>CM076582.1:840899594-841241095 GCA_034641835.2 Pinus albicaulis | reverse complement strand
AGTGCTACAACAAGACTCTTCGAAAAATAGTAGAAATTATTCATGTGAGATTTGATGAAGAACTTCCAAACAATACAAGAGATACAGACTGCTTCAGTCCATTAGACAACCATGAATAAGAAAACCAAGATGATGAGGAAACAAGAAAGACAACAGAAGATACAGAGCTGAGTTCTAAAGCTCCCTCAAGATATACTCAGAAGAACCATCTCGAAGATCAGATTATTGGAGACAAGAGAGTAGGGGTCCAAACTAGAAGGAAACTAACTGAAAAGATAGAAGAGGTATACATAGCCATGTTATCACTAATAGAGCCAAAGAGATTTGAAGAGGCCAGAAAGGACAAGTATTGGGTGGATGCTATGAATGAAAAATTGGACAAAATTGAGAAGAACAATACCTGGGAACTAGTTCATATACCAATTGAGAAAAATATCATTGGCTCAAAATGGGTATTCAAGAATAAACTGAATGAGCAAGGACAGGTAATCAGGAATAAAGCCAGACTAGTTTGCAAAGGATATTCACAAATCGAAGGAATTGATTACGATGAAACATTTGCCCCTGTAGCCAGAATGGAAGCCATCAGAATTTTTCTGGCCTTTGCATGCTACCAAGACTTCAAGGTATACCAAATGGATGTGAAATCTGCATTTCTGAATGGATATCTAGAAGAAGAAGTCTACATGGAACAACCAAAAGGTTTCTCTTTAACAGACAAAGAAGACCATGTGTGCAGATTGAAGAAGGCTCTATATGGACTGAAACAGGCTCCTCGTGCTTGGTACTCAAGACTGGATAAATATTTGCAAAAACAAGGCTTTAAGAGAGGTGGAGTAGACAACAATATGTATATAAAAGCCCATGAAAATGAACTCCTGATTGTTGTAGTATATGTTGATGACATTATGTTTGGAAGCAATGGAGAAGAACTAGCAAAAGGGTTTGCTGATGAGATGAAAACAGAGTTTGAGATGTCTATGATTGGAGAGCTCAGTTTCTAGTTAGGACTTCAAATTCAGCAAAATAACACAGGTACATTCATCTCACAAGAAAAATACTTAAAAGAAGTGTTGAAAAAATTCAAAATGGAGGACTGCAAACCTGTGTCAACTCCCATGATCACGGGATGTAAGCTATGTGTTGATGATGGATCTGTTGATATAGATCAAAAAATCTACAGATCCATGATAGGAAGTCTGTTGTATCTGACAGCATCAAGACCAGACATCATGCTAGCAGTAGGACTAGTGGCTATATATCAAGCAGCACCTAAACAAAATCACCTTCTTGCAGTAAAGAGAACATTCAGATATCTACAAGGAACAACACTGTATGGGCTTTGGTATCCTAAAGGAAAAAACTTCACTTTGACAGCATACACAGATGTAGATTGGGCCAGCTATGTGGGTGACAAGAAAAGTACAAGTGGAGGTGCATTCTATCTAGGAGAAATTCTGGTGGCATGGTTAAGCAAGAAACAAACATCTATCTCTCTGTCTACAGCAGAAGAAGAATATATAGTAGCAGCAGCATGTTGTACACAAGTCATGTGGATGAAGCAAACCATCCAAGACATGAAGGTAAGCATTGATGAACCTATCTCAATCAAATGTGATAATACAAGTGCTATACGTATATCAAAAAACCCTATGCTTCACTCTAAAACTAAACATATCCCAATCAAGTATCATTTTCTCCGAGAAAAAGTGGCTCAGAACGTAGTAAAGCTGGAATATGTACCAACAAAAGAACAAACAGCTGATATATTTACCAAACCTCTTGCTAGAGAACCATTTCAATATTTGAGAGATAAACTAGGGGTAGTATCTGTAGATGCTACTCTCTGATATAAAGAGAAAGCATAGTTTCAGGGGGAGAAGAGAAATGAAAATATCATTCCAGGGGGAGATCAGCCAGCAAGGAGAGCATGAAACAGGTCCTCAGGGTCAAAGGATTATGGAAAGAATACACCCAACTCAAAAGAGTTAAAGAAAAGCCTAAAGGGTCAGAATTTTAGATTTAATCCAAAGTTTGGAGTAGCGGGGTACAAAGTCAGAAGATCTCAGAGAGTGGAAATGCAGAAAGCAAACTAGGAAATAAGAAACCCTTTGCCATTGATGTCAAAGGGGGAGGAAAAGCAAAAAGGGGCTTCTATAAGGCAAACAGAGGAAGAGTATTTCCATCAATGCCAAAGGGGGAGACTGTTGGAAATGTTGTCATTGATGGAAAAGGTAAAGACAGGAGCATCACCTAAACTATCCATGAGGCAAAAGAGACAGAGAGGTAGCAGAGGAAGCAGAATCAACAAAGGAATTAGAGACAGGGCAGTGGAGTTGAAAGGGCCTGAAGGAGAGTAATACAGAGGTTTATTTATGAATTAGGGGTCTAATACAGTTTACAGATGAATTATTGAGTAATTATTCATTAATTGAGTTTGTATGGCATAGAATTTGATTGAAGACTAAAACCCTGTGGTAAAGACTTAATATGCTTGGGGATGAGTTGGAGCATTGATTAAATGGAAAAGGTGATGGCAAAGGACAACAACAGAAGAAAGCAGTGAATTGAAGTAGAGTTGTCCAAACGATACAATAGATTGTTCTCTTGTTTTCATGAACAAGAGGGTTTTGTGAGTAATTTCAATTAGTATAAATGAAGAATATGTTTAGTGGCTCTGAGGAGATGAGAGAATTGATATAAGTCTTCTTCAATATTATTCGAAAGGATCGATCCTCCAAGAGAAAGCAGAACTGTACCATACCTGTATATTTCTTGTGAAAGTGGGAGTTAGACCTTCAAAGTTTGTGAACATTGAGAACCCTATGCAAAAGGGTAGACTTGTAATTCTGTGCACGATCGAGCAAACGGATGTGAGTTCTTAAATAAGGGCTTATATATGTATCAAGATTAGATGCGCTCTGAAATGTTAGCCCCTTTATGGAGAGGCTTTCTCAGAGTCCCAGTGTGAGTGTTACGGAGCAGAATGCAATGAATATTACAGCATAATGGAATACGACTGCAATAAGGATGTAAAGGACGAGAACCTCGAAGAGGAAGAGTTATATATATAACGAAAGGAGCAAAGTATTAGAAGCAAAAATCAGAATACGAAACTCTAACTAATGAACAGTAAAAATGGGTTGGCATTAGTAATCGGATCAGGGAAGGACGTGGAACCTTAAGCGAAGGTGAGGAACCACGAGGTGTGAACAGTGACGACGGAACCTGGAGTAGAGGGGAAGAACCATGAAAGAGGAATAGTGGATGCAGTTTAGAGTTAACCGGTGGTTTTCATCGCACCACCTTCGACGGGCAAGCGGTTTTCAAGAAATCGCAGTGATTCCATAGAGCGGCTGACACGTGGCATACGGAGGGACCCCAAAACCGCTCTCACTGCGTGCCATCGCACGTTATTTTTTGCGCATCTTCACTGAGTGATATCCATCCAATCAAATGAGGCGGCGCGACGTGATAACAACCATCAGATGGAGACGACCGTTAACGCTGGGGCCCAGTCCATCGCGCAACTATTGAATATTAACCCTCGTACAAGTTAACCGCGTGATATCCGTTGGATCAGAGGTTGAAAAAGAGATGAATTATCCACTGTTGGATCATGAATAAAGTTGCAAGGTGTCTAACAAGGTATGGGTCAGCGTTTAATTGTTGATTATTAAATAATCAGAATACAAATATGCGGGCTAGCATGGGTTAAGTGGCGATGCCGGAAGGAGAATAGGCATTAATATTATGATTGGGCACTAAAAGACACGGTTTATTAATAGTTTTAATGTTTGAATCAGGGAATATGCATACATGACAATATATATTTATATGTTGTGCTAAAGTCGAAACCTATATGAAAGGAGATTGGGTTTATTACAAGAGCCTGCAAGAACAAAAGAGCTAGAGACAGTGGTAGAAAAATGGTACAGGGAAAAAGATGAATTGAAATTGTAATGTGAGTTTCAAACCATTATGTTTAAACTCATATATGAACAGAGAATGTAGATAGGTAGCCAGAGAACAAAGAAGGTAATGAACAGACATCGCCCAGATTCATATGTATTTGAGAATAAAATCTGAAAAGCAGTTATATATGTAGCTGGTGCACTCAAGTATAGTGAACAGATGAATAGACACTGAGGTGAACCAAAATATACAGAACAGTCACTCAACAGCAGCAGAAAAGACAAATCCAGTAAATCCAAAGTCCAGAAAAGGAGCTGAGTGGAATTAAAATGTGTAACTGATAATGGAAATATTTTTTGTTTATATTGTTTGTGATGCAAAGGCAAGTATCCTAAGGAAAAGAAAAATCCCACTGTAGCATGGAAATTTGTACATATTATTATAATTTTAAATTGAGTTGGATAAAGGAATAAGAAGACAGAAGTCAAAAAGTCATGACTATTCACTTCAAATTCCCTGAGGAATGTAAAGAGTCATGTGAGGGACTCTATATATAATATTACATTGATATGCACAAAGAAGGTCAGAGAGAGTAAGGATAGAGAATGAAAAGCATAGAATATTGAGGCAGAGAAGATAAGGAAGAGAGGAGCAGAAAGAGATGCTACTGAATAGAGCTGATATCTGAAGTAAATCAGCAAAAATTTCTTGTGATAAATTCAGGAAGTTGGAGCTTCCATATCAAGTTGAAGCTTGATAGTTTTCAGTTGTAGCTGACTGAGGTTGGAGCCTCCTGTAGGTTGGTGCCTGCAGAAAAATTGAAGGGAGTTGGAGCTTCCTTGCAAGTTGTAGCTTGCAGAGTTGAGGTTGGAGCCTGCAGAAAAATAGTGGTGAGAGGGAGTTGGAGCTTTCCTTTGCATCACAACAATAATAATATGTGGTTTTCTCCCTTCATGGGTTTCCACTTATATCTGCTGTCTCTATCTGTGTTGCCTGTTTGCTGAGATGATCTACCAAATCCGCTTAATGTTTATTGCTCTCATAATAAGTTTAATTTCACATTAATTTAATACTTATTGCAACATATTAAGATTGTTCATATACTAAGGTTGAATACAAAAGTAAGTTGTAAATAAGCTGATGAAAATTTAAAAATCTCATGTATGTATTGAACTAATTCACCCCCCCCCCTCTCAGTTCAACTAAGAATTCAACAGAGGAGCCGTTGAATCAATCTGCCACCACCAACAGCTTTGGCTGCGATGAAATATTACCCCACCAAGATGAATCGTAGGATTTTATGGCCTTATCTCCTCTCGAGAGTGATTGGGTGAGTAGGGAAGATCACGCGGAAGGGGTAGCCGAATCAGAAAACCATTGAGGAGACACCATCCCCTTGGAACAAAATGAAAGCATGGAGACAACCCCCCTAATTCCTAAAGGGAACAATATCTCACCCAGCTGGGACATTAATGCATAAATAAACTCTAGAGTACAAGAAGAAAATATCATCACTGATAACCATGGAACGTGCACCACCGTTCCTGAAAATGAGGTTGTTTCTCCTCCATCCCCTACCAAAATTGTGCTAGAAGTGAAATCAGCCGAAAAGAAGTTAGGAAAATGATCAAGATTTGCAGGAGGTTAAGAAAAATGATAAGCCATCTAAATAAATAGTTGAAGGAAGTAAGAAATGCTCATAGGCCTAAGAAAGAATTGGTCGCCATAGAAACCCAAACAGAACTTGTCACCCAATTGATAGACACTGCTAAGGTTGAGGTACAGACTAACCTAGTAGACACTGCTGAAGCTTCTATGTAGACTAGGCTAAAACGTATAGAAGAAAAGGAAACCCAAATGAAGGAGGCACCTACCTACACCCCCCCTAGTAGAAAAGGCTGCCAATCAAAAATTTCATAATGAATTAATTCAAACCCAACATGAATTGGCACAATGAAGAAAGGAAGTAATACCCACACAAGAACATCAGGCACTATTGAAGAAATTCAAAGACCTTTCTGCAACAGAGAATGAGACATTTTCTCAACTCAGAGAAGAAAAGGCGAAGGTAAAGAAAGCACAGGATTAGGTGGAAAAATCCAAGAAGCAAACTAGTATGGTTTTCTCTGTGTACTCTGATGTAATAACGTGTAGGGCACAAGCCACAAAATATTCCTTATTCTTAGTGGAACGATATCTATTACTAAAGATCAAGGCCGTCAGGGCAGGGAATCCTATGAATTTTAAAACCGTTGAGTAGTTCATCCAATGCTGCAATGAGAAGAATGAGCAAGTCCAATACCTTTTATGTGAATTATACTTGCACAAATGCTTCCTAGAGGAGGACAGGGACAGTAATCCTAGCCCCTTTATAGGTGACATTTAGTTCCAGGCTTTTCTCTCTTTTTCGAATAATGAGACTCGGTGAGCTAAAGCCTACAACATTTTCCAGAACAGGGAGCATGGCTTAGACCTATGGGTTAGAGGGGAGCCTACTAGACCCCTATACATGTTCACGCAACATAAGGATTTCATGAAGAGGAAGGGAGTAAGGACTAGACTAGAACCTATCCACAAGGATATCATACATCATGGGCAGGATTATTTTGAGGACATTTAGGAAGCAGCTTTGGCAGCAACCAAATAGAGGTGGACGGCCTCCACGAACAATGTGAAAAACAAAGATCCATTTGGCTACAGAAACTTCTAAGTAGCTGCCTCCATATTCCTTTTATACAACAATATAATCTTCAACATGGGCCCTACATGGATAGGATGTAGGTACAGATGCACTCTCATTTGGTACCCCCCATTAGGGTTATGATCACAATTATGAGCTGCCAAAGGGGCACACAAAATCCGCCTTTGTAAATATCAGATAGAAACATGGCTTCAGATCCTATAAAGAAAAAGTCTACCCTGCATATTCTCTGACCCAGTTACACCTGAACCATTTGTTTGCATGAATACCTACAAATAGTTAAGAAGGGGAGTGTGTTGGGGCGAGAACAAGGTACGTTTTCATCCTATATTTACCATGAATTGTTATGAAATTTTATGAATTTTTCTTCATCTTAACGATAAAGGAAAGGAAATTAGTGTAAAGTCAGGACAAAATGAATTAATGGTAAAATGGATGTTTAACAATAGAAAATTGACTTGTTGTATCTTTATTTACAGGGAAACAAAGCAACTGAACTAATGATAACCGAAAGACAGTTGATAAAGAGAAACAAACGGGATCATGATTGCTCCCATGGGCCGACAGAAGATGAAAATTCACATCCACGCTTGAAGAGCTCAAACGACAGCCATGAGCAACAAGATCCCATACGGAAAATATCAGTTACCACTGTTGAAATCACCTTTAAAAGGCCGAAGAGAAACAAGATAGATAGATATGAATAGAGATTTTCTTCTGGAATACGTATATTGGGAAATAATTGTCCACCTGTATTAATGTATTAATCTTCATCTTAATAAATATTTCAACGTTTTTGAATAGTCAATCTCTGATTTTTCCTTAGCGGTAGACTTCTGGTGCCTTTGGGCCTAGCTCTGTGAGTTTCTTCTCTAACCTCTGTGCAATATATTCAATTAAAGAACTTACGTTCAGTCATATAATGCATCTCGTGAGATATCTTTCAATTGGTTGAATTGTGAACATAAGACGCTACAACTTTCTCTTTCATTAGAATAGTTCATCATTCATGATTCCTTGCTTACAGTCACTATTTTCATAATTTTTTAGATGCTTCCATCATCTCCCAATGTTTTTTACTCATTTCATTAGTTTTAGCATGATTGTTGTTCAATTTTGTATATAGTTAAATTGGATCTTCTCATTATTGTTGTGAGGTGTCTAGTTGCTATTTGATTCAAAGAGATGTCATCTATCAATTTAAAAGAGAATTCCATTGAAAATTTTAGATAAACAATTGTTGTCAGTTTATTCAATCTGTTGTTCAATTTATTAGGATTGTTGTTCAATTCATCACAATATGTTGTGAAATTTTAGTTTTCTCTTTTCTACACTTACTTAGACGGAATAGTCAAAAGAATTCTATAATCCCATTTCACTTTTATTGAACTTCAAGAATTTGTCTTCCTTATGATAATTTAGGGTAGTTTTCCTTTCATATCACTTGCATATACTGTGCTCACACTCTTGAAATAACAAGACTTTCCCTGGGTTGATAATTGAATGAGAAGCATTGAATTTGCCTTTAACAGTCACTTTTATGACCCAACAATGAGGACTTCGGTTTACGAAATAGACTGTTGTGTAGGCCTTGGTCATGAAACATTTCCCTTGTCTCTCTGACAATGCTACAATTATTTATCTTAGCCACCCCATTCTGCTATGGGATGTGGGGTATTGTCAACTCTCATCGAATGCCCTCTTTCACACAAAAAAAATTGAATTCATTCGACACGTACTCACCTCCATTATCGCTCCTGCAAGGTTTCACGTTCTTGCCAATTCTTCCTCAAACAGTGCCTTGACTTCTATAAAATTGGATAATCTCTCATATTTCTTCCACATGAATAATATCCAACACTTCTATGATAATTCATCAAAGCAAATGAAAAAATATTTGTGAATAGCACTGGAGGCAATTGAAAACGGTCCATAAACATCAGAGTGGATCCTTTCAAGGATTGCATGTGCTTTGTCTTCCCGATCATGGAATTTTGATTTTGCGTACTTCCCCAAGTTATTTCCTTTGAATAAAACATGTTTCTCGACTGCTCCTTTGGGGAGGCATGTGGTTATTTGATGCGTAATTTTTAGGGTTCCATGAGGCAAAAGGCCATGTCTTTTGTGTCAAATTTCACTGACATCGCTTCTCTAGACCTTCTCCGCCATAGTGCTTAATGCAACACAGTCTTGAACATCTAGCTTATATAGGTTATTCACAAGAATCCTGATATGCGTCACCTGTCGCATGGATATGGGTCTAAGGAATTCCTTTCCTTTATTGAAGATCACATCATAACCACAATATTCCAAAACTGCAACAAAGATGAGATTTTTCTTTAGGCCCGAAATGAACATGACATCCTTGATCCAAAGAGGGGAGCCTGACTCCCTCTGAAAAGTGATTGTGCCAACCTCGGTTGCATTGTACCTTCGATCATCCCCCAGATCGATGTGAATATGCAAATATTTCTCCTCTAGGTCACTGAAACAATCTCTACACACCGTCGTGTGGAAAAAATCACCTGAGTCCAATTACCACACTTTCCCTATCACTGTGATTTCCATCCATGTGATAAGGTTAAAGTAAAGATCGAACTATGAAGCCAAGGATTCACATGCTACTCCTCCTGATATATTCTTAATTTTATTTTTGTGTATAAAATTCATCGAATAGTGACCAAATTCATGAAAATTGAAGCATTTAATTTTGGAAAAATATTTCTTCTTTTCCCCGTGGCTAGATTCTAGTTTGGATTGATATTTCTTCCATTTTCCCTTCTTTACCTTTCCAACCATCAAAAATTTTTCTTCATCCTCACCCTTCGATGAAGTCCCATCTATGGTATTCCACCTTATTTCCTCTTGTATCAAATAAAACCATAATAATTCCCAATTTGGTAGTTTCTCTCTCTCTTTCATTGAATATTGATAGGTGTGATAGCTCTTGGGAAGGCCTAGAAGGGCTAGGCTTACCAAGTCATCTTATGTAAGATAAAAAGCAAACCCTCCAAGTTCAGCATGGACTTGTTTGAACCTACTCAAATATTGGAGAATAGTGTCATTCTTCTGCATCTTGATACTTCGAATTCTATCCTTGAACGCAAAATTACCATGGTCACTACTATTCTCAAATAATTATGTTAGTGATTTCCATATTGCAAAAAAAGTTTCTTTCCTCTAGAAATTGGAAATTTGAGATAATGTGATCGCATACTCCCTCCAAGATTATTCTCGTCACCTTGGCTACATTTTTCTTCCAATGAGAAAGGTTATGGGCATCACATGCTTGTGGTTTTGCAACACATTTCTTCATGTATTTTAGCAATCCATTGTCATCCAATATTTCTTACATGTGATCCTTCCATGCGATGAAACTAGAGTTTCCTTCTAAGGCATACTCTAGCCTAAGGCCGTATAAGGTTATATTCTCATCTATAAAGAGGTCCTACTGCACTCAACTACAAATTTGATTCTCCCGAGAAACGAATTTGAAATTCCTGCTCTAATATGAATCCTGCTCTGATAACATGTAGAAATTATGATGTATATTTGCAAATTCACATGAAATTTTAATAAAAAACACAAGGCACAAACCTACTCTACTACTTGATGGAATTCGGTTCACAATTTATACCATCAATCACAAGCATGCAATAAGAAATAACATGCATCCACAGATTATTTTTATAAGTGAAAGAAATTTTCTAAAAACCCCAATGCCTAATTTCATTAATATGATGAATATAGATGTATTATAATTGCTTTTGTCAACTGAGCACAATATGCAAGTTAATAACCTATATCTCTTCTCACTGAGAAGATCTGACTCATATTTAATCAATTTTATCCTCTACTTCATCCCCTATTTACTAGAAAAATTCCTTGAGAAAGTAGGCCCATATTTTTTAGCAATTTCTCTAAAATAGATTGTGTAATTCCCACAGTTGATTATCTGATTACATGCATCACCTATACACTCAAGACTAGTATATAGCTGATGTTACGTTTCCTTGGAATATCCACCACAGCTGGGGAACTTGAACTATTTGCATGAACTAGATATTTTGATTTGATTGATCAATTAACTAGATGATCACTGATTTTGATTGAAGTCCCAACGCACAAATGACCTTCCACTAGTTCCTCCATCAGTTAGAACTAGTTTAACTGAAAACAACTTGAAAAAATTGACCTTCATTGCTACAAATTAGAAGTCACACAGGATTAAATTAACTCTAAATCCTCTAAATCAAATTTAATAAGCTAACTGAGTGATCTGAATATGGGCAAACTAGTTTTTCTGTGCTAGCTCCCTCATCAGTAAAAAAATAAATATGTTTAGGATCATCTCAAATTAGCCTGTGATGTGAGGGTTTATGTGTCAATTTTAAGTGTATTTTATGAGAAATTAATTAAGTAAAATAGCTATTAAAAATACATGTAAAAAAATAAATTGTAGAGAAATAACACACAACAAAAACATTACACAATAGTTGATAACAGAGTTCACCCCTCCTGGGCTACATCTCCATGGACCTACTTCAATGGCTTCGCCCTCTTTGGATTAATGGTATATTATCTGATGACATGCACTTATAGTGCTCCAATTGCTTTTAAACTACTATATTAGATTCAAAAAACCCAAAAACCTCAAAATAGACTCTTCTGGCTCTAAAAATGGTCCTCAAGACGACTAGGCATGACCTCATCTCTTGGTGACCCTAAGCTTCTTTAATGTTGAAAGTAAAAAAACAAAACTTACGAAAGTGGTCCTTTGCCTCTACAACCTACAAAATCATGCTCATATCATTCAAATCATCTAGGATTGGCTCTTTCTCAGCCTAATTTGGTTGAAATATGCCAAAGTTATGGCTTCTTCAGTATTTCTTCGAAAAACTCCTCCAAAACTGGAGTAACTCCAGTTAAGCCCGACAAAAATGGAGGTAGCGCAAAAATTAGTAGACCCACCAATTAGCGCTAATCCAAAATTAGTGTTAATATTCATATTAATTAATGGGAAGCATTTTTTAAGTGGAGGTTAGGCTCTCTAAGCGCGTTTTAAACAAATCCAAATTAAAATCATATTAGCTCTCATTAAACATGATTATGCGCTTAATTAAATTGTTTTTTAAAACTTAAACCCAGCATAATGGATTAGGACTCCACCACGGTCATAGAGCATTGGTCCTACATGTTGGGGTTGGCCCTTTTAACCTCCACCCGAAACCAATATACAACATAACTATACATGTTAAGACTAGTTGTGTAGAAGAGTTGGTAGTTCATGTGTGTAGTGTGGGGGAGGTCACGGGGTTGAGCCCAACCTCCACCCAGCCACAACATAAAAATATATACCTACCTTATAATATGAAATTCCGACCACACTTGGCCAAAATTCGGCGTTTGAGGGGCACGTGGCGACCTTCGGGCTAGCCATGTGTCACCTCCCCATTAGCTCTCCACAAACCAACCAAAAATTGCTATGTGTCCAAAAATTTGGGCCTACCAGCATTCGACAATTGTCAACACCACATTGGTGAGAGTAAAATAAAATTTGACCAAGAAATTGACCCCTTTGACCGTGTTTGACGTTTTTTTAAAAATTCACCTATTTGGTAAAGCAGATAGTAGGCTCTAACATTCACATACAGACTCTGTTTTGAGCAAAACGAATTGCGTCAGCTTCCTAGGGATGAGAACTATTTGGTTGTTCTAGTTTGAAGTGATTCTGAGCACTTTGATTTTTTAGAAATTTTTTTCCCCTAATCTAGATTCCAATCACTCCTTCCCACTGACATGGCTTTTGGTCCCAAAAAAGTTGTTTATCTGATGAGAGTTGAATACACTTCTCTTTCCCAATTTATATCAAAATGATTCTACTTGGAAAAATCTCCATGAAAACCACTTGGGTTCAATAATGTGACTTGCCCTGCAAATGGCTTGTCACTTTAACCAATGTTCTCCTTTTCTTGCTAACCCAATATAACACTTGTTGGCTGCTTGCAGAATGATTACAAACCTTTCTATACCAAACTGATCCCTTGGTGCTTGGAAAACTTATTGATGGCCTTCCCACTAAGAATCATGTTCCTACTTTTCACAAACATGCATTTGATGCAAGATTCTTGTTGGAACCATTTTTCCAAGTTAAGCCCATCTGAGTGAACTACAAAAATGAGTTCCAATATTAGTAATCACGAGAAAAGAAATGACCACTCTTTTACCTCCATGGTTCCAAATTCCACAACTGCAAGAATTAATTCCCCATCTCTTGGACTTCTTAGCGTCAACATATCAAACAATTTACAATGGTTTTTGTTTTGGATACAAAATGTTTGGCATCTTGTCCAATTTTTGCTTCTTGATTCCATCATCGTCCAGTATTGACATGTTTTTCATGCCATGATTTAATAATGAAGGCTAATCATGAGCCTCTTGGTCAAGAGTGGACATTCCAAAATCTCGAGACATATTGTCACAAGAAAAACCATTAACTTGAAAAACACATAATGCAAGAAACACAACTTGACGACCTCTTCCTTTTGCTCCTTCAAAGAAACAAATGTCACATCCTATGAGAATCACGAATCATTCTTACATCTTGGTGTATAAAATCATCGACCAACACAAGTCGAAAAAACATACCTCTTCAAACAATTGACTCTCAAGTCAAACAAAAGCATGTACATCACTTGACTATTCTTTTCTAAAAAGAACAAGAATTTCACATGTCATGAAACAATTTGTCAACATCTCCATTTCATCTTTGGAGACAAAATCAACTCTTTTAAGTTGATATGAAATACATGTAACACACACTCTACCAACACAAGTCGACACTCATGGATGTGAAAATGATCAACACTCTCATGTTGAAAAAGATACATGATAAACAAAACAGTCAACCAACACAATTCGACCACTCATGCATGTTCAAGCACGATGAAACTATAAAAAAATCCTATGTTCACACACACAAACTCTCATGAATGTATACAATGCTTCAACTCTCTCAAAAGTGCAATCACAAATAAAAAATCCCATTCATATATACAATTACTTAAAGAGCTGAAACGATAAATTTTGCTGCATCCTAGTGAGTCAACATAACTCCACTTTTCCAACATCTTGCTTCATGAAATATGCATCATAATTTCAAGGGAAACAAATTTCATTAAATTGGCAAATAAATGCATCAATAAGGCAATATTTTCATCAACCATCAAAAGAAATGAAAAGCCTTAATTGGTTAAGAAATCTAACCATCTCTTTCCAAACCACTTCAATGGTGTTTCTTTCAGCTGCACATCATCATGTGAACCATCCTGACCCACATCAATTATGGAATCCTCTTTTCCATTCTTCTCAATCTCTCCCTCCACCTTCTTCAAATTTCATCGATGACTTGTTGGATACAAAGTCCAACACTTGTCTACAAGATGACCCTGCTTATGGCAATGAGTGCAAAATAATTTCATCTTCTTTTCAACATTGTTTTCTTTATCCATTGGACCTTTAGCTTTCTGCCTCCTTTGATTTGAAAGTTTCTTGTGTATGGCTATCTTATTCCAAAATCTCGAAACGGTATGGTTATTCAAACCACAAAAGGAACATGTAAATTTTCTCTAAATATTATGTTAGGATTTACCATGTTTGTCATAATCAAAAGCAACTTGATTAAAGGAAAATTTATACCTTGTACATTCACCAAAAATGTATTCAATGAATTTAGATATTTGAACATACCCTTGTTTTCCATTTTCATTATTTGCATGCTTATGAGCATCTTCTTGCAAAGTGGGTGTAAAACTTTTTCATTCCTCATGAACACAAAATTCACAAGCTTGAGGTAATTAACATGTAATGAAATCCATTCTTGGACCACCTTCATGTGCCTCCTTGGCTTTGCAACATTCTCCATCATGTTTTTCATAACCAATACCCAAATACCTAGGCATTTCCTCAACAACAATTGGCTCAGCTATGCCTTGTGTATGTTTTCCCAATCCTTTACCTTCATTGCCCATTTTCATCAATAATTTGAATAATATTCCTCTAGTGTGTCTTTCAAAAGAACCAAAACATTCATCTTGAGACGAAATTGAAGATAAAATTGAATTTCATACCTATTTTTCATGCACATACTTGGCTAGGGTTTCTTCTGCAATATGGCGTTGAGTCTCCATCGCATGCATCTTTTCAAGAAGCTCTTGCTTCTCCTACTTCCTGGCCACAACTTCTCTTGAAGTATAATTTTTCCCTTCCTATCTTGAACCAACTCTTGCATCAAATCTCTCATGATGTGGAGCTTCTGCAACATCTCTTTATCAAAGAGTTTTGTTAAGGAAGATGGATTAGAAACAATTCTCGACGAAGCTACCATAACACTTGTAATACATGAAAATATTCTTTGTTGTCATTTGAGAGCTAAGTCCTCAATGTTGAACTTATCCTTACACTCATAAACTTGCACACAATTAAATTTTCCTTGAACAAATACAAAACCAATAGCTAATTCTCTAGCTAGACTTGGAAAAAATGATCTAAACTATGTTATGATACCAAATTGATCTGAATATGGGAAAAATAGTTTTTCTATGCTAGCTCCCTCATCAATATAAAATAAATGTGTTTGAAATCGTCTCAAATTAGCCAGTGATGTGAGTGTTTATGTGTCAAGTTTAAGAGTCTTTAATGAGAAATTAATTAAGTAAAATACATATTAAAAACACATGTACATAAAGTAAATTGCAGAGAAATAACACACATCAAATAAATTACATAATAGATGACAACAAAGCTCACCCCTCCTGGGCTACATCTCCATGGACCTACTTCAATGGATTGGCCCTCTTTGGATTAATGGTCAATTATCTGATTACATGCACCTATTATGTTCCAATGGCTTTGAAACCTAATCCATTGGATTCAGAAGACCCAAAAACCTCAAAATAGACTCTTCTGGCTTTGAAATGGGTCTTTAAGTGGACTAGGCATGACCTCCTCTCCTAGTGGCCCTAGGTTTCTTTAATCTTAAAAGTGAAAAAAACATTTACTAAAGTGATCCTATACCTTCTATAACCTCCAAAATCATGCTGAGAGCATCTAAATCATCTTGGATTGAATCTTTCTAAGCCTAATTTGGTCGAAATATACCAAAGTTATGGCTTCTTCACTATTTCATAGAAAAACTCCTCCAAAATTTGAGTAACTCTAGTTAAGCCCAACAAAAATGAAGGTAGTGCCAAAATTAGCGGACCTGAAAATTAGTGCTAATCCTCACTTAGTCTTAATCTATAGATCAATTAATTGAAAGCAATGTTTAGGTTGATGTTACGCGCTCTAAGAGCATTATAAACAAATATGACTTAAAATCGGATTAATTCTCATTAAACATGTTTATGTGTTTACTTAAACCATGTTTTAAAACTTTAACCCACCATAATAGATTAGGACTCCACCACGGTCATAGCACACTCATCTTGTGCATTGGGGTTGGCCCCACTAGGCTGGCCCTTTTAACGTCCACCCGAAACCAATATACAACATAACTATGTATGTGCAGAAATACATGTCAAGACTGGTTGTGTAGAAGAGTTGGTAGGTCATGTGCATAGTGTGGGGGAGATCATGGGGTCGAGGCTGACCTCTGCCCAGCCACAACATAAAAAAATTCTTGACCTTATAATATGAAATTTCGACCACACTTAGCCAAAATTTGGTCTTTGAGGTGCACCTAGCAACCTCCGGTCTAGCCACGTGTCAACTCCCCATTGGCTCTCCACAAACCAACCATAAACGACTATGTGCCTAGAAATTCAGTCCAAAAATCATTGGACAAGTGTCAACGCCCCATTAGCTAGAGGAAAACCAAATTGAAACAAGAAATTGGCCCCTTTGACCCTATTTGATTTTTTTCGAAAATTCACCTATTTGGTCAAGTGAACAACAGACTCTAAAATTCACATATGGACTCTATTTTGATCGAAATGAAGTGTGGTAGATTCCTAGAGACGAGACCTATCTGCTCATTCTAGTTTGGAGTGGTTCTGGTTATTTTTAATTTTTAGCAAAATTTTTCCCCCAATTTATATTTGGATCACTGGGTGAGAAGATTCATGTCACCTCAGTTAACTGCATCGAAGTTGTCTACTGATATGGAATTTGAATTTTCTCAATTTAATGAAGGACAAATGAAATTGATACTTTCTTGCTACATTTTTCAACAAAAAAGGACCCTCCTTGGAATTGAAAGTTGCATTCCACGCATCAATTTGTTCTATTTGGGCTGGGTGGTGGACGTATTTCAAATCAATCTTACTAAAGTAATTTCGCCCCGTTAGGTTGTTGAGAAGGTTGTCAATCTAGGGAATCGAGTACCAGTTCCTAACTATAATTTTTTTCATGGCCCAATAAGTAATGTAGAGACAACAAGTCCCATATTTATTCTACATGAGTTCAATTTGGCTTCCAAAAGGTGAAGAAATTTTTCGAATGTTCCTCTTTAGTGTAGCTCCCAGACCTATCGCTTGAGTTCCTCATTTTCCAAAATAGAGTAGAAATAGATTATCACATTTGGTAGAGGTGAACCAAGGGTCAAATCAATTAAATGCTTGACTTGAGAGTGGATAAGTACCCTAGTGGTAGAGGAGAATTTGTCTTTATACTCTTCCATGATCTTATCCACTTGCTTCTATTGTGTGGAGGATACCTGTGTGGAGGCCATGGGTGTGGCTACAATCTTCTCCTTAATTTTTGAGAAAATAAAAAAGGAATATGAAATTCCCAGTATGGGTGATGACATTACTGCATTTCTAAGCAGAGATCAAGGAAATGGCAGTAGACGGGGCTATGTCTAGTATCTTCTATAGTTTATACCTAAATTAATAATAAAACTATGATGTCTAGACTCATATACAACATGATGCCTCCACAAGTATGGTTGACCTAATAGAGCATCACAAACTTCAAGGGGAGAAACTTCACAAAATACATCATCCTTTAAAGGCTTGATGCTATAGGTAAGGTAGAACTATTTGTTGATGAGAATATATCTCTTGGTGAAGCCACTCGATGACGTATGGCTAGAGGTATGATTTTATCGACAAGCCAAAACACTTAATGAACTATACTGAGATGATTTTTTTTAATATCTCTATTTAAAATGAGATACAATGGAGTACACCCACATTTTTGAGTGGAAGAGGTGCTCCCCTTCTTCCATATCTTTAGGCTCAATTTTTTGGATGTTGATTGGGGAAATAGTGCCACTATATTTTGCATCAATGATCTATTTATTCTTTTCTAGATCTTATTAAGAGTTGGAACATAGGTTTTACTCTAAGGCTTTAAGCTTTGCCACCAATGACTACCTTGCACAATATCCATTGATGTTATGAGAGGGTTCTTGTGGAACTCGTACCACTTTCCCATGTCTTTCTTTGTCTTCCAATTACCATTATTTTTTTGAATCTTATATGGGATGTCCTAGCGTGGTCCACACTATCTCGATTCTTTTTTTTTTAAATTTTGAATGCACTTTCCCTTATTATAATTTGAATGCTTTTTAGATCTGAACTGTCACTTATTTTGTTTAAATTTTTTCTCAATTTTGACAACATATCGGTATGTCGTTCCAAGTGAGGGGATGTCTAGGAACTTCATTTATATTTTGATGAATTTGTGCCGAAAACCATCGTACTTTAGAAACACATCTTTCTTAGAGTATTTTGTACGTATATTGGTGTGAAAGGTATGAAATATATTTGTGAACTTTGGCATTGTTTGCCCCTTTCTTTCCATAATGTTTTTCATGTCATGTATTGTTCTTCGTAGCTTCCAAAAATTCACTATTGTTCCTTAATATTATCCTTAAGAGCTTTTAAGTAGGTGACACCGAAAATAGTGTGGATTCCTTCGTGGTAATTTTCTAGCAATACGATTCCAACCAATCCTTGACATGGGGCAGGGGGGGGCACTAAGGAGTGCAAAGGTAATATTTTATCTAAAAAACAAATTGTGGACTGGAAAATACCCTTTATAATATTTGACCATTTTTCTAGACCTTTTGCATCTCTCTTTCCTTAAAATATAGGAATATTAAAATTTACTAGTACATTTATGTGAGTAGTGCCTCCAAATTGGCCACTTAATGAATGTGTGTTTCCTATTTTCATCCACAAAAACATCTGGGAAAAATTATCCATCGTCACATTCTTTTGCCTCTCAAGAGCTTCTTTGAGAAACTATTTAATACGATCTCTCTGTCCCTATTATTTATCTTATTCCACCATTATAGGCGATTAGTTTCTGCAAGGATGGCTTTTCAGGGCCTCAAGAAATTCGAGTCCCAAATCCATATACCTCGACCTCGTTGCAGACATGCAAAAAAATAGATAAACATTAGTCTGCCCTAATACCATTGGTATGAATCTATGAAGGGAATAAAATGAAAAAAATAAATTATAACAAAAACATAGAGACATAGTGAAACTTGACTTCTATTAATAAATGGAAAAAAAAAATGTATAAATGTGTAATGAAAACAAGATAACCCATATGGTGGTAGCTTACCTTTGAGAAGATATGTGATGGTAACACACCTTTGCCGAATTGTCTTACAATGAAGCTCAGAGGCATTTTTATCATAAATAAGCAATGATAAACACTAAAAAAGTAAAAATTATAACCCTAAGACAAAAGGCTTGTCAGCCCTGATAGGGCAAGTTTGAATGTCAACCTCCGAGTGTTTTAAATTTTGCATACGATATTTATTTAGCATTCATGATAACTCAATGGAAAGGTGTTTTCGAGAAGATAATTTTCCCATTGCACTAAAATTTTACAAATTTTTAGTGTTTAATACGCAAAAAAAATGCTTATGGCCTCGAAATGGTGCCAAAAGTTAAGGATCCAAAAAAGTAAAGGAAGTACCAAAATAGAAACATTTGTTGTGAGCTAGTGGAATAGGTGGGTGGCCACCAATAGGCACATGGATCAACATGGCACTCAAAACATATAAAACATATTTAATTATATTCTAATATTTGAGGTCACTCATTATATTTAGGAGATGGCTACAATCACAAAAAAAAACTTGCAATATATTAGTATAAATACAAGTGTGTGCATAATAAGTTTACTTATAAAACTTAATGACCTCCAAGGATATGACATATGACCCAAGGATGACTTTAATTCCTATAATATTTTGTTCACTTCCTATAATATTTTGTTGATTTCCTATAATATTTTGTTCCTAGGTATAGCTATGATAGATTTCCATGATAATCCATTTGAAAGTTGTAACCTCACCAGATACAAAAGAAATAGCTTTTCAAATCTCGCTAGCTATAGAACCAAATCCCCACTTGAACTTGTACACATAACTTTTTGGTCCAATAAAAACCCAATCATAACCTTTATTGATGTTTTTAGTAGACTGAAATGGGTATTCTTCATCAAACAACAATCTTATACATTTGGAGAATTCAATCAATTCAAAGCCATGACAGAGAAGCAAAGAGGAAATCAAATTAAATTATTTAGATCATACATAGAAGGGAAATATAATTGCAAAGAGTTTCCACAGTATTGCAAGGATCAAGATATCAGGGGGAAATTTACAACAAGGTACAGTAAAAAACAAAATGTACTAGTAGAAAGAAAAAATAAGACCATCATGAATATGGGAGGAAGCATGTTGAAGGTAAAGGATTTTCCAAATGAGTATTGGGAAGAAATAGAAGCATGTTCAATTTATATTTTGAACATATCACTAACCAAAAGTATCAAATATATATTTCCTTTGGAATCTTGTAGTGGTGTGAAGAGAATTTTATCACACTTGAGGATATTTGGTTGCATAGCCTATGTACGTGTTTCAGGAGAATTGAGGAGGAATTTGGATGATAGAAATGAAAAATGTTTATTCGTTAGATCTAATAAATAATCAAAGGTTTACAATACAATCACCAAGAAAATAGTTATTTCAAGAGATGTTAAATTCATTAAAGATAACGCATGGAATTGTCAAGATAAAGTGACAAACAAGAATAAAATTTATCTAAATGCATTTGAACCAGGATGTAATAGAAATTGAACAACCAATACAAGGAATTCCACTCCTACAAGTTCCATTTGAAGATGAAAACTAAAGAATATAGAATGTGAATAGTCCATCCTCAAGCAATGAATATGAATCTTCGATTCCACAGGCAAAAAAAAAAAAATAGTTAGAAAGAGATTTATAAATTGCTATATAATGAACATGTTCATCTTACTTTACCGTATTTCCATCCAACATATTCTGAAGAGGAATTTGAAAAGGAAGAATGGGTTCAAGCTATGAAATAATTTCCTCCACATAGAGGAATAAGACATGGAGTCTTGCACATATACCAAAAGAGAAAAAAAAAAATTGGAGTCAAATGAGTCTATAAGACCAAGTTTAATGAAAGGGGGAAATTGAAAAGCATAAACCTAGGTTCGAAGAAAAATTCTTTGCACAATAGCTTGGAGTGGATTATGAAGAAACCTCCGCCCCAGTAACAAGATTGGATATTGTCATAATATTATTAGCAATAGTAGAAAAGAACCATTGGCTAGTTACGAAATGGATGTAAAATCAACAAATGGGATCTTGAACGAAGAAATTTATGTAGATTAACCTATAGGGTATGAAATCAAGGGTCGATAACATAAAATTTATAGGCTAAGGAAGGATTTGTATGGTTTAAAACAAGCCCCTAACGCATAGTACAACATAATTGATTCATATATGATCAAAAAAAGATTAAAACACAACAATAACGAACCCACTCTCTATACAAAGACATATATCAAAGGTAGTGTTTTAACTTGTTGTAGTTACAATAATGATATTGATTTACACAAAAAAATTGGATCTTGAATATTTTCAAATCACCATGGAGAAGGAATTTGAGATGACCAATATTTTTCACATGAAATATTTTTGGAATAGAAGTTCAATATTCTAGGAATTTACAGGGTAAGTTCCTTAGATCAAACACTAAAGGTCACCGGTCACAAATAGATCACAGATCAGTACACCAGTATTTGACGTGGTTAAAACACTCAAACAGGGAAACAGTCCATGACCTAAGCCAATGCAACCACTTCAGGAAATTTATTAATATAAGGAAAGAAAATATACATAAGATTCTCTAATAAATGGTCACTAGAAAAATGATTCTCCATGCTCTTTAAATAGAGATCATGTACCAATTGGGTGTTAAGCCACAGATCAAGTGTTGGTAATACCGAGGAGAGAATGAACTGTCAGATCACTACATATCATGACCGTTGGAGAAAAAAACATATTATTTTGAAAATTGCTCATTCATAATATACCTTCCCTTTTTAGGTAGAAAAATATCATCTCATTTTGAAAAGTGTTGATTCTTAATACACTGTTTTTTTTGAGGTAGCAAAAAATCATCTGATTTTGAAAAGTGTTGATTCAGAATACACCTTTTTTTTTAGCATATTTTTGACACTTTAAGTTATCTCATGTATCAGGTATGAACATTTTTTTTAAAATGTTAGTGATTTTCCATGCTAATTATGAAAAGTGTTGATGCAACATCAACCCCCTTTTTTAGAAGACTTATTTTTTACAGTTTAAATTTTATAATGTATGGAGTGTCAATTTTTTTTTAAAATGGAAAATTTTCATGTGGATTTTGACCATTTTTGTTAAATGTTGATTATTTAACCATTTTTCAAGTAGTCTTACTCCTCTTATTTAACCATTTTTAGTCCTAAGATATTTGGTTTTCCATTTTCGTTTATAATATATATATATATATATATATATATATATATATATATATAGATAGATAGATATTCCAAAGTTTAAAAAATTTAATTAAATTAATATTTTCACATTAGGATTTCCTTTATATTTATAAATCATTAATTAATATTTCAATACACAAAAAATAATTGTCAAAAAAAAAAAAATTAAACTCACAGATATAATTAAAAAAGAATGTATTTTAGGACATTTTTGATAAAAATGACACATTAAATAAATAAAAATAATGGAAATTTTGAATAATTTCTTTGGAAAAATAACAAATTTGTAAATTTTATATAAAAAAAAAAATAGACAACATTTCAAAAATAAAAATTCTAGAAAAATGATTTAGATAACATTTTAAGTATTAAAAACAAAAAAAAATTTAAATAAAACATAGAATTAAGTTAGGAATTTGACTTCTGTGATCCATAAATTATGTATCAAATCTTTCAGTGAAAATCACAATAGAGAAATTTGTGTCGACGCGTTTCGAACCAGCGAGTGTGGTTCATCATCAGGACAAGATACGAAATCTAATTAGAATTGGAAATAAATAGAGAAGAAGTTCAACAACTATCAGACAACAATCAGTCAGTTTGACCATAAAAATAACAAAATAAAACAAAAATAAAACTATAAATAAAATAAAATAAAATAAAATAAAATATAAAAACTAAAAACTAAAATAAAATAAGAAAATAAACTAAATAGTTTGACCCTAAAAAATAAAAATAAATAAATAAATAAAAGAAAGAAAGCAAAAATAAATCAATAAAACAATAAATGAATAAAATTAAAATTATGAATAAAATATAAATAAAATAATAAGAAATCAATAAATAAATAGATACAAATGAATACTAAAGCAAATAAAAATGTTAAAAAAAAAATGAAAATATTAGGAAAAAAATAAATAAATAAAAATAAAATAAATAAATATACATTACTTGAACACAATTCAATATATAATTTGAAACTAAATTAATTCCTTTATTTTTATTTATTTTTATTTTTTATTTTATTTTTATTTTTTAAAAAGGTAATTAATCAATAAAAATTGGATTAAAAACAAATAACAAATATAAAAAAAAAATTACAATTAAGTTATAAAAAAATAAATCATTAAAAATAAAAAATTAATAAAAAAAATTAATAATAAAACTACATTGAAAAAAATAATTAAAAAAAATACATTAAAAAAAATGATAATTTAAAAGCATAAACAAAACATACATACATATATATATATATATATATATATATATATATATATATATATATATATATATATATATATATATATATATATATATATATATTAAAAATTAAAAAATAATAGTAATAATAATAAAAAATGAATTATTGCATCTCTTGAGTCGTTGGTGGTCGCCGCGAGCTGTTGAAGATCCATCACCGCCCACCCACAGCAAGCAGTCCCTCGGGGTGAAAGAATCGAATTTGAGCTGCTGGTGGCCCAAGGGGCCACTTGCCGTGGGCGGGTGAAACTGCTGCAACTCCGTTACCCCACGTCAGGCAGTCGCTCGGGTCACCAATGGCTTAAAGCTGATTCTCAGAATTGGCTTTAAGAAATTGGTAGCTCGAGGGACCACCTGAAATTGCTCAATGGAGCTGTAGCAGCTTCACCCGCCCATGGTAGGTGGCCACGAATGCCTCAAATCCAATATTGAGAATCAGATGTGATTCTCAGAATCGGATTTCGAGCCATTGGTGACCCGAGGGGCCGCTTACCGTTGGGAGGTGGAGCTACTGAAGTTATTCCCGCCCACGGCAGGTGGCCCCTTGGGTCACCAACGACTCAAAGTCGATTCTGAGAATCAGAGCTGATTCTTAGAATGAGATTTGAGCTGTTGGTGACTGCCTACCATTGGTGGGTAGAGTTGCAGAAGCTCTGCCCACCCTTGGTAGGCAGCCCCTCGAGCCACTAATGACTCAAATCTGATTCTAAGAATCATATCCGATTCACAAAATCTGATTTGAGCCATTGGTGGTCGCCTACCGTGGCACTGTCGTGGATAGGCGGAGTTACTGCAGCTTCGCCTACCCACAACAGATGGCCACCAATGGCTCGAATCTAATTCTGAGAATTAGGTCCAATTCGGATTCTTATAATCAAATCCAATTCAGATTCTCAGAATCATATTTGAGTCATTGGTGGCTCGAGGGGCCACTTGTCGTGGGCGGCGGAGTTACTGCAGCTCTGCCCGCCCATAGCAAGCGACCCCTCGGGACACCAACAGGCTCAAAGTCAATTCTGAGAATCAGCTTGAGCCCATCGATGGCCCAAGGGACCGAATTTGTATATATTTTTATTTTTTTAAATTATAATTATTAAAATTTTTAATCAAATTTAATTATTTTTAGTTACTTAATTTTTATTTTTTAATAGTTTTTGTTTGTTATTTTAGTTGTTTTATATCTTAAATTTTTTATTTTTTTTTGTTTTTAATGTTTTCTTAAAAAAAAAAATATTTATTTAAAGATGTTCTATAATTCATTTTTTTTTAATGTTTTGTATATTTTAGTTTTTAATGTTTTTTTTTTTTATTATTTTGTTTTTTTTTTTAATTTCGTAATTTTTTCAATTTTTCAAATTTCAAATTTTGCTAATTTTTTAAAATATATATATTTTTAATATATAGGTTATTGATTTATTTTAATGTTTTTTTTTTTTTTTAATTATTCAATAAAGTGTTTTTTTATTTTTTTCTTTCCCTCATTTTTTTCCCTTAATTATGTTTTTGAAAATATATTTTTGTATATTATTTTTTATGTATAGTTTTTTATTTTTTTTATTTTTTTATTTTTTTTTGTGTGTTTTTATCTTTTATAGCTTAATTCTATATTTTTTTTTTACATTTTTATGTTTGATTTTTTTGTTTTTGTTTTTTTATATATTTTTATGTTTGACATTTTTTTTTGTCCTTTTTTTTATTATTTTATGTTTTTTTTCTAATATACAGTTTTATTTACTTTTTATTGTCATCTTTAGCTTTCATTTTGTTTTTTTTGTTTTTCAAATTTTGCTTTTATTTTTCCGTTAAAATTTTAAGGTTTATTGGAGTCATGATATTTTTTCTTTTATGTCATTATTTCTAAATGTTGAAAATCTATCCTGAAGAAAAAAAGTTGTATTCCAACATAAACACTTTTTGTTTTCAGGGTGCTTTTTGCACAAATTTTTTTTTCACTGTCATGTTTAAAACATGTTAAAAAGTTACTCCGGAAAAAAAAGCTGGTATTCCAGCATCAACACTTTTCATTTCCAAGCTATTTTTCTATGTTCTGGGGGTTTTTTTTGCTAGAGTTCTTGTTTTCAGTTTATAGTTCTTGTTTCATAGTTTACATTGTTCAGATTATAAGTTACAAAAGTAAATGGTAAAGAAGAACACTTTACCTAACTCTACACTAGACCAAGTTATACTTCACTGTTTTTTAAGTGTCCGAATATCCTAACATCCCCCCTTAAGAACAACTTGGGATAGGATTGAAAGATTTAAAAAGGTGACAAAATAGGAGAAGGAAGGAGGCATTACAACCTATCCCCCCTTAATGATAACTTTCATGAACTCCAAGCATAGATCCAAGTTTATTAAACTTCGCTTCTGTGAGAGCCTTTGTAAAGAGATCATCAACTTGATTACTTTTTGAGCAATAGTGCACTTCAACGACACGATCATGAATGAGCTTTATAATGAATTTTATGTGTATCTCAATGTTTTTCATGAGCTGATGCTGAAATGGATATTTGCATAGATTAATGACACTCTGATTATGACTTGGATGTTGCTGATGAAGAGCAAATTCAGATAGGATCTGACAAAGCCACAAGGCTTCCTTGCTGGATTCAACAACACCACGATACTCTACTTTTGCTGAAGAATGATACTCTACTTTTGCTGAAGAAAGAGAGATCAAATTTTGCTTCTTAAAATACCATGTAATATGTCCTGAACCAACAATGAATACATAACCTGCAGTAGAATTTTGATCATCAGGGTCACCAACCCAATCAAAATTAGCGAAACCAACCAACAATGGACATGCTCCTACAATGTAATGAATCTTGAACTGAGTTGTACATTGAATATATCAAAGTATTCATTTCGTTGATTTCTAGTGAATTTAATGAGGTTTGTCCATAAACCGAGCAACAAGACTAATGAAAAGGAAATATCAGAATGGGTATGGGCTAGATACAAAAGTTTACCAACAAGTTTATGGTATAAGGTAGCATTAAATTGAGGGGAATTACAAGTGACTGAAAGCTTGAGTCCAGACTGAAAGGGAGAAGGGGCTAGCTTACAATCTTACATGTGAAAATGGCGTAGAAGATGACATGCGTATTTGGACTAAGAAAGGGTAATACCTTCTTTGGATTGCAAGACTTGAAGACCAAGGAAATAATGGAAGTGTCCTGAGTCTATCATTTCAAATTTATTTTTGAGGCTAGACTTCACATGGTTTATATGGTTGGGATAAATACCAGTAAGGATAAGATCATCAACATAAAGAACAAGGATGATTATCTACTTACCCACTTTCTTGGTGTAGAAAATGTTGTCGGAATAACATCTATAAAAGAAATTATCTAAGAGAAAGCTATCCGTTTCGGCATACCAAGCCTGAGGTTCTTGTTGGAGAGAATCAAGAGACTTCCTAAGGTGAAAAACAAGGCTAGATTCATTTTGGATAAAGCGAGGGGGTTGGTCAATGTAGATTTCTTCATCCAAGTCCACATGTAAGAAGGTGGATTTAACATCCAAATGATGGAATTCGCATTTAAAGGAGGTAGTAAGGGAAAGAAAAAGGTGGATAGAATTCATTTTGGCAACATGAGAGAAGGTTTTAGTATAGTCAATTGCTTCAACTTGTGAAAATCCTTTAGCAATAAGACAAGATTTATGTCTATCAAATTTTCCATCTTTTCCAAACTTTGCTCTATAAAACCATTTGTATCTGACAAGTTTTCTTCTCTTTGGAAGAGGAACAAGATCCCAAGTATCGCTTGCCAATAAGGAACAATATTCTTCATTCATATCTACATCCCAATCCAAATGACATGAAGCTTCTTCAAAGGTATCTGAATCATGATTTTTTGGAACTTGAGCCAATAAGGAAGAGGCTCTGCCGAAATGAGAATCTATACGATGTTGATCTGCAGGGTCACCTGCAAGAGAACCTGATGCATCCTGAGTAGAGTGGACCCATTTTGGAAGTTGTGGAGTTGGAGAAAGATCTTGAGGAGGTGGAGGAGGATTTTCATCCTCGCTATCATCATCTGAAGAAGAAGGAATTCTATCAGAAGTAGAAGAGATAAAGAGAGGTGGCACATATGTCGAATGAGGCTCGCAGGCCAAAGGTGGCACACTCGCCGAACTAGGCTGGCAGGCCAATATATTTTCATCAAATTTTACATCTCTTCTAATGATTAATTTTTTGGATTTGGGTTGAAGAATTCTATATCCTTTGACGTCTTTAGAATATCCACAAAAAATCATTTTTCTCTCTTAGGTTCTAAGGCTTTATGTTTCTCATTGGGAATATGGGCCCAAGCTTCACTTCCAAAACCACCAAAGGGACTTACATCTGGTTTGATTGAGATCCATGCTTCTTCTGGAGTGACATTCCTTAAAACCTTAGTAGGAGTGTGATTTACTATGTAATTAGCACAGTTAATTTCTTCTGCCCAAAAATTAAGGCTAACTCCCTTAGATTGAAGTATACAATTGGCCATTTCTTTTAGAGTGTGATTCTTCCTTTCAGCTACCCAATTTTTTTTGGGGTATACAGAAAAATATGTTGTAATTTAATGCCATGCTCAGTGCAAAGGTTGATAATTTTTTTGTTAACATATTCTCCTCTATTATCAGATCTTAACTTAAAAATGTGATGTCCAGATTGTTTTTCAACAAAGGCTGTAAAGGCCAAGAACATGTTAAAAAATTGACTCTTGAGTTTTAATAAGTACACCCAAGTGCATCTAGATAAATCATCAATGAAAGTTAAGAATTAATTATAGCGAGAGAAAGAAACAACTGGAAGTGGACCATATAAATCAATCTACACAAACTGCAAAGGGGTTAAAGTGTGCCAAGAGGCACATTTATCAAAACTATCCTGATGATGTTTTCTGAGTACACAACTGGAAAAAACACCATCTTATCAAGATACCATAGCAAGACCTGTCACCATATTTTCTTTACATAGAGTTTGAAGAGAGTGATAGTTTAAGTGACCAAATCGCTCAGGCCAAATTTTTCTCACTTCATCATTATGAGCAAAAAAAAGAGAGGAAAGACATAATGACCCAAAGTTTTCAAATTTATACAACCTTGTGGAATCATCAGCAATGCCAGTAGCTAAAATATTTCTATGATCTCTTAGGTCCTTAATTACAACATCATGAGGTGAGAATTCTACGATTTTCCCTTCACCTGAATGAGTTATATGATAAAGAGATAAAAGGTTGTAGGACAAGGTAGGAACACATAATACATCATTAAACTGGCCATTATCTATATGACTGGTTCCATACCCTACAAAACTAAGAGATCTATCATATCCAACATAAATATTTTTGGTTTTCTCCAAATCGATGTCATGCTTCTTCATTGCTACTTCCAAGACTTTCATCTTCTTCAAACATTTTGACTCTACATGGCCATCACAATTAAAAAAGTTGAAATGTCTATTTGTCTTCTTCCCTTTGTTTTTATTTTCCTTATCATTTTGTTAAGTTTCTTTTTTATTTTGCGGCTGAGATTGCTTAAGACCCTTGTTAGGTTTAGGACCATTATTTTTAAGATGTTGCTTTTTAGGATTCTTTGGATTTGGTTGTTGCTGGGCTGCTAAGGATTTCTTAGAAGAGTTTCCACTATTAATAAGACCAAGGTGTAATAGTTTCTCTTGTTCTCTTATAAAATAATCACAAAATGCATCAAAAGAGGGGGACTTGTAGGTTGTTCCTTGATAAATGAGGGCTTCTCTAGTGGAATGGAAGGTGGAAACAAATACAGAGTATTCATGGCCTAACTTAGAAAGAATGGAATAGATAACACTACCATCTACCCTTTTGAACTTACAAACTTCTAAGAGAAGCCTAAGTGTCTTGAATTCAGACAAAAAATCTTCCATGAAGGATGAATTGTTGGGGTCCAAGGTAAGCAACTCATTTTCAAGCTAGTGGGCTATGATTTCATTTTTAATGCCAAAAGCTGTATTTATTTTTTGCATAGATTCATAAGGGGAGTCAATTTATTGGATATGAGATATAATATCTTGGGAAATGGATATTCATATAAATCCTCGTGCTTGATATATTTATTCTCCCATTTAGCCTGTTTATCTTCATCAATAGGTTTATATTCTCGTCCTAAGGCTATTCGATAAAGACCTTTACTTCTATGTAAGTCTACCATGTAGGTTAGCCATTGGAAATAATTGGTGTTGTTAAGAATAACCGGACATGAAATTTCCATTTTTAAAAACCGAATCTGAAAAGGTTGAAACTAACTACTCCAATGGAAAGATCTCAAAAAATTAGGCCGGTTAAAAAAAAGGGCCCTAAAAATGACTTTCGTATGAAGAAGTTATGCCTTTTTGAAGAAAAGTTATAGTAGATGCCGAGTTGTCACGTGATAGGTTGAAAGTTGATGGTCAAGTTATGCTTTAAAAAAAAATAACCCCCTTTTCTAAACTTAATGTAATAAGCTCACTTTAAAAAAAAACTATTTTAAGTGACCCACTATTATAAATAAGTGAGAGTCACTTTCACAATGTTACTTTATGAGCTAATGACCAAGTAGACTACAACTTAAATAAAATATAATGTGACTTTAGATGGTAAGTGACTCACTTTTTATAATGGGTAAGAAACATTATTACATAAAGTAACTTTAAATCATACGTTACATGAGCTTTTTAAGAAACAATAACTTGACAAAAGGTTTTTTAGAAAAAGAAGGTTGGCAAAGAGTCTTCAACCTAGGACCTCTATTCTCATAAAGTAAATTTACACCAAGTGAGATAGTAAAAGGATTTTCTAGTTGTTTGAAAGGCGGAAGAGGTTTTTTTATTTATTTTTTCTTTTTCCCTGGGCTGCATGCCTTTTTTACTTAAAAAAAACAACCACGCAAAAAAAATAAAAATAAAAAATCCTTATGAGAAAATGCTATAGTTGTGGTTAGTCCGTCTGGAAGCTATATATTTTTCTCACTATTTTTGATTTCTTGATATCGCACAAGGTTGAGGGGAAAGATCATACATGGGAGAAAATATCGTCTTTCTATTTCTGGTTTACCAGATCACACACAGAACAGAGCAAAGAGGACATGCCAATAAGAGGGTATAGATCTGGTAATAAAAAAGGACTATAAACCAAAATAAACAGAGGGATATATAAATATAGCTGAAAAAAATACTTTATACCTCCAGATCTGAAATGACATAACTTGGGCAACCATAAACCTTTTCGCATGAAACGAAAGGGGTTTTTCATTCTAACAGAGGCTCCGGACACAACAGAGCAATTCTCCTAGCCTGAAAGTGGTCAGAAAATGTAGATCTGGAAAACAACATTCACATGCAATCAAACCATCTTCGGATTTGGATCAACAACAAATGTGACCCTCAAAATAGCTATGATACCATGTAGGAATTTACAGGGTAAGTTCCTTAGATATAACACCAAATGTCACCACTCACAAACATATCACATTTCAGTACACCATTATTTGACATGGTTAAAACCCTCAAAGAGGGAAATAGTCCACGACCTTAGCCAGCATGGCAACTTCAAGCAATTTATTAATGTAAAGAAAGAAAATTTACATAATCTTCTCTCATAAATGGCCACCGGACAAATGACACTTGATGATCTTTAAATAGAAATCATGTACCAATCGAGGGTTAAGTCACACATCAAGTGTTGGTAATACCGAGGAGAGAATGAACCGTAATATCACTACATATAGTGACTATCACATTATAAGTTACAAAAGTACACAATAAAGAAACACATTTTACCTAACTCTATGCTAAACCACATTATACTTAACTATTTCCTATGTGTTGGAATATCCTAACTAATAGTCTTAAAAGGAACATTCATTTTCCAAAGAAAGTATTCAAAGGATATTTTAACAAGATTCAGGATGATTAAATTCAAGCTTGCAGGCATACCAATTGTCCCAGGAACCAAGCTAAGCAAGCATTATAACAGTCTACTAGTTAATTCTACTTTTTAAAATGAGCTAGTAGGAATCTGACTGTATCTCGCCACAGCAAGGCCTAACATAACGTATTTATTCAATATTATATCTAGGTTCATGAAGTCACCAAAAGAAATTCATTTGGAATAACAAAAAAGGATTTTAAGGTATATTGCAGGAACAAAAAATATGGAATTTTGTAAACTTATTCAAAGGATAACCATCTGTTTGGTTACGTAGATAGTGACTTTGTGAGAAGCGTTGATGACAAAAATATTATGTCAAATTTTGCATTTCACCTAAGTATTGGATTGATTTCATGGGCATCCAAGAAGCATCCCTTTGTCACCATTTCATAATATGAATAAGGGTATTTAGAATAAAGAAGAGCAACATTCCAGGAAGTTTGGTTAAGAATATTGATAAGTGACCTTCAACATAAAAATGAGTCAAATCCTATTTTCTGTGATAATAATTCAACTATTTCACTTTCCATAAATCATCTGTTTCGCCACTAAAGTAGAGACAATGATACTACATATTTCTTCATTTGCACACTTTTCAAAAATGGGGATATATCTCTTCAATTTTGTGTATTTAGAGATCAACTAAAAAATATATTCACCAAGTCATTGGGACGAAATTTTGTTACATTTTAGAGTCTAAAAATCAACATTCTTAGTCATTGCAACCATTGAGATTAACGGGGGTGTTAAAGAATAGTAATCTCCCCTTTTAACTAGAATGGGTAGTTAGTTGCATGCAAACTCCAGTGGGAAATTCAGGTGTGAATCCCATATATTTTTAGCTAATTATTAATTTTATAATTTTATAATTATTGGTCTCTATAGAATCTCATAGTACTAGATAATTCTCTAAATTCCTCCATGCATTGTAAAATCTATTTAATGATGAGAACATAAAGTTATAGCCCATGGTTTTTTTCATTGCTTTCATTGGTATGTGTGTCGATTCTTTCTATCAAGGAAGAATTATGTACACCATGATTGAGGGGAAACTTACCCTTGTTCCCTATTGAAATATAATATTACGAACCTTTCCTAAAACGTTAACCATGATTTTCCCACATCACCAAATGAACCAATTGTTGTAATTTTTTCAATGGATCGTAACATATGTGGGACTCACTAGGACTTTTAAGGATGCAATCTAACTAAATGAGTTATTTTTTTGGCCTTTTCAATAAAATGTTGGAATATGTTAACTAGTGTAGTCATATAAATTAAATGGTGGGTAAACATTGATAGCCATCAATTGATAATCAACATCAAAAGAGCTACTTAGTACATCTCACTCTTCCAAAATTTAAAAAGAATCATAAAATTTAACTAAATTATAAATTTATTTTAAATTATTGTTATTATCATTAATTATATAAGAATAAATATACAAAATAAACATATATAGATTTAAAAACACATAACAAAATTCTCAACTAGAATAATAATCAAAATAGTTAGCACATCTCAAAAATTAAAAATATCATAAACAATAACTAAATTATACCTTTATTTTAAATTATTATTATTATTATTAATTATATAATAATTAATATTTAAAATAGACAAATATAGATTTAAAAATGCATATAACATGATTCATAACAACAGAGATACACCTCCACTTTGTCACGAAGATACTTAACATGTTAATAGGCTTTATCAGAATATTATGAGTCAATATTATGCCTTATTAATACAACATGACAAAAAAATCACAACTCATTTAATATGACATGTGTTCACATGACATTTTTTAAATTAATCAATTTAATTAAAAGGGTAGAAAGGACATAACTACTTTTGAGATAAATTTCAGCCTTTGATTTATGAATACAGTATACTATTAATATTCTATAATATTTTATTGAAGTTAAATTCCTAGCATCTACTTAATAATTATTGATAGTTAAATTAAAATTCTAGAAACCTTATTCCAAAATAGGTATACCTATATTCTCAATGATTTCTAATTAGTTCAGAGTTATTTTATGTTTGTAACATAAGGTGTAAATTGAGGAAAAATTATTCATGCATGTGCAAGTTAAGATTAGTATATTTATTATTAGTGTTTTTTTTTTATTGAATCATGTGTCCCTAGGAAATTTATTTAATTTAGAATTTGAGTTAGAGAGCAAGAGATCTGTTGTGTTATTATGTTATTGTGTGGTTTGCTCCTTTATCCATCAGACTGGTACTTTATTTAAAGGAAACACAAGAGTTGGTAATGCCATAATTGTTTCCGACATATAATGACAGTAAATCTAGCATCAGAGTCTCGCATGTTTGTGATTTTTTTATTCTTTTACCATGGTGAATTAGTAATTTATTGGAGTAACTTAGATGAGGCCCAATATCAAACCTAGGAGCTTCCACTATAACACCATGAGTATATCCAGCAACTCACTAATACTCCAAAAGGTTTGTATAGTCTACTCCTTGAGATTTATCACAATGAGATAAGGATGACATTCCGTGGAATGTCGAGAGGATAACATCCCATTGTGCCAACCACTTGGTTTTCCCATGAGAAAACCTTTTATTTTCTAGAACAAAGAATCCCCTCATATGATTTTACCATTTACAACTCATTTGAGACATACTAGAGGGAAACCACATTAGTCGAGTCCTTTGTTTCTTCTCTGAGTAGTGAAACTATAAATTAGATTGTGAATTTGTCACAATTGCACATGATTGTAGCTCTAAAGTACATTTTGGTTTTTGTATTGTCCTAAAAAGTGTGTTGGTAAAGAAAGGAAATATCAAGGTAATATAATAAAGTTGGTTCAATTTTCTAAATAGTAATAAGTCAAGAAATAAACCCACTATCATTAAAAAAATCATTTCTAGTGTCATTGAATATGATTCCTGGCTAGCATTTAAAGAAGTCGTGATATTAAGAGGAAGAAAGCCACATCCCTTGCCCCAATGTGAAGTGGATATAAAACTGCAAATTATTAAAACTACAAATTATTTTAATTTCATTGCCACTATGAAATCTTAGTTATTGATCAAGAAAAAACTACGAGATACTGAGTCCTTTTCGTATTAGGGATTGAGTTACAAGCCAAGATTTTAAGATGAATCCATCACCTTCTAAAGAGAGCAACAATTATTTCCTCCTATGTCCATCATGAAATTCGGTTATATAAATTTATGTGATACTGTGATTTATTTTTATTTAAAATATATATTTAGAGACATAAAAAAAAAATGATTCCCTTAAAAAAAAATTGAACATTGATAGTTTTAAAATTACATAAATCAAATTTATATTTCTAAAAATACAAAAGTTCAAAATAAATGGAAAAAAATTATTAGTTGAGTGATCATTATACAACACATTTACAATTTAGACAATGTTTATGCAAATAACATGACAATATAGGTCACGGATGTGGGTGTTAGCATGATCAATGGAGGTGATGGGATGGAGGTTATGCCAGACGGGAGGCCACCTGCCTTCCCGTAAGAGGAACGTCACTTCCACCTTATACATGTTAATGCTGGTTTTAATTGCATTTAATCTGGGCGCACATCACAAACAGGTAGCCGATCCTCGATGTAGTCTCGACTGCTGTGTTATGGATCCACCTCCGTTTCAATTTAATGGCCATTCATTACAGATAATCTCCCGCTGTAGCGACGAACTGTTAAAAGCTATGGACCCGTCTTCCCCTGCGCCTGTGAATTGGTGCTGCCATCCTGCTGCTAGAATTGCAAATGAGCGCACCAACACTGGCAAGCGAAGCCGCATCAAATACTGTCTGGAGCTCGGGGATAGCCTTCATCTCTCGCTCTCTGGTTCCTGCATGTTAGCCTCTGTCTTTCTAAATTCCCATCCGACGCAGCCCCTTGTCAACTCTTCGACTCCCTAGAGTTGTAGCCCCAATTCCGCTGCAAGCATGCCTCGCCTTAGGCAAATAATGCGCTGTAGGCGCGGGTCTACCAGAGGCAATGTGAGGTGTTCGCCTTCTTCCTCGAGCTCGCCTTATGAGATTTTTTCCCCCTTGGATAGCCTTCCCCATCTTCTCCATGGTCGTTTTCTCTATTCGGGCCGCAGATTGGATTCTCCTTCGTCCTCTGCGCTACCTGCTCAATCCCACACTGCTCTTTTCTCGTTTGACTGCTCCCTCAATCGGCCAAGAGTCTCTGTTGCCATTTCGGTTGTGTTTCTTGAGGAGCCCCAGGAAGATAAAGCTGAGAATCCTTCGGATGGGCCGGGCTTTAACGAAAACACCAAGCAGGACCAAGTGCTTCAGGGTTCGGCGGGCCAGCCCAGCGGTAGCAAGGATGTTTTGCAGGGTGTCATAGGACACGATCAGGCGGAACTGGTGGTCTCTCCACCCTCTAGGACTTGGTCCACTCGGTCGAAGAAATTCCCAATGAGCGTGATGAACCAGACGATTACGGGTGCAAGATCGAGCAAGAGGCTCCTGATGAGTAATTCTGCCTCTCAATTATGGTTTTCTTTCTATGTTTCTACCCTCTCAAGTGGGCATGCTTTTGACTTTTCTGATGTTTTCAGTCATGTTCGGGTTTCTGTTAGTGACAGTCTTCAGTAATCTCAGTATTTCGAACCCCTGCATGGGATTTTTTATGGTGGTTTCTACAGGCTGGTTTCCCTCTTGAAGGGCAGTCTCATACCTTGTTTTGTCTGTCAAAAATGCACAGGGCAGTCTCAAATTTTGTTTTGTTTGTCTAAAATGCCTCAACACTGGGCAATGTTAAGGCTTCGGCCCGCTGTACACTACTTTTACTGTTAATAGACTACTTTTACTTAGAAAAAAAAAACATGACAATATAGGAAGAATCCAATTTAGGATGTAACACATCATCCTATGGAGATTCTTAGGGTTGTTACATTCATAAGAAATGCTAAAATACAGGTTAAAACTTACTCAAAACTCAAGGGAGTTGTTAATTTTAAGTTATTGTAAAAGGTTTTTGCAGTGTTATTTTCTTTTGTATATAATAAAGAGAGGTATGATCCATATGAAGAAGATTTTACAATATCCCTATTTAAATGAGACCATAATCATTACTAATTGATTTCGATGAACAAAATATTATAGGAATTAGAGTCATCCTTGGGTCATATGTCATATCCTTGGAGGTCATTAAGTTTTATAAGTAAACTTATTATGCACACACTTGTATTTATATTAATATATTGCAAGTTTTTTTTTGTGTGATTGTAGCCATATCCTAAATATAATGAGTGACCCCAAATATTAGACTATAATTAAATATGTTTTATATGTTTTGAGTGCCATGTTGATCCATGTGCTTATTGGTGGCCATCCACCTATTCCACTAGCTCACAAAAAATGCTTCTATTTTTGTAGTTCCTTTACTTTTTTAGATCCTAAACTTTTGGCGCCATTTCGAGGCCAAAACCATTTTTTTTTGCGTATTAAACACTAAAAATTCGTAAAATTTGAGTGCAATGGGAAAATTCTCTTCTCTAAAACACCTTTCCATTGAGTTATCGTGAATGCTAAACAAATATCGCATGCAAAATTTAAAACCCTCGGAGGTTGACATTCGAACTTGCCCTATCAGGGCCCACAAGCCTTTTCTCTTAGGATTATAATTTTTGGTTTTTTAGTGTTTCTCATTGCTTATTTATGATAAAAATGCCTCTGAGCTTCATTGTAAGACAATTCGGAAAATGTGTGTTACCATCGCATATCTTCTCAAAGGTAAGCTACCACCATACTGTTGAAAATGCAACAAGATGATGGAGCTTAGTGAAATGAAGTCGCCTTCACTAAGTGGGCCCGCAGGATATTTTGGCGCAAAGTCTATTTTTAGACTATGTCTATTTTTAGACATATGGAGCATGGTCTAGGAGTTGCAGTATGCTATTCTTGGATGATTGGTCGAGTTGGTAAAAATATATGGACCTCTATTTTTAGACATATAGGTCGAAGTCTATTTTTAGACTGCCTGTTTAAAAATAGGTCAGTCAAATATTATTAGCCCTTAATAATATTTGGACTCTAAACTTCAGTTTATTCTCTTACAGCACTTCAGTTGGAGCTACGGAAGTGGCTCATGCATATGACAGAAGGAATTACGCTATTCCTTGGGGTTTGGTGAGCTCATGCATGGTTGACTTCAGTTAGGACTTCAGTGGCAGAGTTTTGGTGGAGTCGATGAGACAGTTGGTGGAGTTGTGTTTGGTTTAACTTAGTTGAACTAGTTGTGATTAGTTTAACTAGCTAATCAACTAGTAATGAATGGAGTGAATTAAATATTATTTAATTCACTAATTATTAACTCATTATTCAACTCAAGAACACATCAGTTCACTACAGTGCATGGACAGTTCAGTGGAGACCAGTGGAAGAGGTAGATGAAAGGGTGAGTTTGCTATTATTTACGATAGCAGTTGTGCATGAGATTTGCACAAGCATTGGAGGAGATTGCCAATGATGATTGCGCAGTTGGAGCTAGTGATATTCGAACTTGGATCTCTCATTAGACCAGCCTTGATTGTGCAATAGAGGCAGGCAATTAGTGGATGAGTTTTGAACCTGTGACTTGTTCAAAACTAAGCTAGTTTGTGTGTAACTTTTGGAGACAGTACTGAGTACTTGTGAGGAGTATTGTACTGAGATTGTTACATGTTTCTCTTCTATTATAATATACAAATAGCTAGGGATTTTCAGCTATAAGCTTTCCCCATTACATATTGTGTTTATGTGCGCATGTGACTGTTTCCATTTCCGCAAATTGATGATTGATTGTAGAAGAGATTATGTGTTGCATATGAATTCGAATTAGTATGTGATTAGGATAATCTCGGTGGATAAATCTTCACTATTCAGCAAATTTCTACATGGTATCATAGCTAATTAATCATCGGGATCTATTGCAGTGATTACAATATTATTTCGGTAGATAGAGTCTGTATCGGGCCAGGTAGCCTCTGGATCCATCCTTTCTCTGAAAGGTGATATATCCAGTAAATGCCCTTATAGTCGATCTCTGTGCTAGAAATATTTTTTTCTCACAGATCCAGAAGCAGTTGAGTTTTTGAGTTTGGAATTCGAATTTTGCAGTAGTTTGTTTTCTTGGTGCCAGAGTTGAAAATGTCTTTCAACGGTTTGCGACTCGAAAGTGCTCTTGAAGGCAGTTCGAATTATGTTGCATGGAAATATCGGATGGAGGCAGTGTTAGAAGATAATGGACTGAAGGAGTTCATAGATACGGATGTCCAAAAGCCCACTGATCTTGCTGAAGTCGAAGCTTGGAAAAAGAAGATGGCGAAATGTCGAAGGATTCTGTTGGAGGGCGTAAAGGATCACATTGTATCCAGCCTGCATGGAAAAGCTTCTCCATATTTGATGTGGAAAGAATTGACAGATCTATTCCAGAGTAAGAGTGACCAAAGGAAGCTGGCGCTCAAGGATAAGCTCAGAAAAATTAATATGGAGAAAGGCGATAGTATCGCCAAGTAAGCTCACGAAGTTCACTTAATGCAGAGATGAGCTGGGAAGTGTGGGGGTGACTGTCGAAGAAGAGGATATGGTGGACCTGGATCTCCTTGGTCTTCCGAAAAGTTGGCATGCATATCAAGATAGTGTCAATGGTCGGGAGAAGTTGCCAGGATGGGAGCGCCTTTGGGCGGATCTAATGCAAGAGGAGATAAGGAGGACTACCAGGGACGGATCTTCATCAAAGGTATCTGATGAAGAAAATTGCGCTTTGGCTGCCAAAGCAAAGAAGGGGAAGAGCAAGGAAGCTTCTCAGTCTGGTGCGAAAGGCAAGAAGCAAGACATGTCCAAGGTGAAGTGTTTTCATTGTCACCAGCATGGACACTATGCCACAAATTGTCCGCAGAAGAAGAAAAATAAGAAGGTTGCTGGATCTACAGCGGGAGAGGCATTGGCTTCTCAATTCGAACTGGATTTTTCACTGATCGCATGCTTGGTTTCAAGTGTGGCGGGATTAGTTTGGTTCTTGGAAAGTGGTGCGTCATTTCACATGACCGGAGATCGAGATCTGTTTTCAGATCTGGAGGAAAAAGATCTTGGAGTGCACATCGAGATGGGCGATGATGGTAGATACAGTGCAAATGGTATCGGTACCATTTCCTTTGAGAGGGAGTCTGGTAAACCTTTCATATTGAATGAAGTTTTGCATGTTCCAGGATTGATGAAGAACTTGATCTCTGTGGCGATGTTGGAAGACAAGGGGTATGATGCGGTCTTCAGCGAAGGAAAAGCCTTCCTGCGTAGTAAGACAACTGGTGAGACCCGGAAGATAGGGGTTCGAGTCAAGAACCTTTATCAGTTGCAAGTAGATGGCTGCGCAACAATGGCATGCAAGGTGGGAGAAGTGGTGAGCTGGGATGATGAGGGCGAACTGTGGCACAGGAGATTGGGCCACCTTCACCATGGAGCTTTGAAAATACTGCAGTAGATTTCTACTGGGCTTCCTAAGGGCACTCTTGCGCAGTCAGATCAGTGCAAGGGGTGTACCTTGGGGAAGTATGTGAAAGCCACCTTTCACGAGAAGGATAGTCGAGCCACGACGATCCTTGAGAGAGTTCACACAAACGTGTGTGGTCCTTTCTCTGTAGCTTCGACAGCAAAGAACAAGTACTATGTGATCTTTTTTGATGATTTCTCTCAGAAGTGCTGGATCTTCTTCATGCAGAAGAAGAGCGAGACATTTTCAAAGTTCTGTGAATTCAAGGCACTGGTTGAGAAGGAATCGGGGAAGCATGTGAAGGCTCTTAGGAGCGACAATGGTGGTGAATTAATCTCTACTGAATTCAAATACTTTTGCAGTGCAGAAGGGATTTGGAGAGAGCTCATTGCACCCCATAATCCATAGCAGAACGAGGTGGCTGAGCGGAAGAACAGAACGATCGTGGGTGCTACATGGGCGATGTTGCATGATCAGGGCCTACCCCTTCACTTGTGGGCTGAGGCATGCAATACAGCAGTATATGTGCAGAATCGTTGTCCTCACAAGATTCTTGGCATGAGTACACCGGAGGAGGCGTTTTCTGGCAAGAGGCCTGATATTTCTCATCTGAGAATTTTTGGCTCACCTGTCTACATGCATGTGACGAAGGACGCCAGAAAGAAGCTGGATCCGACCACAGAGGTTAGAATATTTGTGGGGTACACTGATATAGCTCACAACTATTGGGTGTATTTGCTAGACAGTCGCAAGACTATTGTGTGACGGGATATCAAATTTCAGGAGGAGAAAGCCATGCAGTGTTCGCTTGAGAGGGAGCCACACTTGCATGCAGATGAGGAGCTATTAGTTCCTAAGGAGGAGCTTCCGAATGTGGATCAGCCACAAGAGGAAGTTCAGGAGGTGGAAGAGACCACCCATGCAACGCTAACCATCAGAGGGCGCAAGCGCACTACAGAAGCTGAGCGACTCGCTCGAGATACAGAGAAGGTTGTAGGACCACCTACAACACAACGCAGACAGAGGCAGTCACCGGATCGGTACACTGGATACATGGCTCTTGTGAGTCAATGTGTCGTGACAGAGCCATCCTCTTTTGAGGAAGCTGTGGAGGAACCCGCATGGGTTGATGCCATGATCGAAGAATATGATTCGATCGTCGGGAACAGTGCATGGGAGATTGTCCCAAGACCGGAGGGGAAATCAGTGGTGGGTTCGCGATGGATCTACAAAGTGAAGCAGGCGGCTGACGGGAGTGTGGAGAAGTACAAGGCGAGATTTGTCGCCCGTGGCTTCTCACAGATCGAGGGGATTGACTATGAGGAGACTTTTGCACCTGTCGCAAGGTACTCTTCCATACGGGCGATCCTTGCTCTCTCAGCGCAGATGGGGTGGCACATTCATCAGATGGATGTGAAGACTGCGTTCCTCAATGGAGTTATTGAGGAAGAAGTGTACATAGAGCAGCCTGAAGGTTTTGAGATCTTCAGCAGTGAGTCGCATGTGTGCCGACTCAAGAGAGCACTGTACGGGTTGAAGCAAGCACCTCGTGCTTGGTACACTCGGATAGACAGCTACTTCACCGAGCTTGGATTCTCCAAGAGTGAGGCGGATCCTAACCTGTACCAGATTGTGGTGGAGGGGAAGCTGTTGATCATCGTACTGTATGTAGATGATCTGATTTTGACGGGAGATGAGCCGTTGATACTTTCATGCAAGGAGGATCTTGCACGAGAGTTTGAGATGAAGGACTTGGGCATCCTTCATTATTTCCTGGGATTGGAGATTTGGCAGCGCAGTGAAGGACTGTTTGTTTCTCAGGGCAAGTATGCCCGGGAGATTCTGGAGAGGTTCAACATGCAAGGCTGCAAGCTTGTTGACACTCCTCTTCCTGGTGGTTGGAGGAAGGAGGATGCTACTTTAGCGGAGGTAGTGGATGCCACTGTCTATCGACAGTTGGTGGGGTCGCTTATGTATCTGGTCAATACACAACCCGATATATGCTATGCTGTTAACCAGCTTTTGCAAGCTATGGTTAAGCCTACCAAGCTCTTCTGGAAGGCAGGAAAGCATGTATTGCATTATCTTAGTGGGACATCGAGATATGGTCTGTGGTACAGACAGGAGGATGGAGCAAAGCTTTCCGGCTTCACTGATGAAGATTGGGCAAGGAGCCCAACGGACCAAAAGAGCACATCTGGAGGAGTTTTTAGCATTGGGTCGATAGTAGTTTCCTGGTACAGCAGGAAGCAAAGATCCATGGAACTCAGTTCAGCAGAGGCTGAGTACATGGCAGCAAGCTTTGCTGCATGCGAGGCTATTTGGATGAGGAAGATCCTCGTTGGATTGTTCGGGTTGCACTTGGAGCCTACTGTGATTTATTGTGATAACCAGAGCTGAATTAAGCTCTCGGCTAATCCAGTATTTCATGATAGATCCAAACACATTGAAATCAGGTACCATCATATCAGAGATTGTGTTCAGCGGAGAATCATGTTACTTTCATATGTTCCCACGGAGGATCAGGATGCTAACATTCTGACGAAGGCGCTCACCAAGAGCAAGTTCGAATTCCACATAGGCAAGATAGGGGTTGCAGATAATCCATATCTTGTTGAGAGTGAGTGTTGAAAATGCAACAAGATGATGGAGCTTAGTGAAATGAATTCGCCTTCACTAAGTGGGCCCGCAGGCTATTTTTGGCGCAAAGTCTATTTTTAGACTATGTCTATTTTTAGACATATGGAGCATGGTCTAGGAGTTGTAGTATGCTATTCTTGGATGATTGGTCGAGTTGGTAAAAATAGATGGACCTCTATTTTTAGACATACAGGTTACATATAGGTGGAGAGTCTGTTTTTAATTTTTTGTTTAAGCAAACCGATCGAATATTATTAGCCCTTAATAATATTTTGGACTCTCGCTTTCAGGTTATTCTCTTACGGCACTTCGGTTGGAGCTACGGAAGTGGCTCATGCATCGACGGAAAGGAATGCAGCTATTCCTTGGGGTTTGGTGAGCTCATGCATGGTTGACATATGTTAGGAACCCGGTGGCGAGGGCGCTGGTGGAGTCGATGAGGCAGTTGGTGGAGTTGTGTTCGGTTTAACTTAGTTGAACTAGTTGAGATTAGTTTAACTAGCTAATCAACTAGTAATGAGTGGAGTGAATAAAATATTATTTAATTCATTAATTATTAACTCATTATTCAACTCAAGAACACATCAGTTCACTACAGTGCATGGACGGAGTTCGGTGGAGACAGATGGAAGAGGTAGATGAAAGGGTGAGTTTGCTATTAGTTGTGACGGTAGTTGTGCATGAGATTTGCACAAGCATTGGAGGAGATTGCCAATGATGAATACACGATTGGAGCTAGTGAAATTCGAACTTGGATCTCTCATTAGACCAGCCTTGATTGCGCAATAGAGGGAGGCAATTAGTGGATGAGTTTTGAACCTGTGACTTGTTCAAAACTGAGCTAGTTTGTGTGTAACTTTTGGAGACAGTACTGAGTACTTGTGAGGAGTATTGTACTGAGATTGTTACATGTTTATCTTCTATTATAATATACAAATAGCTGGGGGTTTTCAGCTATAAGCTTTCCCCATTACATATTGTGTTTATGTGCGCATGCGACTGTTTCCATTTCCGCAAATTGATGAATGATTGTAGAAGAGATTATGTGTTGCATATGAATTCGAATTAGTATGTGATCAGGATAATCTCGATGGATAAATCTTCATTATTCAGCAAATTTCTACACATACGAGTTATCTTGTTTTCATTACACATTTATACATTTTGATTGTTTTCCATTTATTAATAGAAGTCAAGTTTCACTATGTCTCTATGTTTTTGTTATAGTTTTTTTTTTTTCATTTTATTCCCTTCATAGATTCAGACCAATGGTATTAGGGAAGACTAATGTTTATCTTTTTTTTTGCATGTCTGCAATGAGGTCGAGGTATATGGATTTGGGACTCGAATTTCTTGATGCCCTGAAAATCCATCCTTGCAGAAACTAATCGCCTATAATGGTGGAATAAGATAAATAATAGGAGACAGAGAGATCGTATTAAAGAGTTTCTCAAAGAAGCTCTTGAAAGAAAAAAGAATGTGATGATGGATAATTTTTCCCAGATGTTTTTTTTGATGAAAATAAGTAACACACATTCATTAAGTGGCCACTTTGGAGGCACTACTCGCATAAATGTAGTAGTAAATTTTAATATTCCTATATTTTAAGGAAAGAGAGATGCAAAAGCTTTAGAAAAATGGTCAAATATTATAAAGGGTATCTTCCAGTCCACAATTTGTTTGTTAGATAAAATATTACCTTTACACTCCTTAGCCTCCCCCCCCCCCATGTCAAGGATTGGTTGGAATCGTATTGTTAGAAAAGTACCACGAAGGAATCCACACTATTTTCAGTGTCACCTACTTAAAATCTCTTAAGGATAATATTAAGGAACAATAGTGAATTTTTGGAAGCTACGAAGAACAACACATGACATGGAAAACATTATGGAAAGAAAGGGGCAAACAATGCCAAAGCTCAAAAATATATTTCATACCTTTCACACCAATATAGGTACAAAATATTCTAAAAAAAATGTGTTTCTCAAGTATGATGGTTTTCGGCACAAATTCATCAAAATATAAATGAAGTTCCTAGACATCCCCTCACTTGGAACGACATACCGATATGTTGTCAAAATTGAGAAAAAATTTAAACAAAATAAGTGACAGTTCAGATCTAAAAAGCATGAAAATTATAATGAGGGAAAGTGCATTCAAAAATTTCAAAAGAAAGAATCGAGATAGGGCGGACCATGCTAGGAAATCCCATCTAAGATTCAAAAAAATAATGGTAATTGGAAGACAAAGAAAGACATGGGAAAGTGGTACAAGTTCCACAAGAACCCTCTCATAACATCAATGGATGTTGTGCAAGGTAGTCATTGGTGGCCAAGCTTAAAGCCTTAGAGTAAAACCTATGTTCCAACTCTTAATAAGATCTAGAAAAGAAGAAATAGATCATTGATGCAAAACATAGTGGTACTATTTCCACAAGAAAAATCCAAAAAATTGAGCCTAAAGATATGGAAGAAGGGGAGCACCTCTTTCACTCACAAATGTGGGTGTACTCCATTGTATCTCATTGTCAATAGAGATATTCAAAAAAACATCATCTCAGTAGAGTTCATTAAGTGGTTTGGCTTGTCGATAAAATCATACCTCTAGCCATATGTCATCGAGTGGCTTCACCAAGAGATATATTCTCATCAACAAATAGTTCTACCTTCCCTATAGCATCAAGACTTTAAAGGATGAGGTATTTTGTGATGTTTCTCCCCTTGAAGTTTGTGATGTTCTATTAGGTCAACCATACTTGTGGAGGCATCATGTTGTATATGAGTCTAGACATCATAGTTTTATTATTAATTTAGGTATAAACTGTAGAAGATACTAGACATAGTCCCGTCTACTGGCATTTCCTTGATCTTTGCTTAGAAATGCAGTAATGTCATCACCCATACTGGGAATTTCGTATTCTTTTTTATTTTCTCAAAAATTAAGGAGAAGATTGTAGCCACAACCATGGCCTCCACACAGGTATCCTCCACAAAATAGAAGCAAGTGGATAAGATCATGGAAGAGTATAAAGACAACTTCTCCTCTACCACTAGGGTACTTATCCACTCTCAAGTCAAGCATTTAATTGATTTGACCCTTGGTTCACCTCTACCAAATGTGATAATCTATTTCTACTCTATTTTGGAAAATGAGGAACTCAAGCGATAGGTCTAGGAGCTACACTAAAGCAAAACATTCGACAAATTTCTTCACCTTTTGGAAGCCAAATTGAACTCATGTAGAATAAATATGGGACTTGTTGTCTCTACATTACTTATTGGGCCATGAAAAAAATTATAGTTAGGAATTGGTACTCAATTCCCTAGATTGACAACCTTCTCAACAACCTAAAGGGGGGCAATTACTTTAGTAAGATTGATTTGAAATACGGCCACCACCCGGCCCGAATAGAACAAACTGATGTGTGGAATGCAACTTTCAAGTCCAAGGAGGGTCCTTTTTTGTTGAAAAATGTAGCAAGAAAGTATCAATTTCATTTGTCCTTGATTAAATTGAGAAAATTCAAATTCCATATCAGTAGAAAACTTCAATGTAGTTAACTGAGGTGACATGAATCTTCTCACCCAGTGATCCGAATATAGATTGGGGGAAAATTTTTGCTAAAAATTAAAAATGACCAGAATCACTCTAAACTAGAATGAGCAGACAGGTCTCATCTCTAGGAATATTTTGCACTTCATTTCGATCAAAACAGAGTCCATATGTGAATTTTAGAGTCTGTTGTTCACTTGACCAAATAGGTGAATTTTCGAAAAAAGTCAAATAGGGTCAAAGGGGCCAATTTCTTATTTCAAGTTGGTTTTCCTCTAGCTAATGGGGCATTGACACTTTTCCAATGATGTTTGGACTGAATTTTTGGGCACATAGCAGTTTATGGTTGGTTTTTGGAGAGCCAATGGAGAGTTGACACGTGGCTAGATTGGAGGCTGCCACGTGCACCTCAAAGAGAAAATTTTGGCTAAGTGTGGTCGAAATGGCATATTATAAGGTCAAGAATTTTTTTTATGTTGTGGCTGGGCAGAGATCAGCCTCGACCCCATGATCTCCCCCACACTATGCACATGACCTACCAACTCTTCTACACAACCAGTCTTAACATGTATTTCCGCACATACATAGTTATGTTGTATATTGGTTTCGGGTGGAGGTTAAAAGGACCAGCCTAGTGGGGCCAACCCCAATGCACAGGACAAGTGCGCTATGACCGTGGTGGATTCCTAGTCTATTATGGCGGGTTTAAGTTTTAAAGCATGGTTTAATTAAACACATAAACTTGTTTAATGAGCGTTAATCCGATTTTAAGTCATATTTGTTTAAAATACTCTTAGAGCACGTAACCTCGACTTAAAAATTGCTTTCAGTTAATTGATATGTAGATTAAGAGTAAGTGAGGATTAGCACTAATTATCAGGTCCGCTAATTTTGGCACTACCTTCATTTTCGTTGGGCTTAACTAGAGTTACTCCAATTTTGGAGGAGTTTTTCTATGATGTAGTGAAGAAGCCATAACTTTGGTATATTTCGAGCAAATTAGGCTCAGAAATATTCAATCCAAGATGATTTAGATACTCTTAGCATGATGTTGGAGGTTACAGAAGGTATAGGATCACTTTAGTAAATGTTTTTTCCACTTTTAAGATTAAAGAAGCCTAGGGACACTAGGAGAGGAGGTCATTCCTAGTCCACTTGAAGACCATTTTCAAATCTAGAAGAGTCTATTTTTAGGTTTTTGGGTCTTTTGAATCCAATGGATCAGGTTTCAAAGCCATTGGAACACTGTAGGTGCATGTAATCAGATAATTGACCATTAATCCAAAGAGTGCCAAGCCATTGAAGTAGGTCCATGGAGATGTAAGCCCAGGAGGGGTGAGCTCTGTTGTCATCTATTATTTAATTTAGTTGATGTGTGTTATTTCTCTGCAATTTACTTGATGTACATGTGTTTTTAATATTTATTTTACTTAATTAATTTCTCATTAAAGACACTTAAATTTGACACATAAACCCTCACATCACTAGCTAATTTGAGACGATTTCAAACACATTTATTTCATATTGATGAGGGAGCTAGCATAGAAAAACTATTTTTCCCATATTTAGATCAAGTTGGTATCATAACATAGTTTAGATCATTTTTTCCAAGTCTAGATAGTGAATTAGCTATTAGTTTTGTATTTGTTCAAGGAAAATTTAATTGTGTGCAAGTTTATGAGTGTAAGGATAAGTTCAAAATTGAGGACTTAGCTCTCAAATCACAACAAAGAATATTTTTATGTATTACAAGTGTTATGGTAGCTTCTTTGAGAATTGTTTCTAATCCATCTACCTTAACAAGACTCTTTGATAAAGAGATTTTGCAAAAGCTCCACATCATGAGAGATTTGGTGCAAGAGTTGGTTCAAGATAGGAAGGGGAACATTATACTTCAAGAGAATTTGTGGTCAGGAAGTAGGAGAAGCAAGAGCTTCTTGAAAATATGCATGCGATGGAGACTCAGCTCCATATTGCAGAAGAAACCCTAGCCAAGTATGTGCATGAAAAATAGGTATGAAATTCAATTTTATCTTCAATTTTGTCTAAAGAAGAATGTTTTGGTTCTTTTGAAAGACACACTAGAGGAATATTATTCAAATTATTGATGAAAATGGGCAATGAAGGTAAAGGATTGGGAAAACATACACAAGGCATAGTTGAGACAATTGTTGTTGAGGAAATGCCTAGGTATTTGGGTATTGGTTATGAAAAACATGATGGAGAATGCTGCAAAGCCAAGGAGGCACATGAAGGTGGTCCAAGAAGGGCTTTCATTACATGTTCATTACCTCAAGCTTGTGAATTTTGTGTTCACGAGGAATGAAAAAGTTTTACACCCACTTTGAAATAAGATGCTCATAAGCATGCAACTAATGAAAATGGAAAACAAGGGTATGTTGAAATATCTAAATTCATTGAAGCCATTTTTGGTATGCTGAAGAGAGCCACTACCTCATAAAATTCAGCTTCTAAAGAAGGCGATGAAGGTGAATATACAAGGTATAAATTTTAATTTAATCAAGTTGCTTTTGATTATGATAAACATGGTAAATCCTCACATAATATTTAGAGAAAATTTACATGTTCCTTTTGTGGTTTGAATAACCATACCGTTTTGAGATTTTGGAATAAGATAGCCATACACAAGAAGCTTTCTAATCAAAGGAGTCTGAAAGCTAAAGGTCCAATGGATAAAGAAAACAATGTTGAAAAGAATATGCAATTATTTTTCACTCATTGCCATAAGCAGGGTCATCTTGTAGACAAGTGTTGGACTTTATATCCAACAAGTCATCGATGAAATTTGAAGAAGGTGGAGGGAGAGATTGAGAAGAATGGAAAAGAGGATTCCATAATTGATGTGGGTTAGGATGGTTCACATGATGATGTGCAGCTGAAAGAAACACCATTGAAGTGGTTTGGAAAGAGATGGTTAGATTTTTTAACCAATTTAGGCCTTTCATTTCTTTTGATGGTTGATGCAAATATTGTCTTATTGATGCATTTATTTTCCAATTGAATGAAATTTTTTTCTCTTGAAATTATGATGCATATTTCATGAAGCAAGATGTTGGAAAAGTGGAAACTGAAAGTTGACATTACTTCTAAAGGGTATGACATTTGGAACCTAGCAGCTAGCAACAGAGATTTAATACGACAACACAGCTTCTGGGAAGTACGCAGAGGCAGAATAACATTGTTTTGGGAGGATTCATGGCAACACAGAGAGAAAATATTCAGTTGCCTAGACTTAGGGGAAATCTTCTTATTCTCAAACACTCCAACCCATAGATTAATATACAAATATTGGAATACTGAAGAGGAAAGCCAATGGAAAATATGGAAAAGAAAAGAGCAGTGGGCGAATGCACCACACACGGAACAATGGAATAACTTTGCTTAAGAAATGAAAACTAGAACAGTGTTGAAAGCAATAGGGGATGATATTTTAAGGTGGGGTCATTGATCGAAAGGTATGTTCACAATTGAAGAGGCTAACCACCTTAAGTCAAATAACCATCAAGCACCGACAGGTCAAATTTGGAATAAAATCTGGAGTGTCAAATTATGGCCAAAAGTTGAATATTTTATATGGTTATTAACTCATAGAAAAAATTTAACATGGGATCATCTTCAACATCGAGGAATTCAAGGCCCATCTCTTTGTGTTATGTGCAAAAGGGAGGAGGAAAATACAGAACACCTATTCAATAATTGTACCTTTGCAAATGAAATTTGGAAACTTAATGAAGAAGTCTTTGAAAAGTCTGATAGGGATAACACTAGCATTAATACAAGCATCTGTAATTGGAGGAAAGGAGGGTATAAGAGTGAAGTTGTTAACTGTGCTTGGAAACTATCAATAGGATTCATTCTCTGGGGAGTTTGGAAAGAGCGAAATCATCGCATTTTTCGAGGAGAAGAAAAACAGGTACACTTGATATGGAACATTATAATTGAAAATATACGAGAAACCATATTGGTAGAATGCTGGTTGGATGATGATTGGAAAGGAGAGGCTAGAGAGGCGAGGATTTTAGCTAAATTGAATTTAAACTCTCAAATTTTATCCCCATCATTGTGGAAGTTCAAACCAAATCTGGAGAATATAACGAAAAGTTTTCATCCACCACCAACAGGCTTTCTGAAGCTTAATTTTGATGGTGCCTCTAAAGGAAACCCAAGACAAGTAGGGATAGGGGGTAGATTTAGAAATTTGCAAACATCTGATGTTACAATTTATTCATTCCCCATAGGATTTGCAACTAACAATGAAGCTGAATTAATGGCGGTCAAACCGGGTCTCATTATTGCAACAAGGGAGAACTATCAAAGACTTATAGTAGAAGGAGACTCTGCAATGACAATCAGAATCCTTCAAAAGCTTCAACAAGGAAGTAAGTGGGAAAATATCAGTAAAATTTGGAGAACAACTAGACTAATCGAAGAAATTGGCAATCTTATCTGTCAAATAGGATATGTCATTCCAACCCATGTCCTGAGAGAAGGTAATCAAGCAGCTAATTACTTAGTTAATTGGGCCTGCAAAAATGAAGATTGGAGGTTGGATGTTAATAAAAATCAACAAGTTTGGAATGTGGAACTTCACCCTCTACAGATCATATTGGAAAAAGATAAATCTAAACACTGATCGGGGTGCCAGCTGCAAAGTCCTCCATCTACACGTGGTGGATGAAAGCACAAAATAAAATCATAATGCATGCGCCTGATCGATTTGGTGGTCCTTCCCACCACGCTTCATCAAAGCGCAATTATGGAATGGCAACTCTGACGTACGCAATGTCAGACTCTGGCATTTTAGGTAGAAAGAATGAGATTTGTAAGAGGAAACATTTTACCACCGAGGCAGAACAAATTCCCATTGCAGAGCAAGGTAAACTCTATAGCCCAGTGCATGAAAGAATTCAGGCGGCACATAGAGGACTTTCTCCATGGCTTTGGTGGTTATATCGGGTTTGTAAGCAGGTTTAAAGGCTCTTGGACTCACATACCAGCATGGTGAAAACCAAAAGAGGCCAAGACAAGCAACTAGAAAATAAAACCACTGGCCCGAGTAAGAGAGGCCGGAAAACCAATAAACAAATTCTGGAAGAAATGGCAAAGGTTTATGAATCACAGAATCTAGAACATATCCGCAATGCAATTGAAGGTTGGGAGAGACAAACAGATAACGAGGATGAAGATTTAAAGGAGTAGGTGGCGAAAATGGATTTCATTTTTGATCCGGGGAGTACACGAGGTCGAGTATCGTTGTTCCAACAATCAGTTAAAACCTATTGGAAAATGAAATGTCTATTAGCTAAGGCCATGGCAAATATGGAGGTGAAGGATGAAAAGTCATCTTTGTTGTTTGAGCTTCTCCAAATTAAAAAAGATATTCCCAACATGATGAAGGCTCAGTATCATGTCAATGATAGAATTGGAAAGATCAAGTGTGAGCTCCACAGTCTTCAGCACAAAAATCTGATAGGAAGAAATGCAAAAGATCCAACTTTGGTGGATTCGTCTGATGGATTTTCAGTCTAGTTTAGCTATGCTGCATGTTTTTGTTGTTGTCGAATAGTAGATATAGTCTCTCTTTTAATTGTAAATGTTCTGGACACAATAAAGCGGTAAACACAGCCACAAAAAGGAAAAAACAATTTAAATTTTGGATGGCTTTTAACTCCATGCCGTGGCCAACATACTTGATTTCCTTCAGGCGAGTTGAGGCTTTGCAATGATGTTAGTATGTATAGCAGCCTGCTTGTTTAAAATATAAAAATAGAAAGGCGCTATCAAATTTGCAAAAAAAAATAAAATAAATTCAACACCTCCAAAGGTCAACATTGAGGATTTGAGATATGATCTTCTTTCCCTCGTTCACTGAATATATTAATTCTTTAATTACACCTGAACATAGGAATACTTTAACCATGCCGCTTGATTTATTTTACTAAGCAGGGCGCTCTTGAAAGGGACGGAAACTCCAAAAATCCTTTTGGAACGATTTGATATTTACAGCTAATTTGAAATTTCCAGTTGGCCATCTACACTTGTCTCTCGATGATTGATAGCTCGATCAATAGCATTTCACCATGACAACTGCATCCGTTGCAGTGCAGGATTCTTACAACAACATTGTTTATCCGGAGTTTGCGGCTCCAACATTTAATGCTTTCTTGGATTTTCCTTCGGGCTTGGCTAGTGGAGCTCGTGAACGTCGTCAATAATTTTATCATCAATGCAGTGGGGTAGAAAAATAGCCATATCAGGAAGGGCTAATTACCCCAGGATGGGCTAATTACCCCATTATTCGTTTGAAGGATTTCATTAAGGTGGCTTTTCTATAACGTTTTGTTCAGCAGACCATTAAATGTTTAATCTTGTTTCCATTTTCAAAAATATCCATTTTTAATTGTGTATTAGTCATTACATTTTCATGAATTCATTAGCACTCTATAAGATTTTGATTTATTGTTTATCACTTTCATATTTTGATTTATTGTTCAACATGACAATTTTTTATTTTAATTGAGCGAGCAGGTAGATCATCTGATAAACGGGGGAAGGATCGTTAGGATTGAGTGCCATCGGAGGCCTGGGGTGCAAGAATTTATGCTACATAGCTACAATAAAATTTTGCAGCCACGCTCAGAGATTCATGGGTAGCAGAGAGGTTTTCCATGTTAAAATATATTTTTTAAATTAATGAGATAAATTATCTAAGTGGTTGCTTTTGGAAAAATATTAATGGAGGTCTTATTTATGGCAAAGCTTTGTCTATTACATTATAAATGTGGCTATCAACCATGAAAAATTTTGAATATTAAATTTTATTATCAATTTAGTGTTTTAGAATAAAGTTTCATTTTGAATAGGGTTTCACTTTTTTTAATGTACGTTTTATTGTAGTTTATCAAGCCTAGTCTATCACATTTTCATTAGTCTGTAGCATTTTCAAGCATTTAAAACTTAATTTTCGTTACTCTTTAGCCGTCTTTTGCATTTACAACTCAATAGATATTGATGATAAAGTGGATTTCAAACATTTACAACTGAATAGATATTGATGATAAAATGGATTTCAATAAAAGCCATCTCTATGTGGATATTAATTTGCTCTAGGATTTCCTGTATTCACACATTATTGCGTTGCAATGCACAAATTCTTGTATTAGATGCGTTACTTATGTGTTGTTTATTAGGTTTTAATACTTTTTTTAAATGGTATTTCAATATTTTTAGTCTAGTGCATTATGAGTCAAAAAAAAATGTGAAGGTTAGCTTAATAAGTGTTGATTAAATTTAAGGATGCGTTCATCATTTCTTCAAACAGACATTAGATAACAAGAAATTATTAACATTGCAACACAATCTATGTAATATACTTTGAGTTTAATACATGTTATAAGAATGGGGTATTTCAATAAAGTTGGTTGAAAATCAAAATTTGATATATATAATGATTTTTTTCTTTAAATATAGAAGTTCAAATTGGACATAGTGCGTAAACATCTGTTTTTCAATTCTATATTCTTTAATCAATAACATAAACATCATATAATTCTTCATAAAAACACACTCATCTATTGGCTATCTAATCTTTTTCTCTAACCAATATACTACATAACTTTAATATATTCATTAAAATCTCTCCTAAATATAGAGCAAGGAGTAGAAATGAAAACATATAGTTTTTTGTCATAAATATTAGAAAACACTCTCATCTCTCTGTGATCTCATTCTTTTGTCTAAACAACATACTACATAAATTTAATATATTGAGGAAAGCTTCTTATATATAGAGTGTGAGGTATATTTCTATATATCTATATGTATATATATGAAAACTTCTTATATATATAGAGTGTGAGGTGTATATATATATAATTTAAGTTGACTTCTAATTTGTAAGCGGTGTAAATGAAAAATTATAATTATTTATGTAAGTTAAACAAATGTGATATGTAAAATAACCTGTAGAGCATAAGTACATGAAAAAAATATTGACTACCCATACCAATTACAAATAATACAAATTTTAAAGAAAGTAAATTTTTAACGCAATCAGTTTTGAACTCATTCAATTAATCCAAACTCTCACTTACATCTTGTTTATCATCCAGAAAAAATGTGAACAGTTGCATCAAAACAAACGGGCACGGATGCATGCACTTCTTCTTCTCATATAACTACCACTTACTGATTATTGAGAACCCTTTTTCCACGAACATACTTGAATATCCCTAATCTACAACAACACTTCTCTGTTCTTTTAACTTTTGCAGTTTCCTCTTGGATTGCAAAAGTATATCGATGTCCCGGGCGTATATGATAACGTAAGGAACACAAGGAAAAATGTTTTAGAAATTTTAGTTTAATAAATTGGTTTGTTCCTGAGTTTTTTAAAAAGATAACATGTGAAAAACGAAAATATGACATATGAAATATTGCTGATAAGAAAGTTTAATAAAGAAATTAAGATTACATTAAAATTTGTCATGCCCTCCACGTGTCAATCCATCCGCTTGGACCATCGGTGGGAGCATTTTCTTCGAAAGAAGCCTGATATCAATATTTCAAGGAAGAATGATGTTACCTACAATCATAAATGTACAACTTTTTATGCGTGAAGTAATTACGCGGAACACCTCTTTTTATAAACGAGGTTGCTCTCAGACTTTTCTCGTCTCTGCACATCCTATGGAATATCAACAGAGTCATTTCAAGTTTCATTAACGTTAACTTTGTTTTTATTTATTTGAAAGTGTTTTAATTTTAATATTAATGTAGAATTAATAATTATTTTTATTATTAAATTATTTATAAAATAATTTTAATAATATAAAGGTCAAATAATGTTATACTAATCAAATACAAATGATTAATAATAAATATGTCAAAGAATTAATTCAGTTAAAGAATTTATGAACATGTCTCTAATCTAAAACATAATAGATCTTGCTCCTTTGCCTTAGTAGAGCATGCTGAAAAGACAAAGCATCACATTTGCATTGAAGATGCTAAGGTGATTATGAGAATTGACCATTTCCACCAAGAAAAGTTGAGGGAGACCTTCGAAATTGAAAAGAGGGTTATTAACCTTAACAAGGACAATGGTTGGAGTATTAATAGATGTTGGATCCGTGCCCTTCATTCTTAGTATTTGTTTTCCTCTCCTCAGTCTTATCATTCTTTACTAATTTCTTTATTTTTATTTATTTAATTGTTATTATTTTTAATATTTATTTATTTATTTATAATTTAATTTAATTTTTATTTATTTATTTATTTAATTATTATTTAGTCATTTTATTTTCATTAGTATTATTATTATTATTATTTATAATTTTATTTTATTTTATTTTATATTTTTATTTTTAGTAATTATTTATTTATTTATTTTATTTTATTTTTATTTTATTGCATTGTATTTTATTTTATTGTAGATAACTTTACCAAAATCATAAATTCTATAAGTAATTTTTTATTAATTAATAATATAAAGTATTATACAAATCTTTAATTATTAAACAAATAACAAATAAATAAAATAAAATAAAAATAAATAAATAAATAAATATTAATAATATTAATAACAATAATTTAACTATTAATTTGTTTTATTTTAAATTGCTTATTTTAGTTAAACTAATCGTTATTCTACAACGGTTAGTTGGAGTTCTCTTATCTATTTAAACTAGGTCTTAGATCATATCTCTCATCTTGTCCTGATGATGAACCGCACTAGCTGGTTCAAAATGCGTCGACAAATTTTGCTTGAATGTTATTTTCACCGAAAACTTTTATACATGAAATAAATATTAAGATTAAAACATAACATTTCTAATAATAAAATTTATATATATTATAGTTTAATATATAAAACTTATAATATATGGTTTAGGTAGGTTTATATATATATATATATATATATATATATATATATATATATATATATATATATATATATAATTTAAATTATGAATAAATATATTAATTAAAACATTAATATATTAATATTTTATATTGATTAATATTTAATGCATTATCCAGATATAATAATATTATAGATTTTATAATATTATAATTTAATATATATAACCATAGTTAATAATAATAATAATGATAAACTAACCTTATATAGTTATTAATATATTAATAATATATAATATTATAATATTAATATTGATTATTTATTAATATAAATATAAATTTTAATTTATAATTTTAGTAGTGTTGAGGCTACATCATAGTCATGTCAAAAATTAACACCCAATTAGAGAGAGAAATTGAACTAGTGGTGATTTAAGTTTATTAATAGTGCACCTAATCTATACTTAGTCATCAAGGTCCGTGGATATATATATATATATATATATATATATATATATATATATATATATATATATATAGAGTCTAACTATAATTACCTATATATTAATATAAACTTTGATAGTTAATGTTTAAATAGTTGATCATGGTCAAAGTTTGTCAACCATACTTTTAGCATATTTAATAATAGTCAATATGATGCCATAGCCAAACATATTTAACCTTTCTAGGGTAAACATGGACAATGATAGCCAACAATTTTCGATCGTAGCCAAATAATTATTAACCATATTGAGAACATAGTGATGTTGAACAACAGTGAGACATTGTTAACCATAGTCTAAAAGCATTCAACCATCACCAACTTTGATCACCATGGTTAACTATTGTTAACCATAGTTAAATATTGTTACCATGGTCAACCATTGTCAATCATACTTGACTCTATTTAGAATGGTTAACTTTCGTCAACTATGGTCATTCATGTTCCACCATGGGAAACCAAGAAATACCATAGTTGATCATGGTCATATTTGTCAAACCTAGCCACCATATTCAACATTTAAAAGCCATGGCCAACCCATGCTCGACATGGGAAAAAACTGTTAATATGGTCAAATATGGTCGACCTAAGTCGTCATGGTAAAGCATGGTCAACCATAGCCTTCCATTATCAATATAGACAACCATAATGTATCATAGAAAATTATTGTCAAACATAGTTAAATTAGTCAAACCATGTTCACCCATGGTGAACTTGGTCAAGCGATGTGACAAACATTTTCACAACGTGACTAACATGGTTGCAATGTTACATTGTCATACTGTGACCAAAATTTATCAAGCATCACAATGAAATGACAATGTGAAAAATATTTCCACAATCTAATATTACATTGCAATTTATCCAACGTTGCAATGCAACAATAAAAAATTAGTTAACCACATTTACTAATGTGGTTAACTATGTTCAACAATGTTTGACTATCTTTGACACTCAACACCCTTGAACTTCAATCAAACAAAATTACCTATTAATATTAATAGTCAAACATAGTCAACCACATTAGTCAAACATAGACAAACAAAGCTAACCTCTATAGTCCATGTTTAAATAAATGACCATGGTCAAAATTGGTGAACCCTATGTTTACCATATTTAACAAAAGTCGAAAGATATTCATAGTTGTCCCTTGTCAATGTACCATAATAGGCATTATAATATTTGAGTTTTTAATATTATGGCTTTTAATATTGAGTTGATAATATTAGTGTTTATAATATTGGACTTAATATTAGGGTATATTATATATAGGATTTTCAATATTAGGTTTATAAACATAGTGATGCTTAGTAATAGTCATAGATTGTTAACCATAATATAACCACAATGAACCATCATCATCTATGATCACATGGATGACTATTATTGTCCACAGCTAATTATGGCACCATAGTCAACCATTGTCAACCATAGGTGACTCTATTTAGCAGGATTGATCTTCGTCAACCATGATCACTCATGTTCAACCATGGGAAACCAAGGTCAACCATGGTCAATCATGGTCATATGTCGTTAACCATGGTCATTATATTGAATGTTTAAAATCCATGGTCAACCATGATTAATCATGGTCATATTTGGTCAACCATAGTCACCATATTCAACATTTAAAAACCATTTCAACCTATGCTTCTCATGGAAAACCATTGTTAATATGGTCAAATATGGTCAATCTAGGTCACCATGGTAAAACATGGTCAATCATACCCTAGAATTATCAATATAGACAACCATAATCTATCATAGAAAATTATGGTCAACCATTGTAAAATTAGTGAACCCATGTTCTCCCGTGGTTAACTCGGTCAAGCGATGTGACAAACATTGTCACATTGTGACAAATATGATTGTAATATTACATTGCCGCATTATGACAAAAATTTATCGAAAATTGCAATGATGTCATAATGTGAAAAATATTGCCAAAATGTTATAGTACATTGTAATTTATCCATCATTGCAATGTGACATTACAATGATAAATCCCAAAGGTTTATAATATTAATCACTTGGGTTTTTAATAGTAGTGCCTTCCATTTACAATATTAATCTTTTAGGTTTATTAATCCCAAGGGTTTATAATATTAATCTCAAGTGTTTTTAATATTAATCCCTTGGGTTTATAATATTAATTCCAAGAATATTTAATACTAATCTTAGGGTTTATAATTCTAAGGGTTAATATATTAAACTTAGGGTTTGATATACCAATCTTAGGGTTTATAATATTGGGTTTTGTGATGTTAGAATTTATAATATCCATTTAATAATAGGATTTAATAAAAAAAATTTGGAATGGTACAAAAATGTGTCCAACTTCACATTGTGACAAACATTGTCTAAATGTGACAATCAATCTCGCAATGATTATTACAATGTTAAATTACATTACAATTTATTCAACACCATAATGTGACATTACAAAATTGGGGTTTAATATTAGGGTTTATAATATTATGGCTTCTAGTATTGGTTTTAATATTATTTTTACAATCTTAGGGTTTATAATATTAATCTTAAAATGTGTAATATTAATCCTACGGTTTATAATATTTAGGAGAGGGTTTATAATATTAATCTGAGGGACTACAATATTAATATTTGGGTTTATAATGTTAAGTTTTATTATTTTAGGGTTTATAATACTTGGTTTAATATCACGGTTTAATATTGTGGCATTTGAATTGTATGGAAATATATCCAACGTAGTAGTGTATCAAGTATCACTGTAATACGATAATCATTATGATAATCATTCTCACAATGCTTTAATATTTTGGTTTATAATATTAGGTTTAGGGTTATTAATATTAAGGTTTATAATCACATAGTCTAATATTAATCTTATAGGTTTTAATCCCAAGGTTCTATAATAGGGTTTAATATTTTTCGCTTGGGTTGTTAACATTAATTTCTTGGTTTTATTAATCCCATGAGTTTATGATATTATTAGTCCCTTGGGTTTATAATATCAATAATCCCTTGGTTTATTTATCCTTTGGGGTTTATAATATTAATCCCCAATATGTATAATAACATATTACGGTTTATAATATTAACCTTAGGTTTCATATACTAATCCTAAGGTTTAATATTAATCTATAATCCCAGAGTTTAATATTAAACTTGGAGTTTATAAAACTAATCCTATTGTTTAATATTAATTTCTTAAATTTATTTATTTAAGAATTTATAATATTAATCTAAAAATTTATAATATAAATCTCTTGGGTTTATAATATAAACTCAAAGGGTTTATCATATTATTAATCCTTGGATTGGGAATTTTATGTTACCCATCAAATTAACAAGTTTAAAAATTAAGTGACCTGGTAGCTTACGTGTAAATTTTAATGTAGCCATTGTTTGATGGTCAAATCAAGAAAATACAGAAAATAAAGGTAAATACAAGTCGAATTCCACTATTGGATCAACCTTTCCAAATTGTTTCAATGCGTCAAAAGATATGTCAGACTTAATTTTTAAGGTTGGAATCTAATTAAGTTATAATTAAAATGTTGGAATATGTTAATTATTCATACATATGTGACTTAATATCAACGTATTTACCATGAGTGTTTTGAAATTTATTTAATTATGTATATGCAGTCTATTTAATTGAATCAAAATTCATGTTAGAGAACACCCTCACATGCTACTATTTTACTATGTGGTTTACTCCTATCTATAAACGAGATAATAAAGTTGGTTTCAACGTTCGAGATAACAAGGAATCAAGAAATAACTTGAATTTAGGTTTGTAAACAAGTTACCAATAAAAAAAATCATTCACAATTTTGTTGAAGGAAACATGAGCAGCATTCACTATTTAAATAAGTTGTCATGCCAAAAGGAAGAGGGCCACAGTTGTAGCCATCTGCGGAATATGGGGCCATTGATTGTTGGGAGTGTTTATACGATAATGAGAGACTTCTCAAGAGATGAGTCATTTTTGTATTAGAGGTACAACCATAGATTGAAATTTTAATATAAAACCATCGTGTTTTTATTTTCCTATAACTATGGGGTAGTACTTAAATTAGTTTATAATATTGTTATCAAACCATGTTCGAGAGGATTCTCCAAAACATGAAAGTGCTCCCATGATGTTTTATTGAAGCTGCGACCCATTGAAACAATTTTGATTAATCTAGAAAACCTTGAATTTTTTATCCATGTATTTATAAAAGGAGTGCACTGGAATTTTTTTATTTAGCCATAATTTCATATTTTAAAGTGCTTCGAAATTTTAAATTGTTCAAATGTTAGGATGCCTCATACAATTCACCTTAAGAAGTAATTTTCTTATATATCATTCTAGTGATCGTGTAATTTCTGTCGAGTTGCATCTTAGTGACATTTAAACATTTTCTAAGAGGTATCTTGATAGGGGAACTATTTGGTGATCCTTCCTATCTTACAAATATAATGTAAGGAAAAAATATACCCATTTTTTTATCAAACATAAAATAATTTTCATTATTTTCTATATGATTGATCATAGTATAATTTGTAAACCATGGACTTGTAGAATACTCTAACATTGTATACAGATTATCTAATGAAATGAATGTGAATTTTCTTTCCTTTGTAAATTTTATAGTGCACATTATGCAATATTGAGACATTTTTACAATAGCATTCATTTCAACTTGCATTGGATGGGCATTGGTCAAAGTTAGTAATGCGTCTATGTCAGTTGATTCGAAGAAAAGTTTTCAATATTTTACTACTTTAAAAAGATGCTCATACATCACCCCTACTAAGGATGGTTACTCACTACATAGTATTGGACTTTTTCCATTCAATCATACCCATCTTTTATCAACATATTTGTATAGCTTATTTCCATTCATAATATTGTAAGAAATTTTTTGAACTCTCAAAATCATTCTAGATTACTTAAAAAATTATGCATAAGCCTCTCATGCAAGATATTAAAAAATTTAAATGGATGGAATAATGTTTACTATTTTAAATATAGGATTCATCTTATTAACCATCAAATGAATACTTGGAAGATATGGTGAGGCTGATAGATGTAACACAAACTCAATTTCTTCATCATTCCATTAATAATGCTCAATTCTCTAGGGAATGTATAAGGTTTTTTTTGTGATCATTAAATGATCAATATTGCTAATTTCCTTCAAACTATTAATAACAAGTTCATAAATATGTTTGTCTATACAATTATCCCTCATTTTATGAGCCCCAAGTAGATACAAATGCCTAATATGGTCATTATCAATATTAATATTCATGTATATCCATGAACTATTGTCCATAGTTACAACCTGGTGCCATGACACTGAGAAAAACCTAGCATTTGAAATTTTACATTTTATATCATCTTTTTCTACTTGAGCTAGATATACTTTGAGACTCAACCACTTGGTTTAGACCGACAGCAAGATGTAAGAATGAATACTTGAGTAATAATATATATATATATATATATATATATATATATATATATATATATATATATATATATATAGATATATATATATATATATATATATATATATATATATATATATATATAATTTGGATATTCTTGAATGAGACGACCTTTAAATAATATGTGAAATATAATACTTATTTGTGTCATCCTGGAAAAAAAAATTCTTTCTACACATTTGAAATAGAGATTTGATGGATTGTCCACTTGCCTCCTATTTTCCCTTATTCAATATTTCTTATATTCATCTTAAATTTTCTAGCATATTCACATTCGTTAGAAAATTTCCATCTAACAATACATTTATTCTTGCAATTTAAATTTTTCTTCTCATATACATTTCCTACATGCTTCTCTATTGTATCTAACTTATGTTGCACTTTCTACTCTTTTCCAACTTTCCAAATAAATATATTTCATATAACTTCTTCTGAACTATATTTCTCATTTTTGGGAGGTAGTGGTTCAATTTATGTCAATATTGTGACCCATTCTACTTGGAAGTCTCTTTCTATTTCTCATTGGTTTTTTTTTTATTTCTAATGAATTGTTTGTTCGTCAAAGGAAAACAATTCAACCTCTTCAGTGTTAATTTATAGTAAATATGCATTGATCTCACTTGAATCACTAGACAAACCCATTCTCTCATCATGTTTTCAAATATTAGATGCATTCTCACAAGAGTTGATATTTGTTTCAATGACAGGTTGTTCAAAAAAACATCAAGGTGTGAAGAGAATGTGTATACTTGGATTGAGATATTTGAAAGTATGATAATATATCCTTTTGTATTAATATTTCCTTCCTTCAATCAATTTTCCACCTTTCATTTTGAATATTCCAGAATTAAAATTTCAAACAAATTTACAAACTAAATCTTAAACTAATATGAAAAAATGATATAAAATAAGTATAATACTTATCAAGTATGGAATATCTATCTATCTATCTATCTATATATTATTTATTATATTTTTCATAGAAACAAATTATATAATAAATCATACATAAAAAATGAAAAGACATAAAACATGAGGCTGTGTGGAGAAAAGTAACCCAAATAAAGGGTTGTTGAAAAATGAAATAAGGAAAAAAATGAATTAGAAATAGTAAAAATGTCCATTATACCAAATTTTGTTTCTTAAACTCTTAGAGAAAGAAGAGTTTGTCCCTATAGCAAAAAGTTGAGGGATAAATGTTAGGAAAATCACCTGCCATTTAAACATCATAGCATTTCAAAAGGAAATTGCAATTTTTAATTTACTGGGTGGAAATATATGTTTTTTTTTTTATTTCACTACTTTAAAATTGAACCCGTACACTTTTGCATTAATAATATCCATAAATATCAATTGATATGGTGATAAAGTTTGAGATATTGGCATAAATGTTCATTACACTTATTTAATATGTTCAGCTAAGTATATGGTGGTTCGTTTATCTATTTCATATGTTAGTGCATTTTGTCATTGTCCATCAACATTATGTTGATACCTTGGGTTATCATATAATACATTTAAAATGTATTAGTTGTGATTCGATATGACAATATACACGGCTTACGTCAGAGGTGTCTCTTTGATATATTATAAATGAACCAACCTTGATAAAACCCTAACCCATGGAAATTTTAAGGATATGGAATTTACTCTAGAATGTATAAAGGGAAGATAAAATTATAGTTGATTCTCATCATAGAATGGGTCGATTATTGAATTTTTTGTAGAATAATGTATTAACATAGTTTTTTTCATTAATTTTGGTAGATTTTTTCTATTCATTCATTTTAATATAAAAAATAACATGTTATATCATATTATGTTCCTAGTAGCCTCAACCTGGCCATAGGAAACTAGGTTTGTTGGCCACTTCCATGAGTTAAAAGCCAACCAAAACTGAAATCGTTTGATTCTATTTCTAAATTCCTTATAAGCTATAATATCTATTATATACTTTGAGATGCTACTATGAAAGTAAATGCTAGCCTACCACATTATATTTCATAAAAAAAAATTTGTAAAATTCTTAAGCTACACCTTAGATTATTCAATCGATGTCAAGTCATTTGCACTTGACCTGGTCATGTCCACTTGGTGTAGGTTTTGAAGCTACCATTCTATGAGAATGAGACACATGTTCTGTTGATGCCCCTATAGCAGTATTTCTTTTATGTTCCTGTGTATTTCACCTAAACTCGAGGCTACCTTTGGATGTCCTCCTTCATCTTGAACTACCATTATGGCCTTCGCCACCAAACATTTCATGTTCAAGTCGAGGTGAACTTCTTGCTTGAACATTGTCAATCGTCCTCTTATGTTTCTCAGGTCTATCACTATGGGCATAATTTCGTCATCTAGAATGTATTCCTCTACCTTGGTGTTTAGGTCTCTTTCCCATGCAGATGTCTGTGATTTTACTTGCATTGGAGCCAAATTTCATAAGGACGCAACAAGTTCTGCATGTTCTCTTGATCTGCTTTTCTGTCTCTTTTGCACTGACTTTTTTTACTGGTTAGTGCCTTCTCTTTACCTTTCACTTTTTATTCCTATGCTATCTAATTTTCCCTCCCTCCTTTACCTTTTCTCGACTGAGCTTTAACTATTTTTAATTTTCCAAGGCCCCCCAGCAGTTGTACATGCACTTGAATTCACATCGGGGTTCCCACCCACCATGCAGAGTCCAGAGAGATTGAAAAGCTAGGTAAACCTGTAAATTAAAAACAATCAGTCTTGTTAATCAATTTCAGGCAGAGCCTCTTTATCTTCCCTTCTTTCATCCCTTCAACTTCCAAATCAACCACCCCCTCAACACTTCCATTACTTGGGTTACACACGTTGTTGTCTCTCTGTTGCCCTCTACTAGAGTGTTCCAACCTTCAGTTGACAATACTTAGTTTACCAGACCCACCATCGGCCCATATGGAGCTAATGGATCCATAATGACAACATTTAGTGTTCAGGTTATGACTCTTAGAGGAATTATCTCCCTCTTGGGATTTATTTTTACAATGAAACCAGTAAATTGTCCCCTCTATCCAAATGCTTCTACCATGACCATAACCCTCATTCAGGACTCCCCAAACACCTTGTTGTTCTGGGTTACTCTTGAACCACAATTTTCTACAACATATTACAATTCCCCTAATCCAATTACTCTATGTAAGAGGAGCATGGTGCCAGTACGTGCCTATAAGGGCTGACCCCTACCCTGCCCCCATGGACTATCCTCATTAAGCCTTATGTAAACGCAAAGATCACAAAATTCGTCATTAGTTGGGATTAAAATCCAAAAGACACCTATAGGCAAGTGGCTATCATAGTAATGAATTTAAATACTCATTTTAACCACTCCTACTCCTAAGTATCTCTTAGTAATTAGGCAGACATACTAGAACGAGCCCATTCGGGCCATATTTCTTTCATTCAACCAACGAATTGACACAAACAGGCTAAACAAATTCAACTCAGACTCTTTACCAACCTCCCTAGGACTCGGTTTCATTGACCTCTACAGGTCATATTTCCCAATCAACCACAAGAACTTCATAAGCGCTACTAGGTAAGGCCAGGTTACATACCCGAAGCAACGTTGCTCAGCTGATGGTCATTCTTCCTTCCACCCACACCTTCGCTCCAGCGATCCCAGCTCCATCCTCTCTGCAATATCTCGCACAATGACAACAACATTAACCAATTATTTCTTATTTCCTCTTTTACATACCACTTGTCATGGACTTTTTCTCTCTACCCCAAGACATTCTGATATACCTTCTTGTCCGCATTCACTCCCAGTGTGTGGTGGCATGGGGCGAGCCACCAAGCAGCCATGCCACCTGGCTTCCTCTTCATGAAAAGTGTCCTATCCATGACAAATATCCTCGTCATCTCTCCCATCACACCCCGATCGAGGGAATGCATTAACATATTAAATAACTTCTTATTACCGAAATAATTAAATAAAATTTCAAAATTTCCCGTTTAAAAATCGAATAGTAGATATTAAATATTAAAACATCATATATATATATATATATATATATATATAACGAATTTTAAAATTTATATAAAAATATAATTTATAAATTATAATAAAATATTTTTTAAAATAATAATTATTTTTTATAAGTATTTAGGAAGAAACACATTAAACACATTGAAATTTTGCTAATGTTACAAATTACTCACTGAATCCATAAGTGTGAGAAGATTGGTATGTAGAAGTAAGTATAAAATTAAATGCAAAGAACAAAAATAAGAAAGAAATAATCAATGAAGTTGTTTTTTAGTGTGATTTTTTGAAATGTTTTCTAGTTTATTTCCTTATTTTATTTGTCTATAATTCAATAGGGTTTCATTGAAATCACAAGTTTAACGAGTGAAATCTGTACAATTAAAGTTCCACAGGGGCTTTTCAGGGTTCTGAATCCTTATATGCAATCAAAAAACTAGTTTAAACAACAAAAATCAAGATACGAACACAATTTTTTTCATTCCATCGAGAAATACACTAGGAACTCTAAAAAATATCACTTAATCGATTGACTAGACAAAAGAATATAAAATTAACCTAATCTTAATATTAAAATTTCAAAAACTTAAAAATAAATTAAAATTATAAATATTCAAAATATATAATATAATATAATATATAAAAGTATGTTTATAATTATATATTACTAAATATGATAATGCTATCATTAAAATGATATTTATGTAATATATAATATCATTATAGATGTAACATAATAGTATTAAAAAATTATTATTATAAGAAAATATATATGATTCATACAATAAAGATTTAATATATTAACATTATTATTACTTTAATATTATAATAATTATATTATTACAATAGTATTATAATAATACTATAGTACTAATAAAATTATTATAATATAGATATAATAATAATGTTAATATATTACATACTATATAATGGTTAGGTATCAATTCCTCTTCAATTCAAAATTGTAACATGCTCTCTCACTTCTACCCAATTTCACTCATCTGCCAAGGTAAATATGAGACAAAGAACTACTATGACATGACCCAACCTCCAAGCTTCAGTTATGGAAGTGGATCGTACAAATGAGACTATCTAACCACAAAATGATATCCTACAAGGCTTACAATACACTCAAGGGCCAAAGAAACACCCCATGTGACCGAAACCTCAGCTATATTGCTCTTTCATTGACCTAGACTCCAAAATGCATGCACATGCCTACCTGAGTGTAGTTGTAACCCTCTAAGAAAATTCACAACCATTCCTGAGTGCATTTGTAGAAAAAAATCCTCAGTTCAGAGTGTGCAATCCTGAGATATGAGCAAAAATTATAGGCCAATCTCGAGACCACTACCCAAAACATTCTAACACTTTCCAGAATGATAAATACTTTAATACAATGCTCAACATACAAAACTTGAATAAGAAATTGACCTAACTAGGCCTAACCATGGCAGTCATTTAGCCAAACATATGGTGAACGTGTACACTACAAGTCAAGAATGCTTATTTGGACATAAGAGTCTGAAACTTATCTGAGAATAACCAATAAGGTCTAATTCCATCATATAATAATTTCAATAGCACTTGTTAGCCCATTCATTCATTAACCATCAAATACTTATAAAATTTTGAACAAGACATAACTAGAGTACATTGAAAATCCATGCTCATAACTAGCATATAACTAAATTACTAACCATGATATAATAACCATCAAATCAACATAATAATAAGTGCAAGTTCTCATATATTACAATAGGAAAATAACTCTTATTAACTTATGAAAAATCCAACCAATTTAGGGACTTCCACGTACCACTTAACCATAGATTGAGCTTAACCAAATATTTCTTTCAAACAATAACCCTCGTTCCATATTCCAAGCATGAAAGTGGGATCTCAAGGAATGAACAACCAGGTCTTCCCTAAAATTAAACCACCTCCATCATTAGGGTGTCGCGGTCCCACAAAAACTAGTGAAGAGATCACTAAGCCTGAAACAAGCTAGGATGCCTCTAAGTTTCTTCACCGTTACCTTGAGAAATTTTCATGTCCCCACCCACTTGTCAAGGGCTTTCTAGAGATTAATCCACCTCCACCACCAACCCTTGGAATTTTTTCCTCATAACACCTCACTTGATTCCAAAACCTTCCGAAAATCCAAATCTAAACCGAGAAAAGAATCCCATCACACCATGGCTATCTGGAAAAGGAAAGGAAATGTTGAAACCACTATCACACAACGAAAATCCCATGAAAATGACATGACGAAAAAATATATAAATCCATGTACCATGCATTCACAAACCTAATAGGAAATCACACATGCAACCTATTACCTACAAATAATATCACCGAAGTTGCTTGATCTAGCCTTCCTTGCTTGTTCTTTTCCTTCCTTGTCCTTAATTTTCCCTCCTTTGCTTGCTTGCTTTATTTATTCTCTTAGTTTTCTTCTCTCCCTTTCTAAAACTAATTCCAAAGAAAAACTAACAAAAGGATTTGAACTGAAAATCAGAATCCTTTTTATCATTGAGGCCTTTATTTGTTCAGTTTCCTTTATTTTTACTTCAATTTTCCTCTCATGAAAATATGCGACCCTTCATCTCAATTTTATCCTATTTTCATTTATTTTCATAATTAAATTTCAATGAATTCCTTTTTTTATTTGTCGATGCTTTTTACAATTTCCTTAGCTATAATAAACCAAGAGTGACACCCACTAGAATGTTTTTCCCAACATTTAGCTTGGAATACGTGTCTCATGACCTTGGTCTTATTTTGCCTTTGTTAACCTTTATTAAATTAAATTTAAACCCATGGATGTCATAAACCCCTCCCCCTTAGGGGAACACTATCTCGATGTTCAATGACACATATGACCAACAAAACTACTAAAAACCGAAACATACTTCCAACCTGACAAACATGAAATCCATATCAGTTATTGGATATTTATAACACATCTCATCATGATATCTATAGTAAAAACCATAAATAAATATGTACATATACCAAGAATTCTTTGCCTCATCGAAAAACAATGAAGGATACATAACCTGCATCTGATCAGCCATATCCCATGTAGCTTCATCAGGCACAAAGTGATTCCATTTCACTTTAACTTATTCTATTGCTCGGTTTCGGAGCATGAAATATTTCCCTTACAATATCCATTGAGGTTCTAGTTGGAATTTTCCTTCTCGCTCCACCTGCACATGATCAACATACTTCACATATCTTCTAAGCAATGAAACATGGAACACATCATAGACTTCCACTTTCATCAACAGTTTGGGTCAGTAGGCCATTGGTAAATCCCTCTCAAGGATCTCAAAAGTCCCACAATACTGAGGTTCCAACTTGGCACATGATCCAATGCTCAAGGATCTCTTCTTGGACTTGATGCGTAGGTACACATGCTCCCCAACCTGAAACTCCTTAAATACCTTGTGTTGATATGCATGAAACTTCTACCTATCCTATGTTGCATTTATATTATTATTAATAACCTACATTTATTGTTCCATATCTGTAAAAATGTTTGGTTCAATCAGTACCCTCTTCATTGTACCACACCAACTGATAGGAGTATTACAACTCCACCCATAAGCTGCCTCAAATGGAATCATCTTCAAAGATTAATCATACCCATTGTGATAAGAAAAATAAACTAGTGGAAGATACTCTTCCCACTTCCTTTTCTAGTGCATAACATACATCCTCACCATATCCTCCAAAATCCTCTCAACCCTATTTGTCTCTCCATTGGTCCGTGGATGATAAGTTGTACTAAAATCAAACTTTGTCGCAAAACATGAAAAAAAATACTTCCAAAAACTCTAAGTGAACATGACATCTCTTTCAGATACAATATTCTTATGAATACTATGCAATATCATTATCTCCCTGATGAAAACTTGATTTACCTCACTAGATGAATTAATATTCTTCACTGGAATGAAGTGAGATACCTTGGTCAACTTTTCAATCACAACCATGATGGGATCATGTTGTTTAGATGTCTTTGTAAAACCTGTAATGAAGTTCATGGAAATCACCTTTGATTTCGATTCTAGAATCGGAATTGACTCTAATAAACCACTTGGATGCTTTCACTTTTCTTTTACCTATTACAAGTCCAAACACCTTGTGATGAAATCAGCTACCTCTTTCTTCAAATTTGACCAATAGTAAAATTTCTTCATAGTTGTCAATGTCTTTTGATATCCTAGGTGACCTGAATACAACTTAGTAAGAAATTCCCTAAATATAATCATCCTAGGCTCACTCTTGTATGACACATAAATTATGTCCCTAGATCTTACTGAACCATCTATCGTGAGATGATAATCCACATCCTGATCACCTGTACTCTGCTACTATAACATGTGGTTAAGCTGCTGGTAGTTGTCATCATGCTACCCTACCTATAAGATACGATATTATAAATTTGTCCCATATGAACTCATAGTTGATATGTGATTTACCTAAACACCTATTCTAAGAGCATATGCAACCTTGTTATCCTTACCCTTAATGTACCTAATCCAAAGTCGAACTCACTAAGCATTTCCAACCATATAGGATTCCTGGGATTTAAATTAGGTTGGTGAAACAAGTATATCAACCCACAGTGATCTCTCATAAAAAAAAACCTCCTTCCAAGGATATAGTGCCTCTACATCTTCAATGCATGAATGATTGTTGCTAACTCAAGATCATTCATCACACAATTCTTCTCATGGTTATTTGGTTTAATTGACTCATAGAATACTTCTTGTCCCTCTTACATCATGACTCCACCAAGTCCTCTCTTGTAAGCATATGCACACATAAAAAACTCTTTATCTATATATGGAATATTTAGAGCTGGAAAATTTATAAACAACCACTTCAGCTACTCAAAACTAGTTGCACATTTCTCTATCCATTCAAATTTCTTTCATTTCCTCTCCAATGCTGTAATAGGATAGGAAATATGTGAGAAGTTCCTGATGAAATTTCTATAGTAATGTGCTAACCCCACAAATTATCTAGCATCATCCACATTCCTAGGGTTTTCCCAATCCATGATAGCTCTAATATTTTTCGGAACCACTATAATAGCTTCTTTGGAAACAACATTTCCTAGGTAATGAACTTTTGTTTGAATGAAATTTCACTTACTAAGATTAACATATAATTGGTTTTCTATAAAAAATCTTAACACTATTGTTAGGTGGTATTCATTATCTTTCTCATTCTTAGAATATATCAATATATAATTAATTAATATTATCTCAAACTTTTCTAGATAAGGATGCAACACACTATTCATCGAACACATGAAAGTAGCTGGAGCATTAGTCAAACAAAAAGAAACCATAAGAAACTCATAATTTCCATACCTTGTCTAGAAAGCAGTCTTGTAGATGTCCTCTTCTTCAATGCTTAACTGATGATATTATGATCTAAAGTCAATATTCGAGAACATTTTTTTTCCCTTCAACTGATCATACAAATAATTAATCCTTGGAAATGGATACTTATTCTTGATGGTTACCTTTTTCAGCTACCTATAGTCATTGAAAAACCTGAGATTACTGAACTTCTTATTCAGAATTAACATTGGTGCACCCTAACGTTGTACACTTGGCCTAATGTATCCCTTATCAATATTTTCCTTCAATTTCAACATTAGTTCCATTGACTCTGGAGTGCCCATCGTGTAAGGTTCCTTTGATGTTGGTGTTGCTCTTGGTACCAACTGAATAGAAAATTCCAATTCCTTATGAGGCAGAAAATCTAAAATATCTATTGGAAAAACAACCTGAAACTGCTACAAAATCGGATACCTCTTCAAGACTTTCCAATCCTAAACATACTTCCCATTATCACCAGATACATGCATTATGAACAATATACGCCCTTCCCTCCAACTGTGATTTTATCACATAGTTGTAACCATTCTCACTGATGTAGGCTTATTCTTACCCTACAATATTATATTTTCTCCATCATCACCCAAACTATTGATAGCCTTCTTGGAAAAATACACCTTAGTCCTATGAAGGTACAACCAATACATACCCAGAAGCATATTGCATGATCACGATGCAAGAACATTTATATTTGTTTATGTAGACATACGTTTCATCTCAAATGCATAAGATCTCACCCAATTATGAAATATTTTCTTAGTACATGTATCCAACTACACTAACCAAGACTTTTCATGCACTTCTTTTCTCAAAGTGTACTTATCCACCATGTCAGGATTAACATAACTATAATTAGATCCAGGGCCAATAAAAAAACAACTTGACCACAAATGTTACCTTCCATCTCAGAATGGATGCTTGGTGATCTTTCTGCTTGTTATCAAATGATACATAGATCCGAGGAATGATCTACCCGACATCCACAACTGTTTGCACCTCCTAAGCACTGTAGATTTGATTTCTGCCACCCTGATAAAATATAAAATCCTTTTTGCAATGATATTTTCCACATATCCATCACTGCAATGGTTCTTTTCCACTGCCCTTATTATACTTCTCTCTAGGTTGAGGTTCAAGTCCCTTTTCTACTATGCTGAAATTATTGTAAAGAGAAAAATTTTCCTTCTCACCTGCATCTTAATATCTTCCCCTCTTTAGTGGTCACTTTCATATAGTATTTTCATTCCCTTTTCATTCCATCTTATACTCATAGTTACACTTCGATTGCTCATAACAATGCTTGAACTTTCCTATGATTTCTTCAAATGACCGAAGCTCATCATTCTCAATTTGATCCTTGAATGGTAATGGTAGTCCAATGATGAATCTCTAAAATTTTGTCTTCTCATCCTTAAGGTAGGGAATATACCTAAACAAATCTATAAAATTATTCATGTACTCCTCATATGTCATAAATCCCATCTTCAACTCATAAACTCGTTAACATTACTGTCATAGTATCTCTCATACAAGTAATTCTTCCTGAAAAATCTCTTGAATGCATGCTAAATCAACTCTTCTATCTTGATGTGTCTCACATGCTTCACAACTTCCCACCATATATATTCTTTCCCTTTGAGACTAAAAATAACTATCTTGGCCTTCATGTTCTCTATACAGTCATGTGGCTCCAAGAAATTATTAATTCCAAGTAGCCTTGCCTTTGCATATTCTGACTTCTTTAACTCTCCATTGAAATTAGGTGGCTTGGATTTCCTAAAATAATCCATAAAGTATCCCCTCTCAATCCACCTATAAGGATGATAGAGATGATCACTATGATACATGTCTAAAATCGAAATAGAATAGAATCCATAACCATTTTCTCTACTTTCATGCTTATCCAAGACCTACCATCTCTAATTGTGTCATCCATGTCAGACATGTGCCCTCCATGAGACATTCCACCATATGCCCCATTATTCCTATCCTCCTATCCATCACTAATTCATGGTTATCCCCATCTCTACAAATATGCTAAGCTATGAAGGATAACTGCATTGAATTCTACTTGTTTTTCCTGTGCCCTAGCAAGTCTTTCGTGTGAATGAATGATCCTGTCATTATTTGACTTACAAATTATAATTTCTTCCTTCAAACTTCTTAGGGTATCTACTATGTCCAAAGAGTACCAATCTATGTGTTTCTACTTTGATCTATAAGGAGAGTCTCGTGAACTATAATCCACCATTATGCTAGTTGTCTGGGATCCTCTCCTTCTTGGAAACATACCATGTCAAATAACCAAATATAAAAATAATCAAAATACCTTAGTGAAGTTTAGGGGATGCTATCTCATCTCCATAATCAGTCGATATTAGAACGATACATGCATATACATAATCATATCAATATGTCACTATCATGCATGATAACACTAACTACATGTAGTGACCCTATGCATGAAAACCATAACCGTGAAAATGCATGCATAACAACCACATAGATATTGACATGAATGAATGCCAATACTTTTACCCCAAGCTCTAGTCCTGTAGGCTTTCTTTGATACCACTATGTAACACCCCCTCCCACAACTACCCAGTTTAACTCGTGTGCCAGGGTAAATATGAGACAAAGAGCTACTACGACATCAACCAACCTAAAAGCTTCAATTATGGTAGTGGTGCCTACAACTAATTTTTTTTACCACAAATTGACATCCTACAAGGATTACAGTACACTATGGGGCTTAAGAAACACCTGAGGTGACCAAACCTTGAGCTAGATTGTTCTTTCAATGAATTATAATTCCAAAAACATGCATACGCCTACATGAGTGTGGTTGTGACCATTCAACGACTTGCACACGCCTTCCTAAGTGTGGTTGTAACAAAATATCCTAAGTTTAGAGGGTGTGGTCTAGATATTTGAGCCACAATTCAAGGATAACCTCTAGAACACTTCCTAAACCTTCTTAAGACTTTTCAGAATGATAAAAGATTTGAATAAAATGCTTAACATAGAAAACTTGAATAAGGAATTGACCTAACCAGGCTTAGCCATGATAGTCATTTTATCAAACATATGGTTAACATGTAAACTATATTTCATGAATACATATTTGAATGTAAGAGTCTAAGAATGACTAAGAAGGTATAATTCCCTCTCATAACAGCGGAATAAAACTTGTTAGCCCATGCATGCATCAACCATAAAATACTTATCAAGTATTGAATAAGACATAGCTAGAGTAAATTGCAAATCCATGCTTATAACCAACATATAGCCATATTACTAGCCTTGGAAAAACAACCATCAAATCACCATAATAAAAATTACAAGTTCTCATAGACTACAATAGGAAAATAGCTCTTATCAACTTATGTAAAATCCAACAAAGTCAAGGACTTCCATGTACCACTCGACCATAAATTGAGCTGAAAAAAATATTCCATTCAACCAATCACCCTCGTGCCATATTCCAAGCAGGAATGCGGGATCATAAGACATAAATAACTAAGGCTTCCCAGAGATTAAACTACCTCCACCCTCAGGCTATTTTGATCCCTCCAAAACCAGTGAAGAGATCGGTAAGCCCAAAACAAGCTTCGATTCCACAAAATTTCTTCACCATTACCTTGAGGAACTTTCTGTTTGAATTATTATGTGTGTTTTCTCCTTGATGGAAACCAACTTGTAGCAGGATAAGTATGTGTTGACATGATGAGTACACAGGCTATTTCAGAGGTGGAAGAGTGATTGAACAAAGTGACAGAATGAATGGGCAGAGGTATGCAAGTCAGAGATAGAAGAATTATAAAGGTGAACATTTGAAGAAATATATGCAGGTTATATGACCCAAAATCGAGTACACATGCATGTATGAAGAAGAAAATTTGTGTACATTTGGCACAATATGATTCTCTAAATACCAAGGGTATTTACCATGGTATTAGCCCACAATATTGAGTGAAGTAATGACTATCTCATCCCGTAAAATTTTACCACCGACAATAGTATGGTTTTTACCTATGGTATTGGATAAGGCCTAAGATATATAAGGAGGTGAAGAACAAAGTGATAGTGTTTGCGTGTGTGAGGGTGATTGATGAATACTTTGATATGAACTATCATTGCATGGTATGGGATATTGATGAGTAATTTATTTGAAATAACTATCCACCTAGTGACATAATGATGGATCATGATCATCAGACCTGAAATGGCATTGTGTTGTATGATATGTGTTTGGGTTGATTAGATCTGGGATTTGACGTTTCTTTATTACTATGTATGTTGTGATCTAGTATGTCTGAATTTTTGATGTGCAATGCAGTTCTGAGTTGAAAAATTGCAGATCTATACGCGAGTTTGCCATAGGTAAGGCACGTACACACACAAGTTCTATTATGAGAAGTAGCGTATATATTTTACAAGATGTTGATATTTGTACATGGGTTTAATTCATGAAAAGAGCATATACACATGGAAATGATTTATGAAAAGCGCATATCAAATATAGGGTTTCTACTAAAGAATATGTCTGATATGTTTATAGAGTATTGTTTTACTTTTGTTTTCTATCAACGAAGTCTTCATGTTGATTTGGGCTTAATAGTGATGTGTGAATTTGTATTGATTAAGTATTGATTTGTTGAAGATTTTCCATGATGCATATAACTGGTTGAGGTTTAGAGATCTGTGATCTAACAAAATGTTTCACTCTGTGTGTGAGAAACTCATTGTCTGGTTCAGATTGACAGTAGTTTAGAATTTGGTATGTTAAGATCTGTACCAAGGTTTCATTCATGAAAAGAGCGTATATACGCAGGTTTTTTTAGGAAAATTAGCATACATGTTCTGTCATATGATTGATCAGGGTTTTATTTGACTTAGTATGTTAATGCAATATTTTGGGTTGAGTACTAATATTCTGGATATGGTGATCTAACTATTTGATAAGTTGGTTGATTTGAGTTGATGATTAGTTGTGTGGCTGTTTGGTTCTATGATTTATTAGTTCTATGATTGTTTGATTCGGTGATTGGTTGAATGAATTGGATAGTAATCCATTTTTTTTTTGATATATGGTATTGGGCTTAAATCAGGGTAGTAGGTTCACTCTGAAAATTTGATGAAAAGCGTCCTACAAGTTGTGATTTGTTGAAGCAGGTGGATCTAGTGTGAAAATTTATGAAATGTAGTCCATGATGATGCTGAGGGTTGAAGCTTTCAATGAGGAAGTCGGAGCTTCCTTCCCATAGTAGCAGATGATCAGATTAGGGGGTTGGAGCTCCCTTCGAGTGGGTGCTAGTAAACGAGATCAAGGGGGTTGAAGCTTCCTTCCAGTAGGAGATGGAGAATGAGTGAAGGTTGTAGCCTTCTGTAGGTGGGTGCATGCGTGCTGGTATGATTTTTTTCCATTACAATATTGGAAGAAGTTTTCCAGAATAATAAAATTTAAGATAAATATGACATCACGAGTGGTTTTATCCCACATTGGGTTTCCACCTTAAATCCCAATGTTCATGTGTTTTGTGTATGTATAACTATTTATTTTTTTCTTACTGAAATTTTTTATTACTTATCTAATGCCCGATTAATCACTAACATATTGGTTTAAAACAAAGTAATGAAGATTTAACTGAAATAGAAGTTTACTCGATATACACTAGTTGTCTGCATAAAAGTCGTGTATATATGCATGTTTACTTCAGGAAAGTGGCGTACAGAAATTAGAATAAAAGAAAAAAAAGTGAATGTTTTAAAATACTGTTTCTCCCCCCCCACCCCCCCACGCCCCCCCCCTCTCCCCTTCTTAGTATTTTTCCCAAAAAATGGTTTTAGAGAAGTTCCTTGAGAATCAGCTTTATCGCTTTAAGGAACACTCACAAACATGAGAAATCAAGAAGGGACAACATCTATCAGGCCACCACTCTTCAACGGAAGTAATCAACATTTCTGGAAGACAAGAAAAAGATCCTATCTAAAGTATTTTGGATTAGATGTATGGTAAATAATTGAAGGATGCTATTATTATCCAACCACAGTTCCCACATATGAGGCAGGAAAGTCATGCAGCTAAAACAAAGTATATATCGGACAAAATCATCGAGAGCTATGAAGGCAATCATACTGTTAGCCCCCTATAATTTTTCTTGACAAGCAAACATGGGGCTAAATTGTTTGTGGGCCTTCAAGGAATGCATTTCCCTCTGAAACACATCATCCTTGAAGCCTCCTTATGCCCTTGTCCTTTGATAAATCCATACTATTTTTTCCAGTTATAAAGCCTCTCTGTTTGTGAATAAATGCCCAAAAGGCCTCATTTTTCCCCTTATATCATCCCTTCTAAGCCTTTGTTTTCATCTTTTTCTTCCCCTTCTAAATTCCCCGCTTACCCTCTAAATCCTCCCAAAATTCCCTTTAAATACTACAAGTTCCCCTTGTTTGGCCCGATTTCCCTTTTTCCCCCCTACCGTTACCCTTTCCCAACCTCAAAATGCATTAAAAGGGGCAAAAACCCACTTTTCACTTTATATTAAGGCCTAGCCCCTTTTGGATTAGCCCCTTAACCACTTCCCCACATGCCCAGGTGCCAAAACCGGGCGCTAAGGTCTTAAGCGCTTATCGCAATCGCAACCATCGGGCGAGCGCATCTCTATGTGTTAACTTAAACTTTCGATGCGATTGGAGTTTTGTTCGATCGGCTCCCGCTGCGATCCAAGCCATCGATCTATAATGGATCCGAAGGCCCAACACTAATCGCTGCACGCTCGCCGCCTTTCCCTTCTGCCCCTCCGATTACATTTGGACTGTCGATCTCCTGCCAGATCCGATGGCTGGCGCTCCATCACATCGTGCTAGTCGCATTGCACCCCCCCCCCACCCCACTCTGTGCCTTGAAATTGTGATTCCCTGATCCGAACCCGACCGTTCGTTCCTTTTGATCCAACAGCCCAAATCCCTTCGCTCCCCTCACATCGCTCCTCTCGTTTCTCCTCGCCGATTGCTTCTCCACCATTGATCTATCACCCGGATCCGACGGCTGGTGCTCAATCACGTTTCCCGCTCCAATCGCAATCACAATTGTCAATCGCTGCCACTTTCCGCCCTCTTCGATTGCGATCTCCCGATTAGAATCTTTGTCGTTGATCCATAATTTGACCCAACGACCCAGTGCTAGTCGTTGTGCACTCGTCGCACTTTCCCTTCCACTACTCCAATTATTCCTGAACCGTCGATCTCCCGCGAGATCCGATGTCCCTCGCTTAATCGCTCCATCGCAATCGAAAATTCCAAGCTGTGTCACCCACTGCGCCCCCCCGATTGCGATCCTCCGATTCCATCAGATCCGTCCATGGATCCAAGATCGACAGCCCACATCGCATCTCACATACATTCGTTTTTCCTCATCGGGTTATCACGGGGCTCCATCGCTTAACCTCTGCTGTCGATCTCCTCCTGAGATTTGACGGTCCTAAATGAATCGCCCTCCACCCACACCGGGTCCCACCATCTAAAGGCTTTTCTTCATTATTTTTCCGTATTTTCCTTTGTAATTTTCCCAAGCATTGATCTTTGGGCTTTACACTAATGATCATTTCTTCTGCCACTCTTCATTGTTTCCACTGTTCTCCACTGCTATGCCACCATTCCTCCAGCCTCCACAACAAATCTTCCCCCACCATCCCCAGATTCTATAATTGATTTAATTTATTATGGAGGGGTCGCAAAGAGGTATTTTTAGCATCGGCCAATGTTACAGCAACAGAGATTTAAAGGTTGATTAAAGCCCGTAATGGAATACTTAACGCTTTAATCCTGATTCATAGGACTCAAGGCACAGTTTGAAGACCAAAGGCACACGCAACAAACCATATCTGTGTTTGACATCAACAGAACACATTTTCTCCAGAGGCACACCTTCCTGCAGTAGTCTCCATGCCTCCTCAAGCCCGGAAACAGTTAATTACACTGACAGAAGCTTCTTAAAGACTGTCAGGACTGCAATTATGGAAGCATGGAGACCTGAAAACCTTTTCAGTCACCTTACTTGCTTCAGAAGACAAAACAGAGGGCCTTACAGCCAGAAGGACATTCAAGAAACATCAGAAGTCAATCTTGGCCTGACAGAGTCTCCCAGACCATACCAAAAGTACTTACAGTGATGCAGATTGCCATTAAGTAGAGTGGGCATGAACTCTTTCTCCACTCTGTCTTAATGAGATCCATTTAATGAATATCACCTACCATTGTTATTCTCTTCTCCTATAATAATTCTCGAGAACATATTGTAATGGTTGTTGTTCGGTTGTTGCCGATTGCTGTTAAAGGGATTCATTTTGACTACTAGAAGAGTCTTGGGAGGGAGTAACAGAGTAGTTTGTATGTAGTAGGCTGGGAGGAGAAAGTATGGACTGTATTAGCCATTGATCTCAGTGTATGTGACTGGTTTTGCATCAATTAATCAAGAAAATTTCACAGGATCATGGTCTATTACTACTGGTGATGTTTTCTCTAACATTGTTTATTACATTTTTCATGTTGTTCATTGGTCTTCTGGCTTGCATCAGAAATATGGCATAGGATTTACCCTTGTTAGTTACCCTATGTCTTTTCTCTCCTTGCCTTCAATGTTTTCTGCTGTATGTGTTATCTAAGAGTAAATTCAGCTAATTTAACTAGTGTAGCGGTTCCATATGCTGCTAGATAATGTATGAATTCAGGGTTTGCTGCTTGGATTTCCTTGCTGGTGTCAAAGCGTTGAAGGTTCAAATTCCTTCTCTGATCTACAAACCCCGGCTCTATTAAAATTATCTCTGTTTTCCCTTGGAGCATGCTAAAGCTGACCTGGAGTTAAATGACCTCTGGTCTGATCTATAAGCTGCCCCTTTGTCTCTCCTTGAGAGCTGCCTTTGAGTATGTCCAAGCAGGTCTGGAGTTAAATGACCTCTGACCTGATCTATAGACAGAAATTGGGTTGTTTTCTTTCTTTCACCTTCAATCCTTAATGTTCCATTCCAAAATCTATCTAAAAATATCCTTTACTGTAGATGAATTTCCCTCTGAAAGCCTTGGCTAGTTGTGCAAGTAATCCCCTTTCATGACTCCATAGCCCAATGGATGGCACATTCTTAACCTATCCTCTTTTGCTGAAACATCCTGCAGCTCTGCTCCTTTCCTTCCATTTCTTTCTTAGTTTATGATCTCATGACTCAACCCAACAACCAACCAACCAAACCATTTTAAACCCCCCCCCCCTTTGTGCTTCATACCTAGCGTAATATCTCAATTTGAGTTTCAAAGATATATATCATTCTTTTTTTTATGGAGAGATCCCTCTCCGGATCCAGGAGGGCTAGATCCTAGGATCCCAAAGTGGTTTGATGTTATCTTATCTTTTGGTATTTCCAAATCTTCTAAGACATAGGAACCCCAACATAATGGCGACTCCACTAGGGAAAGAGACCAATCAGCCTGATTTGGTAAATCACTGTGGTGGACAATAAAATCTTAAATCCTCCACCTGGTGACTCCACAGTTCCTAAATTATTAAAAGACTCCACTGGTGATCAATAGGCCACTGATTATCTGTGTGTTCACAAGACTCCACTGGGAGACCATGTCACAGTACAACAACAGCCATGCTAAATACCAAGTCACTTAACTAATGGAAGACTCTGAGTAGTTTGTGAAAATGCATCCAAGTTTTATAGCAGAGTGTTGTAGTATAATGTCAAGCTACTTGGCAGAGATGGAGGTGGAGGAACTTCCAGGGGCCGTTCTTCTCAGCTCAAAGTTCAAACCCCTTCTCAGGAAAATTTTCTTAGAATTGGTGGTTGAAAGGTATGAAGCTGAGATCGAATTTCTGAACTCGCAAGAGAAATCATACAGTTCAGAGACCCGAGAGCCTTTTTGGAAAGCCTTCCTCCTCCTAAAAAGGAAGAAATTCCACTGCCTTTCGATGTGCATGAAGAAGGTGATCAGGATTTCAAGAGCCACTTTGAGGATGCAGTGGAAGAAGCAATAGTAAAAGCTGCCCAGGATGAAGATAGCCTACCAGTCATGGCAGGCCTGAAAGAAGCAAGTGTACATCATCTGTTCATTGACCCTATGGCAGAATACATGGAGGCCCTGATCAGTCCAAATTCTCCAACATTGATCCTTAGCACGGGCCAAATTCATTAGGAGTGGTCACTACTGATGGTGACCTTAGTTTTGACGAACCACGTGCAGAGCACCCTGTGGTTATCTCTGATAGGCAGTCAGGGCTCATTTCCTTCCTTGTTACTACTTGACTGGCTGCATTGGCATTATTGTATCACCTATAACATCAAAGATTTCCAGGGTAGAGTAGGGTAGGTAGGAAGTCTGAAATAAAGCTCAGCCTATGAGCATGTAGTTAGTTGTTTTAATTTCTGCAAAGTCCAGCAAGCCAGAAAGACTAATCCTGGCTTGAATATTTTCAATTTCTATCTTAGAATGTAGAGAAGAAGTTTGCTAGATAGTTTAATCCTAGCAGATATTAGTTTAGGTAGAGAAACTATGAGACCAACAGTCTAATCTAGTCTCATGGAGTAATAAGGGTAGAAGTAGAATAGGTTTATTTTCCTGCTTGTAAAAATTTGATGATGTAAAGGGTGTGCAAGTCCAAATGCATCCAAAAGAAAAATGTTAGGACTATAGTCTGGGTAGGTAGTTGTTTAGGAGAATGTTTACTACTGATATGATGTCTTCATGATTTGTGGCAGTTGATCCAGGAAAAGAATGGATGTGTCAAGTACCAGGCATCTAGCCTACACCAAAGATTTATTTTATGAATTCTTGACTCCTTCAAGAAGAAGCCATCCCCATGTGGAGCCACTGTTAGCCCCCTATAATTTTTTTTGACAAGAAAACAGGGGGCTAAACTATTTGTGGGCCTTCAAGGAATGCATTTCCCTCGGAAACACATCATCCTTGAAGCCTCCTTATGCCCTTGTCCTTTGATAAATCCCTACTGCTGTTTCCAGTTATAAAGCCTCTATGTTTGTGAAGAAATGCCTAAAAGGCCTCATTTTTCCCCTTATATCATCCCTTCTAAGCATTTGTTTTCATATTTGTCTTCCCCTTCTAAATTCCCCGCTTACCCTCTAAATCCTCCCAAAATTCCCTTTAAATCCTACAAGTTCCCCTTGTTTGGCCCGATTTCCCTTTTTTCCCCCTACCATTACCCTTTCCCAACCTCAACATGCATTAAAAGGGGAAAAACCCCACTTTTCACTTTATATTAAGGCCTAGCCCCTTTCGGCCTAGCCCCTTAACCACTTCCCCACATGCCCAGGCGCCGGAACCAGGCGCTAAGGTCTTAAGCGCTTATCGCAATCGTAACCATCGGGCAAGCGCATCTCTATGTGCTAAATTAAACTTCCGTTGCGATTGGAGTTTTGTTCGATCGGCTCCTGCTGCGATCCGAGCCATCGATCTATAATGGATCCGACGGCCTAGCACTAATCGCTGCGTGCTCGCCGCCTTTCCCTTCCACCCCTCTGATTACATTTGGACTGTTGATCTCCCGCCAGATCCGACGGCTGGCGCTCCATCGCATCGTACTCCCCCCCCCCCCTCTGCGCCTTGTGATTGCTATTCCCCAATCCGATCCTGACCATTCATTCCTTTTGATCCAATGGCCTAGATCACTTCGCTCCCCTCCCATCGCTCCTCTTGTTTCTCCCCGCCGATTGCTTCTCCACCATTGATGTATCACCCGGATCCAACGGCTGGCACTCAATCGCATTTCCCGCTCCGATCGCAATCGCAATTGTCAATCGCTGCAACTTTCCGCCCTCTGCAATTGCGATCTCCTGATTACAATCTCAGTCGTTGATCCATAATTTGATCCAACGGCCTAGCTCTAATCGCTGCGCGCTCGTCGCCCTTTCCCTTCCACTACTCTGATTATTCTTGAACCGTCGATCTCCCACAAGATCTGACGACCCTCGCTTAATCGCACCATCACAATCGCAAATTCCAAACTGTGCCACCCACTGTGCCCCCCCCCGATTGCGATCCTCCGATTCCATCAGATCTGTCCATGGATCCAAGATCGACGGCCCACATCGCATCTCGCATACATTCGTTTTTCCTCATTAGGTTATCACGGGGCTCCATCGCTTAACCTTTGCCATCGATCTCCTCCTGAGATTCAACGATCCTAAATGAATCGCCCTCCACCCACGTCGGGTCCCACCATCTAAAGGCTCCGCTTCATTGTTTTTCCATGTTTTCCTTTGTAATTCGCCCAAGCATTGATCTTTGGCCTTTACACTAATGATCATTTCTTCTGCCACTCTTCATTGTTTCCACTGTTCTCCACTGCTCTGCCACTATTCCTCCGACCTCCACAGCAAATCTTCCGCCACCATCCTCAGATTCTATAATTGATTTAATTTATTGTGGAGGGGTCGCAAAGAGGCCATTTTAGCATCGGCCAATGTTACAGAAGCAGAGATTTAAATGTTGATTAAAGCCCGTAATGGAATACTTAACGCTTTAATCCTGATTCATAGGACTCAAGGCACAGTTTGAAGACAAAAGGCACACGCAACAAGCCATATCTGTGTTTGACATCAGCAGAACATGTTTTCTCCAGAGGCACACCTTCCTACAGTAGTCTCCATGCCTCCTCGAGCCCAGAAACAGTTAATTACACTGACAGAAGCTTCTTAAATATTGTCAGGACTGCAGTTATGGAAGCATGGAGACCTGAAAACCTTTTTCAGTCACCTTAATTTGTTTAGAAGACAAAACAGAGGGCCTTACATCCAGAAGGACATTCAAGAAACATCAGAAGTCAATCTTGGCCTGACAGAGTCTCCTAGACCATACCAAAAGTACTTACAGCGATGCAGATTTCCATTAAGCAGAGTGGGCATGAAATCTTTCTCCACTTTGTCTTAATGAGATCCATTTAATGAATATCACCTACCATTGTTATTCTCTTCTCCTATGAGAATTCCCGAGAACATATTGTAACTGTTGTTGTTCGGTTGTTGCCGATTGCTGTTAGAGGGATTCATTTTGACTGTTAGAACAGTCTTGGGAGGGAGTAACGGAGTAGTTTGTATGTAGTAGGTTGGAAGGAGAAAGTCTGGACTGTATTAGCCATTGAGCTCAGTGTATGTGATTGGTTTTGCATCAATTAATCAAGCAAATTTCACAGGATCCTGGTCTATTACTATTGGTGATGTTTTCTCTAACATTGTTTATTACATTTTTCATGTTGTTCATTGGTCTTCTGGCTTGCATCAGAAATATGGCATAGGATTTACCCTTGTTAGGTACCCTATGTATATGCTATCCTTGTCGTCAATGTTTTATGTTGTATGTGTTATCTAAGAGTAAATTCAGCTAATTTAACCAGTGTAGCGGTTCCATATGCTATTAGCTGATGTATGAATTCGGGGTTTGATGCTTGGATGTCCTTGCTGGTGTCAAAGCATTGAAGGTTCAAAGTCCTTCTCTGATCTACAGACCCTGGCTCTCTTAAACTTATCTCTGTTTTCCCTTGAAGCATGCTAAAGCTGACCTGGATTTAAATGACCTCTGGTCCGATCTATAAGCTTCCCCTTTGACTCTCCTTGAGAGCTGCCTTTGAGTATGTCCAAGTAGGTCTGGAGTTAAATGACCTCTTACCTGATGTATAGACAGAAATTGGGTTTTTTTCCTTATTTCACCTTTAATCCTCAATCTTCCATTCCACCATCTATCTAAAAATATCCTTTAGTGTAGATGACTTGCCCTCTAAAAGCCTTGGCTAGTTGTGCAAGTAATCCCCTTTCATGACTCCATAGCCCAATGGATGGCACATTCTTAACCTATCCTCTTTTGCTGAAACATCCTGCTACTCTACTCCTTTCCTTCCATTGCTTTCTCAGTTTATGATCTCATGACTCAACCCAACAACCAACCAACCAAACCATTTTAAACCCCCCCCCTTTGTGCTTCATACCTAGCCTAATATCTCAATTTGAGTTTCAAAGATATATATCATTCTTTGTTTTATGGAGAGATCCCTCTCCCAATCCAGGAGGGCTAGATCCTAGGATCCCAAAGTGGTTTTATGTTGTCTTATCTTTTGGAATTGCCAAATCTGCCAAAACATAGGAACCCCAACACATACAAGGTAAATAGTGATAAACTTCAAACTCTTAGAATTCAATATGAAACTATCAAAATTCACAATGATAAAATTATTGCGAGTTTATTTCTAAGAGTAGATATTATTTTGAATTGTATGATAAATCTGGATGAAGATATAAAATAATCAACTTTATTAGAAAACATATTGAGATATCTAACTCCAAAATTCAATTCAAAAGTGTCATCCATTAAAGAAAATCATAATCTATAGAACCTTACTATTGTACAAATCCACAAGATTTTAATATCATTTGAAATGAGATAAGGAGGTCCCTCAGAAATTGGAGGAGTTTCATTTAATGAAGCTTCAAGAGAAAAAGAAAAGGAAGAACACAAGGAATCGAGCTATATATCAGAAGAAGATGAGGTAAATTTTGTAAGGAAACTCACACTATACACTAGAAGGTTGAGAGGTAAGATTCACTTCAAGTGCTTTTATTATGGTAGAGTTGGATTATGATGGTAAGTGTCCTTATAAATAAAACCATGAAAAGGGGAAATCAATTTCAAAAGGAAATAGGAAACGATTTGAAAACATGTGAACTTATTATACTCATAGAGATAGTGACAGTTGATCAAATAGTGAAGAGGGAGAGTTTAATCAAGATTTTAAATTAATCATGGCATTTGAAAGAAGTACTAATGAGTCTGATGAAAAATTCATGGATTCTTTAGAAGATAAGGAATTTTTTGAAGAAATTAGTCAGCTTAAAGTTTGTTTAGAAGAAGATAAAATAGATACAGATATTTTAAAGAAACAACTCATAGGAAAGGATAAGCATAATTAAAATATATAATGTGAAATAGTATGTCGAAGAAAGGAATTTGAGAGGATAAAAAGTCTAAATATTAGATTTTCTCAGGTTTTGAAACCTTAGATAAATTCATGAAGGTATAACACTCTCCTCTTAAGAGCAAGGTCTTCAATATAGTGGAGAAACATAAAAAAATGAAAATCCCTCTACAATAATAGGAAGCTATCTTAATGAAGCAAAAAGCAGTGAGAAAAACACCAAGTTCAAGAAAAGAATAAAGATACTTCATAGGTAAATCATATCTGCTCTGATCCAAGGACAAAAAAAAAAACATAAGCTTCAATCAAAAAATAAACAAGACCAGACAATACTATGATCACATAAATTTCTACTTTAATGGACAATGTTTCTCATGCCATAATTTTCATCACAATGTTGCTAAATGTGTTGCATACAAAACCATCGTGACTATAGAAGAAAGAAAACAAAGGAATGAGACAGGAATCAAGAAACTTAAACCTAAAATAATTTCTCACCTCTTCAAGATGAAATTGAATACTCATTTTTTATTAACTTTGGAAATAAGGAATCTAAATGCAGGAGAAAAATACAACCAACATCTCAAAAGCAGAAAATAACAACAAATTCTAAGGTATCAAAAAGTAAGAACTTAGAATCTAAATGTTGTGGTATATCATTATAGGCAGAAGATCAAGAAAATCAGTGGTACATTGACATCAGAAGCTCAAAACACATGAAAGGCGATAAATATAAGCTCATTTCATACAATGAATTAGACAAATAAAAGAATGTTACTTTTGGAAATGACTCAACTGTTGTCATTAAAGGTAAATTATTTGTTTTTCTGAAAGAAAATGTTAAAGCTAGTAATGTTATGTTGGTTTATGGATTGAGGCATAACTTGTTAATTGTTAGTCAAATGTGTGAAAATGGAAATGAGGTGGTTTTCAGATCAAAATAAGGAGTGTTTCATGAATTTGACACAAGGAAGACCATAATAAAGAGAAAAAGAAATTTGAGTAATATGTATGTCTTGGAAGGTGATCAAGAACAATATTACTTAGGAAAAGCGGAGGAAAGTTGGTTATGGCACAAAAATTTGGGACATATAAGCTTCTCTCAACTACATAAATCAATAAAGCTTAATGTTTTTCATGATTTTCCCAACATCACCTTGCCAAAAAGTACCATATGCAATTCATGTCAATTCAATAAGAAAACTAGGGTACAATTGAATGCCAAATAAGGATAAAAAAGTAAGCTTCTTGAACTTATCATACTGATTTGTCTAGACTAGTAAGGAAAAATCACCTTAAGGAGAACACTATGTCATATTATTTATTGATGACTTCTCTAAAATGTGATGGATAAGGTTATTGAAAAACAAAGGTAAAGCATTTGATAAATTCAAAGTATTTAAAGCATTGGTATAAAATGAGTTAGATCTAAAAATTAAATGCCTCAGATCTGACAGAGGAGGAGAATCCATATCAGATGAATTTTTTATATTTTTGTGAGCAACATGGAATAAAATGGTAGTTTTCTGTAGCTAGAACTCCTCAGAAAATTGGTGTAGCAGAAGAGATGAATAGAAAAAATCAACAAGTGACTCATGATATGCTTGATGATTCCAGAACACCTAAATCATTCTGGGGTGAAGCAACACATACCATAGTAAATATTTTCAACAAAGCTCATGTTCAGGTAAAAAGTGATAAAACTTCTTATGAACTTTGGTATGATAAGCCTCCTATTGTAAAGTCTTTTAGGGTATTTGGAAGTGAATGTTTCATAAAAAATAATGATTAGAAACTTGGTAAGTTTGAATCTACGGAAGATGGAGGAATTATTCTTGGTTACTCATATAGAAGCAAAGGATACAAATGTTACAATAAGAGACTTCGAAATTTTATTGAGTGTAATTTACGAAGCATGCACATATTCCTAAAAGGTAACAATAAAATATGATGATGATGAAGATGATGAATGATTTCCCACATCAAACCAAAGGGATATACAAGAAGAAACCAATGAAGCATCGAAGTAAGGCACAACTGATAGGGAAAAGAATCCATCCAGGTATGTTCAGAAGATTCATAAAGAAACTCAAATTCTAGGTGAAAAGGAAGTTGGAGTACAAACAAGAAGAATACTTATGGGAACTCCTAGTTATCTCGATTTATTATCCACTATTGAACATTAAAATGTAAGTCAATATATAAAAGATGAATTTTGGTTTAAGTCCATAGATGAATACCTTGAACAAATTGAACAGAATCATACATGGGAATTAGTTCAAAGGCCTCATGATAAAAACATTATTAGGACAAAATGGATATTCAAAAATAAATTGAATGAAAATGGAGAAGTCTTTAGAAATAAAGCTAGAGTAGTTTGCAAAGGTTATGATGAACAAGAAGGAATAGACTTTGAAGAAAAAATTTCACCTGTAGCCAGACTTGAAGCTACAAGAATGCTCCTTTCATCTTCAATCTTCCATCAATTCAAAGTTTATCAAATGGACATAAAATTTCCATTCCTTAATGGATATCTAGAATGTGAAGTGTATATTGAACAACCAGAAGGGTTCATTCTAGGAAATGATAAAAAAATTGTTTGCAAACTCAATAAGGCATTGTATGGGCTAAAACAAGCCCCTCGTGCATGGTATTATCTTCATGAAAAGTATCTTAAAAAAAAAGTTTCATAAAGCGGTCCGCAAATAGAAACCTGTACACAAAAATAGATGATGATAAACTTATAATTATTGTTTTTTATGTAGATGATATCATCTTTGGTAGCGATGAAGAATCTATGAGTCAAAAATTTTCTTCTGTTATTCAGCAAGAATTTGAAATTTCCTTACTTGGGGAACTAACATACTTTCTTAGTTTACAAGTAAAACAAGCAAAGGATGGCATCTTTTTCTCAGAATCAAAATATCTCAAGTAGATTCTGAAGAAATAGGGGATGGAAGACTACAAACCAGTATGTACTCCAATGATGACAAAATGTAGTCTCATCTCAAATGATGAATCTCTCGCTATGAATCAGCCACAATGGAGGTCTATGATCAGAATTCTAATTTATCTAATAGGTAGTAGACTAGATATTATGCATGCAGTTGGGATTGTTGGATACTTCCATGAAAATACAAAGGAAACTCGTCTTCAAGTAGTTAAGAGAATATTGAAATATCTATAAGGAACTGAAGAATGTGGCTTATGGTATCCCAAAGATGCAGATCCTACTCTTCATGCTTACACAGATGCAAACTGGGCTAGAAATGTTGATGAAAAAAAAAGCACTAGTGGAGGTGCATTTTACTTGGGGCCCCGATTGGTATCATGGTTTAGTAGGAAACAATTTTTTATTGCCTTATCCATAGCAAAAAAAAAAATGTTTTTGTTGCATCGTGTTGCACACAACTTATTTGGATGGTGTAGACATTGCTGGATATTCAAATCAAGTGATCTCCACCCATTTCCATCCTGTGTGATAATAGAAATGTTATTAGCATTTCAAAAAATCTTTTTATGCACTCCAAAACCAAGAACATTCCAATTAAGTACCATTTTCTAAGAGAAAAAGTGCTTGAACAAAAGCTCAAACTAGAGTATGTTCTCTCAAAAGAACAAGTTGTTGATATATTTAAAAAACCTCTTCCACGAGAAGAATTTGAAAATCTAAGACAAAAACTGGGAGTAATCTCTGCTTCATCTCTCTGTTGATCAGTCTTATTATTTGAATCAAATTTGATAGTTTTAGGAGTTTAATTTCGGTACGCATATTTTATGAAATACATTAGTTTATATGCACGAGTTCCTATACAGAAAATCGTGTATACCTTTCTCTGAAAGAGAAATAATTGGCCAACTTCAAGACCAAATTTTTATATGTTTAAGTACGTTATTAATTGGCTTTCCTATCCTTATGTTGATGGTTACAATCTGCTAATGTTATTTATAAATGGTTTCGGGTATTGATGATATGCTAGTTGGTACAACATGATATTTATGTATTTTTGATTGATAAATATGCTTTGATGTATGAGTTGACGTGGGGAAATTCGACAGTAAATAGGTATCACAGGTTTAGCAATAGCATTACCCTTGCAATTGATGATGCATTTTCTACATTATATTTTCAATATTGTCGAAGAAAATTATTTATTGGGCTGAATGATGCTATGCTGCATTATTTTGGTCTTATTTATAAAATTCATATCTATCATTTGATGTAAAGGTCATGTAAAGACCCATAATGTAATTATTGTAATACTTAGTCATCTTTGGACTATTGAAGGTCAAGTCATTTCTGTATGTAATACCATGATGGGTAGATGATATTATGTAACCCCACTTCGTTGGGTGGTTGATGTAAGTTTGAGTGCTTGGTCATATGAAAGGTCATATTCAGTTGAGTCTTAAAGGTATGTATTAAATGGAAATATTTCAAAAAATTCAGCATGTGCTTAGGCAGAGCATGGTCAGTGTATAGCTCATATCAAATATTATTTATCTACAAGGAAATATATGCCTTCATTCGACATTGATCAACCCTTTTCCCTTGATTTCAAAAGGGGATAATAAATTGTTGTTTGAATTTCAAAATTGATGTGTTTTATAGGTATCTACAGGTTGTGAAGATCAAACACCAATGAGGTTGCCATGAAGTCCAAAAGGGGAGATCATTGGCATTATGATGTATGTGTTGTCATTAATGGAATATCAATTGTAGCAGAATAATTATGTGTTGATAGGATGAGTATACAGGTGAGCTCGGAGGTGAGAGTGTGATTGAACAGAGTGATAGAATGATTGGACAAAGGTATTCAGGTCAGAGACAAAATAATTATAAAGGTGAACACTTGAGAAAATATACGCGGGTTTTCTGAAGCAAAGTCATGCACACACATGGGTATGAAGAAGAAAAGGTGTGTAAATTTGGTGCACTATGATTCTTTAAATACCAAGGGTCTTTACCATAGTATTATCCCATAGTATTGAGCGAAGTAATGGGTATTTGAACCCATCCAATTTTACCACCAACACTAGTATGGTTTTGACCTATGTTATTGGCTAAGGCTTAATCTATATAAGGAGGTTAAGATCAAAGTGATATTGTTTGTGTGTGTGAGGATGATTGACCAATACTTTGATATGAAGTATCATTGGATGGTATGGGCTATTGATGAGTAATTGATATGAAATAAGTATGCACCTGGTGACACAACGATGGATCAAGATACCTAGACCTGAAATGACTATGTGTTGTATGATCTTCTTTTGAGTTGATTAGATCTGGGATTTTTCATGTTTTTATTAATGTGTATGTTGTGATCTGGTATGTATGAATTTTTGATGTGCAACACAGTTGTGAGTTGAAAAATTGCAGATCTGTATGTGAGTTTGTGACAGGTAAGGTGCATACACACATAGGTTCTCTTATGAGAAGTAGCATATATATTCTGCAGTATGTCGAGATTTGTATGCAGTTTTACTTCCTCAAAAGCACATGTACATGCGGAATTTTTTTATGAAAAGAACGTATGAAATCTAGGGTTTTTGCTAAATAATATGTTAATTTGTCTATACATTATTGTTGTATTTAGGTTGTACTTCGATGTGTTAGAGTCCCGTGATTTGATAGATTGGTAGACAAAATGACAGGGTAACATGGAATCAGTCTTTAGAGTCCAAGGACCTAGCCTTCCTGGGCTCAGAGAGGGATCTCTCTATTAGATGTAAAGGATGTGTTCCTTTTTCTTTAGGGTTTTGATTTTAGGCTAGTTGTTGAGTGTAGGGTTTGTTGATTATTTTGGTTGGGTAAGAAGATCAAGTGGAATAGGTGGAGTGAGATTCTATCGAAGCCATTGGGCTATGGAGTCAAATGAAGTCAAGGGTGTCTAAATGATGAAACAGAGTGTGTTGCAGGGTCGATTTAGCAAAGTTAATGGATCCTTAAGGTGATGTATGAGGTGTGGTGAACATCAAGTTTGGGAAAAAATAAGAGGTCTTAAACATATATAGTTAAAAGTTACAACTCATGAGGTAGGCAAAACCATTAAGCTCTATGAACAATGCTTAAACTGATAAACATCCAAGACAAACATTCCAGTAAAACATAGAGAGCATAAGAGCTTCTAACTTTAGAAATTCACCTTCAGATTTTGGGAAAACATATAAGATAAAACAGATAACTGAATTTATGAAGAGGGAACTCCTAAACATCATATATCAAGCTATTGGGAACTCTGAAACAAGTTGGAAAGCATTGACAAAGGGCAAGATCAAATGAGACCTCTTTGACTTAACCTAGCATTCAATATTCCACAGAAAGGCTTCAAGATAGAGTTTTGAAAACTTCAAATAAGTAGGGCATACCATGAATCATACTTGTAAGCTAGCATACTAACCGTACATGAAACAAGAACAAGTTTTGGTGGACCTAAGGAGCAATAAATAATTCCTTAAGATGGCCAAAAGAAGAAAATATCAAAGCTATAACAAACAGGAGGACTGAGGTGCCTCAAAGAACATGTCTCAACCTATACTTTTCTGATTTATAGCAACCAAGAAAAAACAAGCGTAATGATAACAAAGGAAACAATATACAAACTAGGAAGACATCACCATTCACCAAGCTATGGAATCCTTCAAAAAAGCTTCTCCATCATCAAGCCAAACAAGCCATTCATCCACTTCACAAAACCAATTTCTTCTCCAAGCTCATGAAACCATGTATATTTCTCTTCAAGCTCATCAAATGCCAACAAAATACATAGGGGCCTCATGCTCTATTTATGGAGAAAAGGAGGACTAAAACCCTAAATTTGGTAGGAAAATATCAAATATAACCATAAATGACATTTATGGCTAAGAGACCATGCAAGGCCCAAGGCACATAATATCCTATGAAATAAATGTCAAAATAACTATTTGCACCTAATTCTAGAGTAATTTTCCTCAAAAAACTCAAAAAATTTTATTTGCAATAAATGAGTGTAGTTTTGTTGACTTTTGGTCCAAAACACACTAGGCAGCCTCTGTGCATAGCACCACTTCAGCAGAAAATAGGGTCTCTTGTGGTTGAGGTTTGGACCCCTTTTCGACACCAGATTTAGCTCTGTGATAGCTAGTTTGAAAGCCTAATGAGTCTAATTTCTAGAAATACTTGAGTTGTGCTGAATGGATGAAATTTACCTATTCAAAAACTAATTTTGTCAACACTGCTCTGTGTGCAGCGCCTTGTTTGAAAATGAGGCAGAAAGGTCAAATGTTTGATGTTTTTTGACCTTTTGGTGGGTCAAAAATGCTCAAAATGATCTGAAAATTGGTGAGCAGACTTCTGGTGATGTGAGGAATCCAAAAATGAAAAAATTGTGATTTTAGGATGCACCAATGTTGTGCATAGCGCCTAGGGTGCTGCGCACAGAGGGGTCAAAATTTGAAAACGATAAAATTTTGTTCAAATTGACTCAAAATTTGTGGAGAGGTCCTTCAAGGTGTTTGAGAAGCCTGTGAAAAATATTGAGCCATGAATCTATGTTTTCCTTGGTTTCTACCTTCTTTGAGTTCTCAAATTTCAATGAAAAGGGTATCTTCATTTATCGTTAGGAGGATGACTAATGTTATGACTGTCTTCTTGGCTACCTTGTCTTTCACTTGCTGTAATATCATGGTCATCCTATGTATAAATGCCTCCTTCTTCAAACACTATCATTACCATTACTGCTAGAACTCCCATCACTTTGTGCATCATTATCTTGCCCATTGGGAGAGATGTGAGCCTTACTGTTGCCTTCAACACTTTCATCATTGTCACCCTTTTGCTATCTTAAGTATTGTTACCTTGGTCTTGGAGTTTATCATCAACCTTTGCATCTAATTCAATTTGACCTTGTCCTTCATTGATGTCCTCTCACTGGCATTCTTTTATCACTACTTCATTCATCAAACCCTATTTGTGCCTTGTTGTTTTCCTCTTCTAGATCTGCTATTTCTTTATTTTCACCTTATTTTCTTCATGTTCAATATTTTCATCCATATTGTCACTTCTTGCACTTTGACTAGGCTTATTTTGATGTTTATGCACATTTTCCTCTTGACTTTCATGTTTATTTTCTTTGCTGACAATCGCCCCCATCATTGTCTTCACTATCTTCTTTCCTTTCATCTTTGCTCATCAACAATAACTCTTTCTGTACTTGGGAGTGATTCATTTGTATCAATGCCCTCCCTGTCTTCATTTGAGTGCTCATTGCTTCATGTATCTTAAAACATAATGGTTTTTAGCTTCGTGAAAGATTTAGGTCTAGGGAGGACAAATGTGTGATGTGAGGGAAGTTTCTAGCAAATGAGGGCAAAATGGAGTGATCAAGGAGTGCTTTTCAGAGTTTTTAGGAGGATTTTGCTTGTATTTGCATGTCTTTAAGCTAATGACAACTACAAAATGGTATTTCTTGCCCTAGAAGGTCAAATGATTGATTGGCATGAAGATTAGGGTTTGTCCAAGTTTTAAGGTTTTTGAACTTCTATTTTGATTACGCATGGAAGAGAAAAACTTGGAAGGGTGAGAAGAGGGGCCACGAAATTTTTTTTTAACCCTTTGCGGGAGATTGGAGGCAAAAATTTGGATGTTTTCCACTTTCTAAGCAATTTTGACCAATTGTACTCTATGCGTAGAGCTAAAGGCTTCTCTATGGGCGAGTCGAGTCGTTCTTTTCCTGTGCGTAGCGCCCTGGCCGGGGCATAGCACCGCCCTTCCGGTGCCCAGCACAGTGTAAATTAACACTAAGTTTGCCTCCTATGTGCGCAACACCGACATCCATGTGCATAGCGCCTCCGTCGGTGCGCAGCACCTGAACATTTTACCAAAGTTGCACAAAAAACCCTAAAAAATTCTTCAATGGCTCTCCTTATTTTACAAAGACATTAATGAGTTGAGGAAAGGGGGATAGGAGGATTTTATACTCCTTTTGAAAATAATAATCTCATGCCAAAAACCTACTTTCCTAATTTTTTATTTCTCTTCACTTTTTCGCTGTCTTTTTTTGGCCCTTTTGGGTCCTGTAGCTGGTAGAAACATAGAAAAATTGGTTTTTTTGTTTGATGGTGCTGATGAAAATCTATCCCTTTTACCCTTTAACAATATCTCTTGTTGGTTAACACCTTACTGTGCTAAACAATTGCAAAACCAGTGATACTTCTTTTACTTGGGCATGAATTTCTCTTATGTTGTAGATGTCATTTGTAATTAAGGCTTCTCACTTTACATTTGTTCTACTGATAACCATCCTAAAAAATTCCAGCAGAAATGATTTAACATGGGAAAATTGTATTTTGCAGAATATACTCTTGTTGAGGAGGTAAATCCCCTCTGCGGACAGAGGCGATCCCTACTAGCCCAGCAGGGGTCTAGCAACAATCATCAAATGCTACAACGCAAGTTTCTAATTGCGAATAAATAAGCCAAAGATGGAGGCCTACCTGGAGTCCAGTGCTATGATTCATAGAAGAGACAGCGTTCCCGTTCCTCAGCCTTGGTAGATCATGATCCCCACGATCTCTGTGAATGGACACCTGCACATGCAAGAAACAACACGAATACAAGCATAAAATACAGAATACGCAACTATATATCAGTCAGAAAGGATATAACTCATTATTAACATAAGTGAAAAGAGAGTGGAACCATAACCGGTAGTCATTCATTAATAAACAATTGAAAGAGAGTACAACCAATGTTCTGAAGCCGCGGTCTCCTTCGGAAGGGTCCCCGGTTGTTCACGTCTTGCAAAGCTCACCAGGGAAAGGGAAAACCTCTCTAGAGACTCTCGATGATAGTCTCCTTACTTGAGTCGGCCTTAAGGGAAGAAAGAGGGCTCTTATAGCACAAAGGCTCTTGGGAATTTGGAGATTCAAAGCTTAGGCACTTCCAGACTAGCTTGCAATGGCAATAGGCAAGCTTTTATAGATGGGGAAGGAGGGAGTTGGGATCCCTATTATTGTGGGATTGGCCCTATCATCAAGGAAGGTTCCATGAAAGGTGGCAAACCACTTCCCTTCCATGGAACTCCTGTAGCCAAACCTCCCAACTCAAGATAGGAAATGGTTTCTGAGTTTCTTGAAACACAACTTCTGCCATCTTTATTTAAAAAACACTCCTTAAATTGGCTGTCGTGACTGCTGCTCTGGGACAGAGCGCCAGTTGGCACGGTCTCTTTGTAGGATTTTCCCCATTGGCGCGAGTGATGAACTGTCTGCCCGCGCCAATGCAAAAGGAGATTTTTTCATGGTTTTTTGCAAGGAGATGTCTTTAGGGCAATTGAAGCTCATGTTTAGAGGAAGGCATTGATGATGATTTCAAGGCATGAAAATTTTCACAGGTCACAAAATGGGTCCTCCATTGTGCGGGATGGGGAATGGTGGGGACGGTGACAGATTACTGTGTAACAGATGCCCCCTAAAGTATGAGGCCCGAGAGAGAGGGGGGTGAAATGCTTTACGAGAACATGTTCAACTGAAACCCTGCCGTCGGAAAACCTGCGTAGAAAAATACAACTGATATCTCAAGTACATGATGTATATGCGGTATGGGAGCAGCCATCTGAAACAGAGTACACTATAATCCGGATCTAGGGTATGGGCGCAGCCATCCAGCAAGGATCAAATAAATAGACTCAGGTATGGTCGTAGCCATCCAATCAGTGAGCCATGTACATAATGATAATAATCCACAATCGCAGCCTGGATTACAACAGACACAATCCAGGGTCTTGCGCTCCATCTCGACTCAAATAAAGTACAAGTTCAGGCATGCGAATATGTGAGCTGAAGTCGAACATGCAAGAACATCGTCTGATTACCGGCCAATGATGAAAGCCGTTAACAGACGCGAGAGGAACCACCAATAATTACAATGGCCCTCAAGGTACTACCGGTACAATCTACGACGTGTGAATCAATGAGCTGGTGTCGAACACCCGTAGAATCACTCGATCGGAAGCCAATGATGAAAACCCCACATCGAATGCGACGAACCTACCATTGAGGCATGCAGGCTCCAAGGTACCATAAAGGAGTCTCTAGATCAACTTCCTAGATAATGAGTTGAATTCGACAGGAAGTGACCTTGATCGAAGGTGGGTCATAATGTTTCCCACATCATCGACAACAAACAGAGGAACATGATGTTTTGTTGTGAATCAGGATCGTATGAGAATCAGAGGAAGGGTTGATATTTGCAGAGGCCAACTTCTCTTGAACATATAAATGGCACGACAGTGGACTTGGCAGTATTTGACATCAACGGATCAGAGGTCATGGTGACGAGGCAATGAGCAGATGAGAGGTCAAAAGGGATTATCCAAACCCACGGAGGCAAAGTGAAAAACGAGATGAGATGTCCCCAACCCGACACGAATGCAGACAAGTGCCATGTTCAAGAGCGACATACTGCCGACACGACAACGATGCTGGTTCCATTTTCTCCCACCATTTCTGGCGAGTACCCCAATTATTTTTGATAACAAGCTTGAAGGGGATAGCATATTCTTGTAATATAAGTCCGCCCTTCGGGCGAATCCATCCTAGTGCATTTAACGAGTCCTAGGAAGGAGAAACTCGGAGAACGTCATTTCGACGGAATCCAATGTCATCAGGGTTTAACGAGTCTGACAAAGGAAGAACTCGGCGTCTTTTCATGTTTAGAGAGTTTGAAAAGACGGCGGAAAAGAAAACTCCACTGGTCCCTTTTCGTAAATAGTTCCCCAGATCCGAAAAGGTAGAAAACAATATCCGGGAAAACCTCCTAGTCGCGATAGGCTAGGGTATTCCTTTTTCGTAATCAATCCATCCCAGCCCGAAAAAGGGGTAAACGTATACTGGGTAGATGTCAATTCGTGTCCAATTTAACGAGATCGAAACGACAAGGGCCTCGGCAATCTTTTCATGTTTAGAGAGTCAGAAAAGAGCTGAAAGATGACTCCAAAGTGACTTTTTCGTGTATTTACCGAGTCCGAAAAAGTATAAAATACAACTCGTTTCCACCGTTAAAGTCGCAAAAACCTACTGCTGCACATACCAAGCAAGCGTAAAACCCATTTTCGACATAACATATTAAAATATTTGATAAAAATAACTTTTAAAACCTATCCAATGTCGAAAAAGTTATAAATATGCGAAAATGGTAAAAACATAATTACATTTACTATTTACCTTGGTAAAAAGCAGCAGTGGTCCATTTTGGAGTGCAAACTTCTGACGGCGATAGCGACAAATCCGGTTGACCATTCAGATTCTCGTATGTGACAGGTAAGAGGCGCTTCCCTGTTCTTCATTTCAATCCATTTTTTAATAGTTTTCCCTCATGTATCAACCCTCTGTGGCCACTCTTTGAATTTTTAGGGCTGCGCTCATTGCCGCGGGTATCGGGCACGGACTGGGTGCCAGTAGGCTTTTTCCTGCTCACAAGGAGCTCGCGCCGGCTAAACCTAAATTTCTGCCTAAAAATTCGAGATTTTAACCAAATTGAATGAAATTTGAAGCCTTCCAGAGATCTAATTAAGGGTTTATGACCATGTGGATGCAGGAAATCAAGCAAAATGGTGATTGAGTGGAAAGAAAGAGAACATGGAGAAGAGGATGAACAGGCCATAGAAAGTGAGGCTTGTATGAATGCCCTCAGAAACTGTGGGCTAAAGAAGTTCTTCCTTACACCCTGTTTACGAGCTCAGCCCGAGCTCCTCCAGTATCTGATCAGTATTTGGGACGAACAGGAACAAGTGTTCAAGTTGCGAGACCAGGTATTGGAACTGGAGGTCTCCGATGTGTATTTCATAACCGGACTGTCTCGCAGAGGTCCGGTACCCATCCTGACTGGGAGCAGACCATCTGGCGAGAAGATGGAAGAAGTGATGGCACGAGTGTGCCCAAGAGCACAAATGGGATCAGGGAGCAAAAAGGTGGATATCCACACCATCCCCGACCTGGCATTGAGAGTTGTCCTACATACCATCACGCGGGCTGCAGGATTGCAGGCACCGCACGAGGCCACAAAGGCCCAACTCCTGCTGGCCTCAGAATGCATGAGTCCCTTATTGTTCTACTGGGCCACAGCAGTAACAATAAACATGAAGAGACAGCTCACAAAATGCAAGCAAGCTAAACTGAAACAGTTTGGCTATGGTTCCATCCTGGTATCGTTCATTCTGGAATGCTTACCAATCTTCCAGGGCCAAGGGGCCATAGTAGCAGATCCGATACCACGCGAGCCAAGAATGGCTCGCTGGGCAGCACTAATGCCCAGAGCTGGAGGCGGCCAACAGATGTCCTGGAGGCCGGAGTTCTTTAGGTGGTTACGGCGCCAGTTGATTGTAGTGGAGGATTGGCCATATGCAGGAACTGACTTCACCGGAGACCCAGATCTCCCACTGCCAGAAGGAGATGACTGGGACGAGGAGTTGGGTAAGACCTCATGTTTTTGATTTTATGTTTTATATTTTTTTTGTTAATACACATTCGTCCTAACACATTTTATATATGTATGCAGATGTGGGACCTGAGAGACCAGCTGGGATGTCTCCAATCTCACGGAGGACTCATCTCGCCCCTGATCCTCAGGGAGAGGGCACAGGAGGAGAGGAGTTGATCCAGAATCTCGAGGGCATTGCCCGAGGGATCCCGGACTATGCTCGGCTGGCGGATGTACCGATGGCGTACCAGCATCATACGGTGGGAGTTCCAAGTCGGATCCACCGAATCCTGAGACGCTTAGTGCGTGCAGTTACATGTTATCATGAGCACCATGCGGATTAGCTCTTAGGGATTATACCACACATATTTTTTGAGAGACATATCGTCTCCGGATGTACTTAAGACGATTATGTATATTTTGAATTTATGTGACACACTCTATGTAAACATTTTGATATCTATATATATATGCATATCTATTTCTGGATGGATCTTTCTTTACATGTGATGATGATTTACAAATTGCGCAAATGTCTGTCTAATACCAAATTTTCTACTGCATCCGTTAATGTATTCAAATGCCTGGGTATATGCTGATATGTAATGTAGTCAAAATTCCTTTCCAGTAATCGAATACGTAGATACAGACATAAAATGGATGGGTTTCTTACCGAATAGTGTCCGTTCAGTTGTAACACTACAAGTTGCGAATCTAGATACACAAGCAATTCACGGATACCAAGGTTTACTGCCTCGGTTAATAATTCTAACACAGCACTATATTCCGCGATGTTGTTCGTAGTACGTCCTAGACACACACCTTGTAGGTTGACCAACTCACCAGCAGGATCATAGATTACCCAGGCTGCTGAAGACAGATTCCTGGTACTGCGGGAGGCACCATCCGCGAAACCAACAAATGGATGAATGGACATCTGCACAACCAGGAAGACCCGATCAGCAGAAAGATGTTTACAAGGCACACCACACCATACATGCACACAAATGCAAAACACACACCTATGTACACACACCACACCAAGAAATCACTTCAGGCATAGTACTTTTTGAGGTACAACCCATTTCTGGGCTGCGCCAGTGGAACTCCTTCATAATCTATAAGCTCATAAGCCCCATTTTTCAAAACGCGTTTTACTATATAGGGCCCATGCCACATAGGCTGGAACTTACCATCTCCAAGCTTGTCATGTGCTTGATCGTATAGGAGGACGAGGTCTCCTTCGATAAAGGAACGGGGGGAAACAGATTGATCAAAATGAGTTTTGACCCTCTTCTTTTGTGCTTCAATAACCAAAGCAGCCAGACGACGGGTTTCATCTAACCGTTCCAGATACAGAAGACGTTCTTCCTCAGCAGAAGTATTAGGTAGAAGTTCCACAACTAATTTCAAAGAAGGAATCTCGCATTCAACCGGAAGAGTTGCTTCCAGACCATACACCAATTGAAATGGTGTGAATCCAGTTGCACTCTTAGCAGATGTTCGGTATGCCCAGAGAGCTGAGAACAGTTGGAGATGCCAATTGGATTTGTGAATACCAACTATTCGTTGAAGCATAGTGACCAGAACCTTGTTCACTGCTTCAACCTGACCATTCGCCTGAGGGTAATATGGTGTTGAGCTGTCGTGACGCAAGCCCAACTTTGAAGTCAGCTCCGCCATCATATAATCTCGGAAATGAGTACCGTGATCAGTGACGATGGCTTGAGGAACCCCGAACCGTGCAATAATGTGGTTGAATATAAATTGAGCAGTCGTTTTCCTGTCAGCAGCTAGTGCAGGCATCGCCTCGGCCCACTTGGTGAAGTAGTCGACGGTGACAATTATATACGCATGCCCCCCGGCCGAGTGAGGGTTACACATCATAAAATCCATGCCCCATTTCGCAAAAGGGCCGACGGTAATAACGGGATGCAATGGTAAAGGTGGTGCGCGCATCTTGCACTGAAATATCTGGCATGCATGACATTTACGGACTGTAGTGATACAGTCTTTGAATATGGAAGGCCAGAAATAACCTGCTCGCAGAATCTTCTGGGCAGTAGCATACCCGGACATATGTCCACCACAGGCGCCACTATGGCAGTCATTTAAGACCTTTTCAGCCTCTTCCAAGGTTAGGCACCGCCGGAGCACCGAATCTACTCCAATGCGGTATAAGGTATCTCCTACTATACGGTAGGGTTGGGACTGATGCCGAATCCGTCGGCGAGCAGCTTTATCCAACTCAGACCGAAATGTCGAGGTCTGAAGATACACAATTATATCACCGTACCAAGGGTCACGAGTACTGATGAGGAAAAGCGTTTCGTCCGGTATATGGTCTTCAGAGTGTGAGGGAACAGAGTCTGTAGGGAGAGAGCATATAAGATCTGCGAAAACCAGTGATTTCGTTGACTTAGCGGTAGTGAACTCTAAGTCAAACTCCTGCAGGATAACAATCCATTTGGAGTACTTGCCCCCCAGTAATTGTCTAGAGAGAATATACGTCATAGGGTTGCAGTCTGAAACCACTGTTATCGTACGCAAAAGGATGTAATGGCGAAAGCGCTGCACAGCGTGTACCGCGGCTAATGCCAACTTCTCGACATGAGCATAACGCGTTTCCGGATCGAGAAGGTTCCGTGACAGATAATAAACAACATGTTCATTACCGTCATCGTCATCCTGCACCAAGACCATGGCTATGGTGCTAAATGCGGCGGCGAGATATAAAGTGAAGTCGCGGTGGTAGTCCGGAGGACGAAGCAACGAAGCATTGACAAGCAACATCTTCAGCTTCTCAAAGGATTGCTGAGCGATTTCGTCCCAGTGGAAGGGAACACTCTGCTTTAATAGACGAGTGAATCCTTTGGCCACCTCGGCATAATTCGGGATAAAGCGTCGAAGAAAGTTCGCTTTCCCTTGCAGACTCTGTAACTGATATAGGGAGGAGGGTGATGGGAGATTAATAATGGCCTCAACCTTTAAAGGGTCAAGGCGAATCCCGTCTTTCGAGACTATGAATCCCAAAAGACGGCCAGAATCCACGCCGAAGACGCACTTATGAGGATTAAGCCTAATGTTATAGCGCCTGCAACAAAGAAAGATCTGGCGGAGATGTTCGGGATGGTCCTCTCGCTTAGCTGAATGAGCTGGCAAGTCATCAAGATAAGGCTGAACGATATGGTGAATGTCATGAAAAGCGTTGGACATTGCACGCTGAAAAGTGGCTCTAGCGTTCTTCAAGCCGAACGGGAGCTTTTTATACGCGAAAGTACCCCACGGACAGATGAATGTGGTCTTGTGTTGATCCTCAGGTGCAATATTGATCTGATTATATCCTGAGAAACCGTCCATCAAGGAATAGATCTCACTTCCGGCACATTCGTCGATGATCTGGTCTATGAACGGAGTGGGATAATTATCCTTTGGATAGGCGCGATTGATGTCGCGATAATCAACACAGACTCTAATCGTACCCTGCTTTTTATCGACAGGGACAATGTTAGACACCCATTCTGTGAGGGGGATAGGATAAATAAAGCCCGCGTTCAGAAGTTTTTCAACTTCTGCCTTAATTTCGGCGGCTTTCCGAGGATGCATGGGGCGTAAGCGTTGGCGCACGGGCTTCGCACCAGGGTAGGTTGGAATCTCATGCACTACGATACTAGGATCGATCCCCGACATTTCCTCGTAGGACCATGCGAAAACATCTCTGAATTCCTTAAAAATCTCAGTATAGACTTGAATCTCATCGAGAGAACAAGTCACACCCACATGAATATTCTCAACGATCCCCGGTTTAACGGAGATGTTGATCGGGACGGTTTGAGTAATGTTACCCAGGTTACCCTCCGAAAAAACCTCGTGCGTCAAGATGGGCGTTTGAAGAGGAGGGGTAGGGACCTGAGTAGCATAACGCTCCAGACAGTCAGTCATTGCCCCCAAGCTAGGCATAAAAGAGGAGCGATGATGTCCATCGCCCCAAGGCAGCTCCTCAAGAGACATAGTTTCAATGATGGCCTCATCGGAAGGAAAATTCTCTTTGAGAGGATCAGGTGAATCGGCCTGACCAAGCCAGGGGGATTGAGAGTAGACGTCGAGAGCCATGCTCAACGGAGCATGCTGAGGAGGTGGAGGATCAGATGCGGCAACAATTTCACAGTAGCTGATCTCTACTGGAGTCAAGGGCATTGATTCTCCAAACTCAAACACCTTCTCAGGCGTAGGAATAAGCCAGGGGTCATCGGACCTGGAAATCATGTTAACTTGAGCGGTGTGCGGTGGTGGTGCGGGAAAAATACCCATGAGGACTGGGTCTTTGAAGAGACCAGGTCCTACATTGTCCGGGGGATTTGGAATCTGATCCACGTATGGCACGTTGTTCTTAGAGGTAGAGGTGAAAAATGACAACTGATCCACCGTGAAAATTTTGCCCTCGTGAGGGAACTTAATGAGTCGAAAGACGGTGGATGGCACGCATAGCATGGCATGGGTCCAGCTGCGGCCAAGAAGTATATTGTAGTTGAGTTTGGCGTCGACTACTTCTACTTCCACGTTGACAGTCTTCCCCTGTAATGTGATCGCTAGACTCTCGAGAACACCCAGGGGTTTAGATTCCCGACCATCAAATGCCTCGAGGGCATTGGGAGATGACGAAAGGGCTGGAGAGCCGATGGCCTTCCAGCAAGCGGAGGACATAACGCAGGTAGAGGCACCTTCATCCACGACGGCCCTATGAATGTTAAGACCGTTAATCCCGACTTGAATAACAAGAGCGATTTGATGTGGAAGCCGGGGAGTGAAATTCTCTAAATCGAAGGTGAGAAGACTCGAGTCGGCGGGATCAATGCCCCCGATCGCAGACAGTAAAGCCTTCCGTTGCGAAGGACAACTTTGAAGAACCTCAAGTGCAGACATAGCACATGGCGCCTGTGCCAGATCCTCAACAATACTGTAATGTTGAGCGGCACGAGCGTTTGGATTATAAGAAGATCTTCGAAGAACACCTTTGGGAGGTGGCTTCACAACGGGTTCGAGAGTCGGCTTCTCGATTTCCAACGGACCGGAGACAGGTGGGGGAGGCGGCCCATCCGCAACTGCCTTCCCGGGTGCCTGCCGCGATTCATTGTAATCCTTCGACCGCGTAGCGACAGAGATAGGTGCAACACTCTTCACCATGAAAACCTGAGACCCAAATGGTGCAGATGGTGACGGCTGTTCGACCATCTGGGTCTGCTGAGATGGAAATGGCTCTTTTAAAACAGCCGGAGTCCCTTTAGGGCCCTTGAGAAGTTGACTAACCTCGGATCGTCGTGGACAATCCTTAGTATAATGGTCCCCTTCACAAATGAGGCAAGGGTACTTCGGTTTATGCTGAGAGCCATCCTCAGTGCGAGATTTAGATTCTGGCTTTGGGGCATCAGATTTAGATTTGCCTTTGCCCTTCTTTTTCCCCTTGGAAGTTTTCTCCGTAGGATTGGCCTGAACGGCATTCACCTCCGCGGTTTTGCCAGAATCGGACGGGGCGGGATTAGCAGGAGCATTGTTGGAAGAATTAGACTTCTACTTCCCATTCGAAGATTTCTTCGAATTCTGAGAGACAGAACCAATGACACCATCCATCGCAGGGGTAGGCGGAGCCTTAGAGGTTCCGGACCGTGGAGCATTAGGCAAGATATCATAAAGCATGCTGGACTGAGAATACACAAGATCTAGATATTGGGCACGCGCAATGGCTTGTTCCTCCGTCACACACGCTCCCATCGCAATATCTTGAGCGATTTTATTCACGAAGGAGGTGGTGAACCAGTGAGTCAGTATCTGATCAGGTATGTGAAACTTGATCAGTCTACGATGGCGCCGCCACTCATGAATGTGATCTGAGATGTGAGTGGCTTTATCCTGCTTCAGGGAAGTCAGGAGGTGCGTCCCGGCTTCATACCAAACCGGTAACTGGAAATGCGTGAGGAAAGCCATGGCTAAAGAGTTGAAATCTTGAAAAATGCCACGGGATAACTCTATGTACCACTTAGCAGTAGCTCCAGTTAAAGTACGCTGGAAGAGGCGCAGGCGAATTGAATCGTCGACCCAAGAGTTAGACGAACACCAAAGATGATACGTCATCACATGCGCCTGGGGGTCCTCCCCAGCTTTTCCCTCAAACTTGGGGCAATCACCTGGTATCTTGGTGGGAACCGGAGGCCAATATGGATTATGTAAAATCGGATCATTGGTCAATTTTGAAACATCCAATAGCTCCAAGGTAGCCAGAAATGGCAATGGTGGATTAACCATCATGCCAGGCCCGGGATGAGGTCCGGTACCCATACTCCACAATGGTTGTGAATATCCTTGCCCCCATGGGTTCTGTCCCGCAGGATTCTGACCATAGGGGGCGTAGGTCGTATAACCAGACTGATTTGGATGCTGGTAACCAGAGTGTGGGGCTTGATAACCAGAGTGCGGACCCTGATTATGTGTCGGCCCAGTGTAAGCAGCATTTGGATTTGGCTGCTGAGTGTAGGTAAAACCGGGTGGAGGAGGATAATACTGAGAGCCTCTAGGGTGGTTATAGTTCGGTTGAGACTGACCATGAGGATAATAACCACCCTGAGGATGAGTAGGCTGCTGAAAAGTGGAACCCTGCGGAGCCTGATACGTAGGGCGCAGCTGTTGATTTGGCTGCGGCATTGAATGAACCGGCTACTGCGCAGGGTTGATGGAATGAGCGGGCTTCCCTGAGTGAACGGGTTGACCCGACTGAGAGGGCTGACCTGAGTGAACAGGTTGACCCGAATAGACAGGCGGCGCTGGTTGCGCAGGCTGACCTGGTTGTAAAGGAGCCCCAGGTTGTACCGGATGGGCCAGTTGGCCTAGAGGCGGAACACCGGGCTGTACCGGATGAGCCAGTTGGCCCGGTGGAGGAATAGGGCCAGGTGGTTGTTGGAAACCAGTTTGTCCTGAAGCAGAACCATAGGATGGTCCTGGCTGATATGCAACGTTAGAAACAACAGGATGTTGTGGTTGCATAGGTAAAGAAGGCTGGATTTTCCCCCCAGGACCATAGATCGGTCCCGGTTGGTACCCCAGCTGAGGCTGAACAGGTTAACCGGAAGGGCTGTAATACTGTCCTTGCGGACCGTACGATGGCCCTTGCTGGCCCGCATGATAGATTCAGATGGGCTGCTCCTGTGGGTCATAAGGATAGCCAGGTTGGCCCAAAGGTTGGCCTTGGAAAGGTTGCCCTTGCGGGTTATAAGCCTAGTGATGAGGTAAACCTTGAGCATGGAGGTAAGCCTCAGGAGCGGGCAAACGTAAAATGTCCTCGTGCTCGTCATACTGACCTGGAAAAGCATACACGGGAGTACCATCCTGTGCATAGTGCAAAAAGTAAGAGAGGTTGGGATCTTGGGAGGATGGTCCAACCTCGGTGTTCGGCTGTTGCAGAGACAACCGATACTCCTCCGGAGAGATATTCTCCGGTATAGCAGTCGCTAGATAGATATCTTCAGGAGTTGGCATAGCCCTGGCAGAGGGTGCTGTGACAACAGGAGAAGAGGCGGCCACACAAACAGTGGGCCGCACGCGAACAGAAGTAACGGGCGTCTGAGGAGACACCCCGGGTGTAGTAGCAGCTGGCCTCGGAGAAGGAGCTGACACTCCCATAGAGGCTACGGTAGAAATAATCTGACCCAAAGACCTGTATCCTGGCGGTAAAGAGGGACTGGCTGTTGACATGTCAGCCAGTTCAGAGTTGTCTCCCGGAAACAATATTCATGGGAAGAGCTGATAGTCTTCACCAGACATTGGGATTTCCTCACCAGAATCACTCATGGTTGATCCTGCCGTTAAATCGCACAATAAACGGCGAGGACTAGGAGGAAATACAGTAGCAACAAAATGTGAACCCGATGTAAGAGAAAGGAAATCAGCTCCTAATCTCCATTCAGACACAGGGTCCGAAAAGGGCCAATCGAACTCAACTAGTCCCCCAAAGGGTTGCTCAGCAAGAACCAGTCCCCCGTCAGGAAACTCGGAAACAATAGGCTGCTGCGGTTCAACAGAGGATTGGGAAACCTCTGATGAATCGTCTGTGTAAGGACTACCAGTAGACGAAACTGAGGGTTCCTCCACTGTGGCAAACGACAAGAGAAGAAAAAACAAACACACACACGGGCTGAAAAAGAGTCAAGACACACGATCAAACGGTCAACAAACAATATCTAAGAGGGCGTGTAATCGTGGGTGATTAATTTTTACCACATTGAAAAGTAAGAAACTTCACCGTTTCATGTTTTAAGAGTCGAGAAACGATAAAAGATGACTCTATCTCTTTCAGATTTGACACAAGCGTGAAAGGACAAGCGCTTGACGATCTTTTCAAATTTAGGGAGTCAGAAAAGACCAAATGACTGCTCAGGAATACTAGGCACAAAGGGTGTACCAAATAACCGTGAACTGCAATATACACCTTGGTTTTAATAATGAAGAAGAAATCAACCAAGGACTTTCCGTACGTGCAGGAAATCTCCCCGAATGCTGTGTTCGGTGTATCACGGGTATAGGGCGGCAGACTCGGCTTCCTATGGATAAAGGATTGAAACCTAGAGGGGTCTCCCTTTATATACGCGACGGTACGGGGAGCACAAGTTCGTACTAGCGCTGTCTAAAGCCAAAAGGCGAGCGACAGCTACTAGGTTTAAAGACGCCGGAACACGTCTCTAGCCTAGACCTCTAAATGTGCTTCGTTAGATTTCAATGTCAGCTTAGGGTCACTGAATAAATTTTATGGTTGATCCCGTGAGTCGCCAAATTGTTGAGGAGGGGTAAATCCTCTCGCGACGTAGGCGATCCCTACTAGCCCAGAACGGGTCTAGCAACAATCATCAAATGCTACAACGCAAGTTCCGACTGCGTAATAATAAGCTAAAGATGGAGACCTACTCGGAGTCCAAGTTAAGTGATTCTGTGAAGTCTGTAGTGGTTCGTCTCAAATTTCTGCATCACGATCCCCACGATCTCTGTGAATGGACACCTGCACATGCAAGAAACAACATGAATACAAGCATAAAATCCAGAATACACAACTATATATCAGTCAGAAAGGATATAACTCATTATTAACATAAGTGAAAACAGAGTGGAACCATAACCGGTAGTCATTCATTAATAAACAATCGAAAGAGAGTACAACCAATGTTCTGATGCCACGGTCTCCTTCGGAAGGGTCCCCTGTCGTTCACGTCTCTCAAAGCTCGCCAAGGAAAGGGCAAACCTCTCTAGAGTCTCTCGACGATAGTCTCCTTACTTGAGTTGGCCTTAAGGGAAGAAAGAGGGCTCTTACAGCACAAAGGCTCTTGGGAATTTGGAGATTCAAAGCTTAGGCACTTCCAGACTAGCTTGCAATGGCAATAGGCAAGCATTTATAGATGGGGAAGGAGGGATTTGGGATCCCTATTATTGTGGGATTAGCCCTATCATCAAGGAAGGTTCCATGAAAGGTGGCAAACCACTTCCCTTCCATGGAACTCCCGTAGCCAAACCTCCCAACTCAAGATAGGCAATGGTTTCTAAGTTTGTTGAAACACAACTTCCGCCATCTTTATTTAAAAAACACTCCTTAAATTGGCTGGCGCGACTGCTGCTCTGGGACAGAGCGCCAGTTGGCGTGGCCTCTTTGTAGGATTTTCCCCATTGGCGCGAGTGATGAACTGTCTGCCCGCGCCAATGCAAAAGGAGATGTTTTCATGGTTTTTTTCAAGGAGATGTCTTTAGGGCAATTGAAGCTCATGTTTAGAGGAAGGCATTGATGATGATTTCAAGGCATGACAATGTTCACAGGTCACAAAATGGGTCCTCCACTGTGCGGGACGGGGAATGGTAGGGACGGTGACAAATTACTGTGTAACAAATCTATACGAATAAACCTTGTTTGAGGCTCTATCTGCTTTTTGACCAATTAATGATTTGATTTTTTGATCAGTTTGTCAGTGATATGTATTTGGTGGGAGAGGTGACCAGTGCTTTAAACCATTTTTTTTTCCCCTTGGCTACTTCTGTTCTTGCAGGTGCCTACAAAACTTCTATCTTAGATCACTATATTTTTGGAATTTGACATTTCTTTTCTCTAACAGTGAACATATGCTTATCATAATCAACTTCCAGGGAAATTTTAACTCATGCTTGCCTCCTTTGATCATCTAAAAATGCCTCTGACTGTTCTTTTGAGAAGTCAATCCCTTGTACTAATATTCCTGGCCCCTTTTGTCCCTGTGGTGAAGTGGGATACAGTGCTTCTTGTCTGCCTCCTTTGATCTTTTTAAGACCTCTGATTTTAGCTTTTGATGAGGTGGGATCAATGCCTCTTTGTCAAACCCTAGAGGGGAGCTTGAAACCATGACATGCCATCTGCTATTATGAAGGAGGTTATTTGTCATCATTTGACCTATTTTGTCAACTTTCCCAAACTCTTAGGCTTTAGGGCTGCTTAGAAAAAATTAAATAGTGTTGTCTTCTAAGTTCTCAAAAACTTCTCAAAACTCATTAATTATTTCTAAAAATCTTAAATGTGCACTTGGAGGAGTTGAGGTGGCCTTTTCCCCTGTACCCCTAATACTGATTCCTTGTTTGTTCAAAGATGTCACAAACCCTGATTCTTTTCAAACACATACCTGTTTCTTTCCTTCTTTGCTGTGAATGGTCTTCTTATGAGGATTTTCTCTTTTACCTTACTCATTGCCAGGATGATGGCCATATGATCCTTTTGAAAAAATGTGAATAAGGGGCAGCTTTACCCTTGCAATATTTGTGCGCTAGGCCAAAGGCCTCAGTGAGTGACCTCTTTGATGAGTTTTGGACAAAATCACTTGTCCCTTTCTTCTTTGAATGCACTTTTTTCATATAGGAAAAACAGAGTTTGTAGGATACCAAATCCACCCTATGACTTTGTGAAACCCTAGGTGACCTAGTGGAAGATTTCTTGGACTTGGTTCTTTGACTGAGACCTATAATTTTGGATCATCAATTGTAAGATAGAGTTTATGATAAACTGATGTATTGAAGATCCAAAATCCAATGTACTTGATTTATCTAAAGAACATATAGAGATAGTTTGATACCATCAGTGTTTGGGAGTATTTTGGGAGACACAACAAAGTTGTTTGATTGGTGGTGTTAGCCCCCCATAAATTTTTGACAAGAAAACAGGGGGCTAAAATGTTGTTGAGCCTTCAAGGAATGCATTTCCTTTGAAAACACATCATCCTTGAAGCCTCCTTGTGCCTTTGTCCTTTGATAAAATCCCCTCTGCTGATTCCCATTGTAAAGCCTCTCTGTTTGTGAAGAAATGCTCAAAGGCCTCTTTTCCCCTCTTATTTCATTACCCCTAAACCCTTGTTTTCATCCTCATGCCTCTTCTTTCTAAATTCCCCACATACCTTTCAAATCCCCTCACAATCCCCTTTAAATTCTTCCCTTACCCTTTGTTTTCCCATTTTCCCCTTTACCCCTCTACCGTTCCCTTCTCTAACCTACAAAATTCATTAAAATGGGGATAAAGCCCACTTTCCAACTTTATATTAAGGCCTAAGCCCTTTTTACCGCAAGCTCCAACCACTTCCCCACGTAACCCTTACCCAAAACCAAGCGCTTAAGCCTTGGGAGCCAATCGCAATCGGAGTATCGGGCAGGTGCATTTCTTTTGTTACAGCCTAAAACCCCGACGTGATTGTATTTTGTTCATAAGTCTCGCGACGTGTTTTAGACCGTTGATCTGTCATGAAGATCCGATGGCGAAATGCTAATCGCACTCCCCGCCCAATCGCAATCGGAACTTCGATATGTGTCACCCCTGTTCTCCCCCCGATTGCGATTTCCTGACTTAATCCCCACCATTGATTCTTCTTGAAGATCCTATGTCCTAGCGCTAATCGCTTTGTCGCAATCACAACGTTCAATCACATTCCCTCTTCCGCCCCCCCGATTGCGTTTTCTCCGATCAAATCCTAGCCGTCCATCTCCCTGCTGATCCAACGGTCAGCGCTCAATCACGCCCTACCTCCAATTGCAATCGCAAGTCCAAACTCCTGATCCCCGATCGCACTCTCCCTCCAATTGAATGATAGTCGTTGATATGATCTCCGGATCCAACGGTCAGCGCTCAATCGTGCTCCCACCGCCGATCACAATCGGAACTTTGAAAAGTGACACCCCTATCCCTCCTCCGATTGCGATTGCCCGATTCGATCTTGACCATCCATCGGGTCTAAGATCTAACGGTCGAGATGTGATCGCCCTCCGCCTCCGACTGGGTCCCACCTCATCGTATTGCATTGCATTTCCTTCACATTTCTTTGTATTTTGTTCAAAGTCCAAAGTTTAAGACTTTGCACTAAAGTCTTATATTTCATGGTTCTTCTGCCCACTTTCATATAGCTCCTCGATATCCGCTGTCGATCTTTGTCCCCTGACTGTGATCTAACGGTCTGCGCTGCATTCTACCACCAAACCCTATTTCCACCATTTCGCTGCACTTGGTCACTATTGTTCAATGAAAAGCCACCACTCCGCCGCTGCCGCATAACCGTTTCTTCTGCCACCTTGCATTTTTTTTACTGCTCTCAACTGCCCCACCACCGCTTCCACAGGCTTCCGAAGCATGCCTGCGCCACCACTGCCCGGGTTTTGTAACAGGTTTATTTCATTGTACAGATAGCACAGAGAGGCCATTTCAACATCTACCAGTGGATCAGTAGGAGTGATTCAGAGGGGGTTAAGTTTATTATTGATATTATTAATGTTTGACCCTGCAATTCAAATGAAAGGCGCAGTTTGCAGACCAATGCACACGCAATAGTCTTATCTGTGTTTAATGCCAGCAGAACATTTTCTCCAGATGTACACCATTCCTACAACACCCACCATGCCTCCTCCAACCCTTAAAACGTATGTTACAGATAGAATGCTTCTTTAAGACTGTCTGGACAGCAGTTATGAGGTATGGAGAGTCTTGCAGTTTTCCCATCCATGTCATTTATTCTAGAAGGCTAGCGCAGAGCTCCAAACAGCTAGAAAGGTTCTCCACGAAACACTAGAGGTCAAAATCAACCTGGCAGAGATCTCCAAGCAGCCTACAGAGTACTACAGCACCAGAGTGCATCAAAGCCATTCCGGAGATAAATGCCGAGTATTAAAATAGAATGGGCTTCGACCCTCTCTTTCCTTTCTGAGTTTAATGTTTCATTTAGTTTCCACCTACCTCCTCGGCTCAGCTTCTGCTATAAAACTCATAAGAAAATTATTGTAAAGGGTTGATGTTGGGCTGTTGTTGTCCATTTGTTGTGGTTGCAGTTATGGTAATTCATTTGGACTGTTAGAATAGTCTTGAGAGGGAGTAGCAGAGTAGTTGTTATGTAGTAGGCTGGGAGGAGAAATTTGGATTGTTTTTCAGCCATTGAGCTCTGATGTATATGACTATTTTTGCATCATTAATCAAGCACATTTCACAGGATCCTGATCTATTACTATTGGTGATGTTTTCCTGACTCTTTTTATTACATTTTCATGTTGTTCATTGGTCTTCTGGCTTGCATGAGATATCTGGCAGAGGATTTACCCCTGTTAGGTACCCTATGTCTCTGTTCTCCTTCCTATATGTTTTATGCTGTATGTGTTATCTGAGAGTGAATTTATGTTAATCTAACCAGTGTAGTGGTTCCATATGCTACTAGCTAATTTATGAATTGCTGGGTTTGTTGCTTGGATGTTTCTTGCTGGTGTCAAAGCATTGAGGGTTAAAAGTCCTTCTCTGATCTACAGACCCTAGCTATGTTAACTTATCTCTGTTTCTTTCCCTTCGAGCATGTGAAAGCTGACCTGCAGTTAAATGAACTCTGGTCCAATCTATAAGCTGCCCCTTTGTCCCTCATTTGAGAGTTGCCTATGAGTATGTCCAAGCAGGTCTGGAGTTAAATGATCTTTGATCTGATCTATAGACAGAAATTAGGTTTCTTTCCTTCTATCACTTTCTTTCATTATTGTTCCATCCCACCATCTAATCTAAATATCCTTTAGTGTAGATGACTTGCCCTTTGAAAGCTTTGGCTAGTTGTTGCATGTAATTCCCCTTTCATGACTCCATAGCCCAATGGATGGCACTTTCTTGACCTATCCTCTTTGCTGAAACATCCTGCTGTTTTGTTCCTTTTCTCCCATTACTTTCTCAGTTCATGATCTCATGACCAACCCAGCAACCAACCAACCAAATCGTTTTAAAACACCCCTGTGTGCTTCATACCTAGCCTAATATCTCAATTCGAGCTTCAAAGATATATTATTCTTTGTGTTATTGGAGAGATCCCTCTCTGGGTCCAGGAGGGCTAGATCCTAGGGCCCAAAAGTGGTTCTGATGTTGTCTCATCTTTTGGTCTTGCCAATCTGGCCAAAACATGGGAACCCCAACATAATGGCGACTCCATTGGGGAATTGAGTGCATTTCACCTTAAAAACTCTTAGGCACTCATAGACTCAGAATCTATGGTTAGATTGGCATTCACATTGCTGATGGTGGACAACGGCCTGCTTCAAACAGTCAAATTCATCCACCTGGCGACTCCACACTCCATAACTCCCAAAAGACCAAATGACTCCACTGGTAGAAGACTCCGAACTAGTTGAGAAGAAGCAGTAGCCTTCTTTGCATAAGCATGAATCCAAACATGGACAGAGACACAAAGTATGATGCTCTATGTAATCAATTGAATGAATTAACAGAAACGTTTGGTAAAGTGCTGGAAATGTACGTGGCTAATCTAAATACAAATGAGGATTATTTAGAACAGCCCATGCATTTCCCAGAATAAGAACAAACCCAGGACCTAGAGGATGAGCAAGACATGTACGATGCTCAAGAATCTGTAGAAGACAAAGAGGAAAGTAATCAGGAACTGCCTGAGTGCTTACTTATGTCTTGTGTTACGCTGACCCGAGAACATCATGACCTAGTGGCAAAAGCTAATAGGGAACGACGCCTTGAGGAAACAAGATACCATATAGAGGGGGCAGAATCTGATGTAGAAGAAGAAACTCGAGTTAACATCCCGCCTCCTAGTCAGCTAACACAAGAGAGTGAGGACTGCTGTTCTTCCGGCCATGATGAGAGGGAAACCCCTCTTTTGACGGAAGAAGAGATTGAACGGATATTAGACCAGCAGCCCATCTTAGAAGTATTTTATGGAGCACATACTCTTGCCCCTTCGTCTTATGAGTTTGATGATAGAGATCCAGAAGACTCCTCTGTGGTTCAGGACGAAGAAAGATCTGTTGAAAATCCAGAAGTTTTGGTGGGTGACATTACTTACAGTTATGATTTTCCTATTTATGATCTGTTTGATGATGAGCATTTTCAAATGGAGGCCGAGCTTGCAGGACCATCACCCTTAGATTCATGGGAGGAAGATCAGAGCCAGCAATTTCAGAGAAGTAATGAAACCAATCAGCCTATCTATGATACTGATGGGGAGAGCTATGATAGTATAATAGCAGATGAAGATTCTTTGAATCTCCATTCTGCTCTACTACAGATCATCAGTGAGACTGGAGACCAGAAGCCTTTCCTTTCAGAAGAAGAGGAGGAAATAAAAGAAGATATTCTTGAGCAAGATGAAAGCAATGAGCCTTCTTCTGAAAAACAGGAAGTAATGGAACAAGCCCCTGCTCAAGAATACATAGACCTTCTCACAGAGCTTAGCACCTTAGATTATAATATATCAGAGCTCTAGGAGGACAACACTGCCATATATGATGAGTCCTCCAGTTCAGAAGATGAAGAAGATTCACTTCCTCAAGAGAGTCTTATCCTTGATCCAGTGGAAGAAGAGGAAATCCTGGTTGAAGCCTGCTTGCTAGATATTCATAACCAGGTATCATTTCATGATCCTTATGCACATTTCCCGCACACATTTGAAGAAGGATCAAGGGTCTTTCTGAGAAGCATGTTGCAAATAGAAAGAAAACTTTTCAAAGCTGCTATTATGGAACAAAAAGAGTGGGAGCTGCCCTGCCTATCCAGCCTACTCAAGGAGTTGAGTGAGAGAGACCAGCCATGGGATCATTTGATGGACTGGTTACATTGGAAGACAATTTTTGCGAGCTAGACTGTAAATATTTCAGTTAGAGTAGGGTAGGTAGGAAAAGCTAAATAAAGCTCAAATGTGGGCATGTAGTTAGTTGTTTTTAATTTCTACAAAGTCCAGCAAGTCAGGCAGTCTAATCGTAGGTTGGCTATTTTTCAATTTCTGTCGTAGAATATAGAGAAGAAATCTGCTGGACAGTTTAATCCCAACAGATATTAGATTAGGTAGAGAAGCTATGAGGCCAACAGTCTATTCTGGTCTCATGGAGTAATAAGGGTAGAAGTAGAATAGGTTTATTTTCCTGTTTGTAAAGATTGATGATGTAAAGCGTCTGCTAGTCCAAATGCACCCGGAAGAAAATTTTAGGACTATAGTGTGGGTAGGAAGTTGTTTGGGAGAAATTTTACTGCTGATATGATGTCTTCATGATTTGTAGCAACTGATCCAAAGAAATAAAGGGATGTGCCAAGCAGCAGGCATCTGGCCTACACAAAATATTATTTTCTGAATTCTTGACTCCTTAAAGAAGAATCCATCCCCATGTGGAGCCACTATTAGCCCCCCATAAATTTTTGACAAGCAAACAGGGGGCTAAAATGTTGTTGAGCCTTCAAGGAATGCATTTCCTTTGAAAACACATCATCCTCGAAGCCTCCTTGTGCCTTTTTCCTTTGATAAAATCCCCTCTGCTGATTCCCATTATAAAGCCTCTCTGTTTGTGAAGAAATGCTCAAAGGCCTCTTTTCCCCTCTTATTTCATTACCCCTAAACCCTTGTTTTCATCCTCATGCCTCTTCTTTCTAAATTCCCCACTTACCTTTCAAATCCCCTCAAAATCCCCTTTAAATTCTACCCTTACCCTTTGTTTTCCTATTTTCCCCTTTACCCCTCTACTGTTCCCTTCTCTAACCTACAAAATTCATTAAAATGGGGATAAAACCCACTTTCCAACTTTATATTAAGGCCTAAGCCCTTTTTCCCGCAAGCTCCAACCACTTCCCCATGTAACCCTTACCCAAAACCAAGCGCTTAAGCCTTGGGAGCCAATCGCAATCGGAGTATCGGGCAGGTGCATTTCTTTTGTTACAGCCGAAAACCCTGATGCGATTGTATTTTTTTCATAAGTCTCGCGACGCATTTTAGACCGTTGATCTATCATGAAGATCTAACGGCGGAACGCTAATCGCACTCCCCACCCAATCGCAATCGAAACTTCGATATGTGTCACCCCTGTTCTCCCCCCGATTGTGATTTCCCAACTTAATCCCCACCGTTGATTCTTCCTGAAGATCCTACGGCCCAGCGCTAATCGCTCCATCACAATCGCAGCGTTCAATCGCATTCCCTCTTTCGCCCCCCCGATTGCGTTTGCTCCAATCAAATTCTAGTCATCCATCTCCCTGCTGATCCAACGGTCAGTGCTCAATCGCTCCCCGACCTCCGATCGCGATCGCAAGTCCGAACTCCCAATCCCGGATCGCACTATCCCTTCGAATGAATGATAGCCTTTGATCTGATCTCCGGATCCAACGGTCAGCGCTCAATCGCGCTCCCACCGCCGATCACAATCGGAACTTTGGAAAGTGACACCCCTGTCCCTCCTCCGATTGCGATTGCTCGATTCGATCCTGACCGTCCATCGGGTCTAAGATCTAACGGTCGAGATGTGATCACCCTCCGCCTCCGGCTGGGTCCCACCTCATCGTATTGCATTGCATTTCCTTCACATTTCTTTTTATTTTGTTCAAAGTCCAAAGTTTAAGATTTTGCACTAAAGTCTTATATTTCATGGTTGTTCCGCCCACTTTCATATAGCTGCTCGATCTCCGCCGTCGATCTTTGTCCCCTGACTGTGATCTAACGGTCTACGCTGCATTCTACCACCAAACCCTATTTCCACCATTTCGCTGCACTGGGTCACTATTGTTCAATGAAAAGCCATTGCTCCGCCGCCACTTCATAACCATTTCTTCCTCCACCTTGCATTGTTTTTACTGCTCTCAACTGCCCCACCACCGCTTCCATAGGCTTCCGAAGCATGCCTGCACCACCACTGCCCGGGTTTTGTAACAGGTTTATTTCATTGTGCAGATAGCACTAAGAGGCCATTTCAGCATCTACCAGCGGATCATCAGGAGTGATTCAGAGGGGGTTAAGGTTATTATTGATATTATTAATGTTTGACCCCGAAATTCGAATGAAAGGCATAGTTTGAAGACCAACGCACATGCAACAATCTTATCTGTGTTTAATGCCAGCAGAATGTTTTCTCTAGACGTACACCATTCCTACAACGCCCGCCATGCCTCCTCGAGCCCTTAAAACGTATGTTACAGATAGAATGCTTCTTTAAGACTATCTGGATAGCAGTTATGAGGTATGGAGAGTCTTGCAGTTTTCCCATCCATGTCATTTATTCTAGAAGGCTAGCGCAGAGCTCCAAACAGCCAGAAAGGTTCTCCACAAAACACCAGAGGTCAAAATCGACCTGGCAGAGATCTCCAAGAAGCCTACAGAGTACTACAACACCAAAGTGCATCAAAGCCATTCCGGAGATAAATGTTGAGTATTAAAACAGAATGAGCTTCGGCCCTCTCTTTCCTTTCTGAGTTTAATGTTTCATTTAGTTTCCACCTACCTACTCGGCTAAACTTCTACTATAAACCTGATAAGAAAATTATTGTAAAGGTTTGTTGTTGGGCTGCTGTTGTCCAGTTGTTGTGGTTGCAGTTATGGTAATTCATTTGGACTGTTAGAACAATCTTGAGAGGGAGTAGCAGAGTAGTTTTTATGCAGTAGGATGGGAGGAGAAATTTGGATTGTTTTTCATCCATTGAGCTCTGATGTATATGACTAGTTTTGCATCATTAATCAAGCACATTTCACAGGATGCTGGTCTATTAATATTGGTGATGTTTTCCTAACTCTGTTTATTACATTTTCATGCTGTTCATTGGTCTTCTGGCTTGCATCAGAGATCTGGCATAGGATTTACCCTTGTTAGGTACCCTATGTCTCTGTTCTCCTTGCCTATATGTTTTCTGATGTATGTGTTATCTGAGAGTGAATTTATGTTAATTTAACCAGTGTAGTGGTTCCATATGCTACTAGCTAATGTATGAATTGCTGGGTTTGCTGCTTGGATGTTTCTTGCTGGTGTCAAAGCATTGAGGGTTAAAAGTCCTTCTTTGATCTACAGACCCTAGCTATGTTAACTTATCTTTGTTTCTTTCCCTTGGAGCATGCGAAAGCTGACCTGGAGTTAAATTACCTCTGGTCCAATCTATAAGCTACCCCTTTGTCCCTCCTTTGAGAGTTTCCTATGAGTATGTCGAAGCAGGTCTGGAGTTAAATGATCTCTGATCTTATCTATAGACAGAAATTAGGTTGCTTTCCTTCTCTCACTTTCTTTCCTTATTGTTCCATCCCACCATCTAATCTAAAGATCCTTTAGTGTAGATGACTTTCCCTTTGAAAGCTTTGGCTAGTTGTTGCATGTAATTCCCCTTTCATGACTCCATAGCCCAATGGATGGCACTTTCTTGACCTATCCTCTTTGCTGAAACATCATGCTATTTTGTTCCTTTTCTCCCATTAATTTCTCAGTTCATGATCTCATGACCAACCCAGCAACCAACCAACCAAATCATTTTAAAACACCCCTATGTGCTTCATACCTAGCCTAATATCTCAATTCGAGCTTCAAAGATATATTATTCTTTGTGTTATTGGAGAGATCCCTCTCCGGGTCCAGGAGGGCTAGATCCTAGGGCCCAAAAGTGGTTTTGATGTTGTCTCATCTTTTGGTCTTGCCAATCTGGCCAAAACATGGGAACCCCAACAGGTGGGCTTAGGTAGGAGTGGGAGGTTTATAGGAAAAACAAAACAGAGGATTTGGGCCAAAGGTGAATACATATAGATAGAAAGAGTGACATAAGCCTCTAATGGGTTTTCTGGGACCAGTAAGCAAAGCTAGACATTATGGAATGATGAAATACTAAAAAATTATCTTGAGGATAATGAAGGCAGTGAGATTTCTAGAACTCACAATGTTTATGAACCTTATTTCTAGAAATCTTGGGATAATCATTTAGTCATAAAAAAAGGAAAAAATTACTGATGACTAACAGTAGCTCTACTTGGGGAGGGAAAATACTCTTCAGGAGGTGTCTAGAACTTCAGATCTCTGGCTTTATGGAAACCTGTGCCTCATCCATTGGGCAGATTTTTACCTCTTTTCATTTTTTGATGTTTGCTTGAAGCTATGATCTCAAAAATCTAAAAGACATGATTAGCTCAACTTCATCTCTACCTACCCAACCTATTTTCATATCATTTTCTCTTTTTTAGGTGCATTTGGAATAGCCAACCCTTGACATTTTTTCTTTTGAAAGAAAAAAAAACTATCTACTTCTATCTTATTTCCTCCGAGAGTTCAAATTAGGCTAATACTCCGTTATTCTCTACCTAGTCTAACCATTTTTCAAGATTAAGCTGTTTGACAAACTTTATTCTCTATTCTACTAACATGAAATTCAAAACATGATCAAACTAGGATTAGGAAATCTGATTTTTCATGGGCTGTGACATTTGGAAAAGTTGCACAAATGCATTATTTTTGTATAATGAAAACGTAGAAAACATGAGGGCTATGATTCAGAATTTGTTAGGCATCCCTATATTTTCTCTTTGGTTCAGATTTGAACATGGAGAACCAATATCTTTTCTTCCTAATCTGTCTTTTGACAAGTCAAGTTTGAATGATTTGACCAACTATCTTTCACTAACTTATCAACAAATAAATTGAAAACATGTTTCAGTCATGATTAGGCTAGATGACTGAAACAGGACCTTCATTTTGAACCAGCAGTGGAATTTAAGGTTGCTCATTTTTAGTAGTACTATTTTTTGGGTATGGGGCTTTACCTCTTTTCAAATCTGCCCTCTTTTTCATTCTTCCTATGTTTTTGAGATTTTTCTCTCTTTTTTCAAAAAAATATAAATTTAAAAGATACTCAAATGTTGAGCTTATTTGCATTCCTATCTATCCTAACCTAAACTATACGTGATATAAATTCAGTTGGTGAACTCTCTTTCCAATATAACCAGTCAAGCAGATGATTCCATGAGGGATCTTGGTTTAACTCTTTGATGATTTTGATAAAATCAAAATGCCACTCCCACCTGACTTGTGTTTGAACAATAGTACCTAAAATGTTCTTGAAATTGTGCATCAAACTGCTCTTGACATGTTTTACTCCCTCTTCAAATGTCTCTAACAAATGAGCAAAGGGATCTTGAAACAATACCTGAATGTGAAGATTTGGTAAATAAGCTTGATCTAGTCCTATTTCTTCCTCCACTTGGCTGAGCTTAGGAATATTTTGGGAAAGAAACTCTTCCTCTTCCTCATGATTATCTGAACTAGTAGGCTCATCATAGATTGCAATGTTGTCTTCTAGCATACTCGGTATGTTCTTATTGAGTGGGCTGAAATCTGTGTGAAAGTCATCATGTTGATGAGCAAGGACACTTTTTGGCAGTAAATCCTCTTGAAAAAGCAGCTGAACAACTCTCCTATGATTATCAACTTCCAAACCTTCATCTACAATTGGAAATTCAATGGGACTTGGTGGCTGCTCATCTGGAGCTGAGGAAAATTCTATGTCATAAATGATTTCCTCAACCATTTCAAGAGAAGGCTTCTCATTTACAAATTTCTCAAGAAGTTCATCATCCTCCTCAACCTTAAAATCAAAGCTAAAAGACTGTTGATTACCAATTATGTGAAAGTTATTTATGATGGACTGAAGTGAAGTAGAGCAGAGATTCAAAGACTCTTCACATACTTCTAAACTTTCAAGGCTTTCCTCATCAGTGTCATAGGTGACCTGTCTCGGCTTATTACTGCTTTCAATCTGATGATAGTTAACTTCATCCCTCAAATCAACTACTGATGGCTCTGCAAGGTTAGATTCTGCTTGGAGAACATCACCATCATCAGATTGATCAAAATTTGGAGAATCATGAACATAAATAATTTCACCAATCAAAAATATTGGGTTACTGGTCTCTTCTTCTTTGAACTTATCTACAAGTTCACTTTCTGATTTATGGTAGATGGCTTTAGTAGGAGGAGGAACAAGAATGCTTTTTTCATATGAAGGCTTAGAGGCTGGCTGAATTTTTAGCATTTGATTTATTTCCCCTTCAGTCAAAAAAGGAGGAATTTTTATATTTCTTTGGATACAAGTACAACAGTTCTCTTTATCTTGTGAAGGCTGATTTTGAGGCTCAATGTTTTCTTGAGCCTCACCTAGAAGATATGGTGAATCATTACTTGTGCCTTCAGAGAGATTTTATGGGTTTCCTTCTATTTATTGATTGGGTTCTAAATCCTCTAGGTTGTCATGATAACTATCTTGAGAATGAAATGCATGGAGTTATTCTAATAAACCTTCAGGATGTGAATTCCCTAAATCTTCATCAATGTTTACAAGGTGTTGTATGAGATATTCAGATTGATCACAACAATTTTCAGCTAATGATAAATATGGACAATATTCTTTATAACGTTCATAAAACACCTTGTGGAAATATTTCAAGGGAAAAAAACAACCAGATTTTAGCCATTCATACCATTCTCTTGCCTTACCCTCTAAAGTTTCCCTAAACATTTTCATGAGGTAGTCCTCATGCCATTCAACCTTTAACTTCCATACATGTATATGAAATTTGATGAGATGTAACAAGGGGTCATCGACTTTTTCATATTGAAATATAGGTAGGTTTTTCATCCAATTTATTTGAGGCATTTTGTGTGGGAGTCCAAGGATATGATCTCTACTCATTGGAGCATATCTCCTTTGTATCCTTGGATCCATATTTTTTAATGAGAAAGGGTCACTGTGTATTTTCAACCAATCTAGAGTTCTCTACTAGTGGAGTCCTTTGGTCTATTGACAGTCGTGGAGTCGCCAGGTGGAAGATTTGAGCTTTGCTGTCCACCATCAGCATGATTGGGATTGCTCAATGAATTCCAAGGGGATTATATAGGGACTAGTGAAGTAATAGGCCTACTAGAGGCTAGTGGAGTCTCTAGGTGGATGTTTTTAGTTGTTTTTAAAGATGTATGTTTATGGTCCACCACCAATAACTGAAAAAAAACCAATCTAAGGGTGTTTCTGGGTTTTTTGAGTTCCTATATGTAGCCCTATAGTTTGTGTGAGTGTCCTATAGCCAATTCATCATTTTTCTAGGATGGTGAAACAAATAGACTCTAGTCTTTGGCTATTAGTCAATTTTCTAAGCTTAACCGAAGGTTTAAATGAGTCTATAGGAGTTTGTTAGGCTACTATGTACTCAGTCCCACTGTGATCGCCAGAATGTTAGGGTGGCAATGATGTGGCAGATAAACCACTAGATACTATGTAAGAAGGGTTTCTAAAGTCCTAAGGAATACTTATATTGTCATTAACTCATAAAAGACCCACCGTGATCGCCAGAATGTTAAAGTCCCGTTATTTGGCAGATTGGTAGACCAAATGACAGGGTAACATGGAACCAGTCTTTAGAGTCCGAGGACCTAGCCTTCCTGGGCTCAGAGAGGGATATGTCTATTGGGTGCAAAGGATATGTTCTTTTTTCTTTAGGGTTTTGATTTTAGGCTAGTTGTTAAGTGTAGGGTTTGTTGATTGTTTTGGTTGGGTAAGATGGTCAAGTGGAATAGGTGGAGTCAGATTCTGTCAAACCCATTGGGCTATGGAGTCAAATGAAGTCAAGGGTGTCTAAATGATGAAATAGAGAGTGTTGCAGGGTTAATTTAACAAGGTTAATGGATCCTTAAGGTGTTGTATGAGGTGCAATGAACATCATGTTTGGGAAAAAATAAGAGGTCTTAAACATATATAGTTAAAAGTTACAACTCATGAGGTAGGGAAAACCATTAAGCTCTATGAACAATAATTAAACTGATAAACATCCAAGACAAACATTCCAGTGAAACATAGAGAGCACAAGAGCTTTCAACTTTAGAAATTAACCTTCAGATTTTGGGAAAACATATAAGATAAAACAAATAACTCAATTTATCAAGAGGGAACTCCTAAAAGTAATATATCAAGCTATTGGGAACTATAAAACAATTTGGTAAGCATGGGCAAAGGGAAATATTGAACGAGACCTCTTTGACTTAACCTAGCAATCAATATTCCATAGAAAGGCTTCAAGATAGAGTTTTGAAAACTTAAAATAAGTAGGGAATACCATGAATCATACTTGTAAGCTTGCATACTAACCGTACATGAAACAAGAACAAGTTTTGGTGGACCTAAGGATCAATCAAGAATTCTTTAGGATGGCCAAAAGAAGAAAACATCAAAGCTATAAAAAACAGGAGGACTGAGGTGCCTCAAAGAACATGTCTCAAGCTATACTTTTCTGATTTATAGAAACCAAGAAAAATGAAGCATAATGATAACAAAGGAAACAATAGAAAAACTAGGAAGACATCACCATTCACCAAGCTATTGAATCCCGCAAACAAGCTTGTCCATCATCAAGCCAAACAAACCATTCATCCACTTCACAAAACCAATTTCTTCTCCAAGCTCATGAAACCATGTATATTTCTCTTCAAGCTCATCAAATGCCAACAAAATACATAGGGGCCTCATGCTCTATTTATGGAGAAAAGGAGGACTAAAGCCCTAAATGTGGTAGGAAAATGTCAAATATAACCATAAATGTCATTTATGGCCAAGAGACCATGCAAGGCCCAAGGCACATAATATCCTAAGAAATAAATGCCAAAATATATATTTGCACTTCATTCTACAGTAATTTTCCTCAAAAAAATCAAAAATATCTATTTGCAATAAATGACTATGTTTTGTTGAATTTTGGTTCAAAACACACTAGGTAGCCTCTATGCGTAGCGCCACTTCAGCAAAAAATAAGGTCTCATGTGGGTAAGTTTTGGACCCCTTTCGGGCACCGGATTTGGCTCCGTGATGGATCGTTGGAAAGCCTAATGAATCTAATTTCTAGTATTTCTTCTATTTTCTTGAGTGGATGCAATTTACTTGTTCAAAAAGTAATTTTCCAAACACTGCTCTGTGCGCAATGCCTTGTCTGAAAATGAGGGAGAAAGGTCAAATTTTTTATGTTTTTTGACATTTTGGGGGGTCAAAAATTCTCCAAATGATCTAAAAATTGGTGAGAAGACTACTGGGGATGTGAGGAATCTAAAAATTCAAAATGTGTGACTTTAGGATCCACCAATTTTGTGCGTCGCGCCTAGGGTGCTGCACACAGAGGGGTCAAAATTTGAAAAAGACAAAATTTTGTTCAAATTGGCTCAAAATTTGTGGAGAGATCCTTCAAGGTATTTGAGAAGCTGCAGCCTATGAAAAAATTTGAGCCATGTCTCTAATTTTTTCTTGGTTTTTACCTTCTTTGAGTGCTGAAATTTCAACGAAAAGAGTATCTTCATTTATCATTAGGAGTATGACTAATGTTATGAATGTCTTCTTGGCTGCCTTGTCTTTCACTTGTTGTACTATCATGGTCATCCTCTGTATTAGTGCCTCCTTCTTCAAACTCTGTCATTACCATTACTTCTAGATCTCCCACCACTTTGTGCATCATTATCTTGCCCATTGGGAGAGCTGTGAGCTTTACTGCTGCCTTCAACACTTCCATCATTGTCACCATTTTTCTATCTTAAGTACTATTACCTTGGTCTTGGAGTTTATCATCAGCCTTTGCATCTGCTTCACTTTGGCCTTGTCCTTCATTGATGTCCTCTAAGTGGCATTCTTTTATCGTTGTATTCTTCATCAAACCCTATTTGTGCCTTACTTTTTTCCTCTTCTTGATCCGCTATTTCTTTATTTTCACCTTATTTTCTTCATGTTCAATATTTTCATCCATATTGCCACTGCTTTCACTCTGACTAGGATTATTTTCATGTTTATGCACATTTTCCTCTTGACTGTCATGTTTATTTTCTTTGTTGACTATCTCCCCCGTCATTGTCTTCACTATCTTCTTCGCTTTCATCTTTGATCTTCAGCAATACCTCTTTCTGTACTTGGGAGTGATTCATTTGTATCATCTCCCTCCCTATCTTCATTTGAGTGCTCACTGCTTCGTGTATCTTAGAACAAAATAGTTTTTAGCTTGGTGAAAGCTTTAGGTCTAGGGAGGACATATGTGTGATGTGAGGGCAGTTTCTAGCAAATGAGGGGAAAATGGAGTGATCAAGGAGTTATTTTCATATTTTTTAGGAGTTTTTTTTTTATTTGAGTGTCTTTAAGCTAATGACAACTTCAAAATCGTATTTCTTGCCCTATAAGGTCAAATGCTTGATTGGCATGAAGATTAGGGTTTGGCCAAGTTTTTAGGTTTTCAAACTTCTCTTTTGATTACACATGTAAGAGAAAAACTTCGAAGGGTGAGAAGAGGGGCCACCAACTTTTTTTTTAACCCTTTGCAGGAGCTTGGAGGGAAAAAATTGGATTTTGGCCACTTTCTGAGCAATTTTGACCAAATCTGCTCTATGCATAGCGGCAGAGGCTTCTCTGTGGGCGAGTCGGGTCAGTCTGGGCTAGTGCGTAGTGCCCTAGCCAGTGCATAGCGCCACCCTCCCGGTACTCAACACAGTGTAAATTAACAATGCGGCTGCCTCCTCTATGAACAGCGCCTTGGCCGATGTATAACACCTCCGTCGGTGCGCAGCACCTGAAAAAATTGCCAAATTTTCATAGAAAACCCTAAAAAATTCTTCAATGGCTCTCGCTCTTTTATAGAGACATTAATGAGTTGATGAAAGAGGGATAGGAGGCTTTTATACTCCTTTTTAAAATAATAATATCATGCCAAAAACCTACTTTCGTAATGTTTTATTTCTCTTCACTTTTTCACAATCTTTTTTTGGCCCTTTTAGGTCCTGTAGCTGGAAGAAACATAGAAAAAATGTTTTTTTTGTTTGATGGTGCTGATGCAACTCTGTCCCTTTCACCCGTTGACAAGATTTCCTGCTCGTTAACACCTTACTGTGCTAAACAATTGCAAAACCAATGATACTTCTTTTACTTCAGCATGAATTTCTCTTCTGTTGTAGATGTCATATGTAATTCAAGCTTCTTACTTCAAATTTCTTTTGCTAATAACCATCCTAAAAAATTATTCGAGAAATGATTTAACATGGGAAAATTGTCTTTTGCGAAATATACTCTGGACGAGGAAACCTTGTGCTCTCTCTACTTTTTAGACCAATTACAGATTTGTTCTTTTGATTAGTTTGCCAGTGATATGTCTCTGGTGGGAGAGGTGAGCAGTGTTTTAAACCATTTTGTATTGAAGATCCAAAATCCAATGTACTTGATTTATCTAAAGAACATACATAAATAGTTTGAGACCATTAGTGTTTGGGAGTATTTTGGGAGACACAACAAAGTTGTTTGATTGATGGGCTTAGGTAGCAGTGGGAGGTTTCTAGGCAAAAAAAAATAGAGGATTTGGGCCAAAGGTGAATACATATAGACAAAAAGAGTGACATAAGCCTCTAATAGGTTTTTTGGGACTGGTAAGCAAAGCTAGGCATTATGGAATGATGAAATAGTGAAAAATTATCTTGAGGATAATGAAGGGAGTGAGATTTCTAGAACTCACAATGTTTATGAACCTTGTTTCTAGAAATCTTGGGATAATCATGTAGTCATCAACAAAGGAAAAAATTACTGATGACTAACACGATGAAGTCTTCATCTTAATCTTATCATAATAGTGATGTCTAAAGTTGAATTGATTGAGTATTGATTTGTTGAAGCATGTCCATGATGCAACTAACTATTTGAGGTTCATAGATGTGTGATTTGTTTAAGAAAAGTAGCATCCATATTATGTGTTGTGATTGATCAAGGTTGTAGTTGATTCAGTATGTTGATGCAATATTTTGGGTTTAGTACTGATATTATGGTTACAATGATCTTACTATTTTCAATAAGTTGGTTGATTTGAGTTGGTGATTGGTTGAGTGACTATTTGGTTTAGTGATTGATTTCTTCAATTATTGTTTAATTCAACGATTCAATGATTGGTTTAATGTATATTATAATGATAATTTTCATTTTTCATATATGGTGTTGGGCCTAAATGATGGTAGTATTTTTAGTATGAAATTTGATGAAAAGTGACCTACAAATTGTGATGTGTTGAAGGAGGTGGATCTAGTATGAAAATTTATGAAATGTGGTCCATGATGATGCTGAGGGTTGGAGCCTTCAGTGAGAAAGTAAAAACTTCCTACCAGTAATAGATAGTGATCATATCAAGGGGTTGGAGCTCCCTTCTAGTGGGTGTTGGTAAACGATATCAGGCAATTGAAGCTCCCTTACAGTGGGAGCTGGAGAATGAGTGAATATTGTAGCCTTCTACAGGTGGGTTCTTACATTATTATATGAGTCTACCAATACAATATTGTAAGAAGTTTTTCATAATAATAAAATTTAAGACAAAGATGAAAACAATGGTGTTTTTCTCCCATATTGGGTTTCCACCTTAAATCCTAGTGTTCATGTGTGTTTCTTTTGTATAATTATTTAATATGTTCTTAATACACTTGTTTATTGCTTATCTAATGTTTGATGAATCGCTGACAGACTGGTTTAAGACAAACTAATGAAGATTTAATTGCAATATACATTTACTAGATATATGATAGTTGTCTTCATAAAAGTCACCTATGTATGTAGCTTTACTTCAGGAAAGTAGCATATAGAAATAAGAATTAAAGAAAAAGTTTATGAATGTTTTAAAATATTGATTCACCCCACCCCCCTCCCCCCTCTCACTATTTTTCCCCACACTTTCATGTCTCTACTCACATATTGAGGGTTTCTTAGAGAATAAACCACCTCCAATACCAACCCTTTGGAATTTTTCCTAAGACCACCTAACCTGGTTCCAAAAACTTCAAGCAATCCAAAGCTAGACCAAGAAAAGAATCCCATCACACCATGGCTATCCAAAACTGGAAAGGCAAGGTGGAAACCATTTTTACACCAGGAAAAACCCATGTCAATGACAACAAAAGAACCAAATACACAAATGCACATACCATGCATTCACAAACTAGCTAGGAAATTACACATGTAACTTTTTTCCTACAAATCCTCATGTTAAAGCTACTTGATCCGACCTTCCGTTCTTATCCGTTGCTTTCCTTGTCCTTATTTTTCCTTCCTTTGATTGATTTCTTCCTTTTTCCTCCTGGTTCTCTTCTCTCTCTTTCTGAAACTAATTCCAAAGTAACGCTGACAAAAGGTTGTGAACTGATCCTCAAAAGCCTTTTATAATTGAAACCTCTATTTCTTCATTTTCCTTCAATTTCACTCTCATGAAAATTTTTTACCCTTCATCTCCCTCTCCTCCTATTTTCTTTTATTTTCATAAATAAATGAAAATTAATGCCCGTTTGAAAATGTTTTTCAAATTCCTTTGCTAATTTCCTTAGACATAATAAACCAAGAGTGACACCTACTATGATTTTTTTTCCCAACATTAATCTTGGAATACATGTCATGTGACCTTGGTTTTATTTTTTCTTTATTAACCTTTGTTAAGTGAAATTTTTAAGCCGAGGGTGTTATAAAAACACTGGTTTCATAATACATTACTAATATAAAATAAAAATCATAATATTATTTAAAATTAGTACTATTATTAATTATAAAAATAATTAATATATGAATTAAACAAATGTACATTTAAATGGGAATTTAACAATTTTATTAACCATGGAGTTTAACCCCTGTGGAAATACTTTACTTGTTAATAGGCTTTTTTACAATATTATTGGTGAATACAATGGCTTATCAATACTCCATTCCCAAAAAACCATTACTCATTTCATATGACACTTTTTCTTACGAAATTTAGTTTAATTAACCAATTTAATTAGATAGGTTTAAAGGGCATAGCTACTTTTCAAATAAATTACATCCTTCTATTTGTGACAACTATCAATAATATTTTAAAATATTTCATTGAAGTTAAATCCCTACAATAGATATCATAATTATTGATAATTAAATTGAAATTATAAAAATCATATTCCAAAAGAGACAAACTTATATACATTATTAGTATTACTATTATTAGGACCAACATAGATTTGTCTTAAGTCTCATGTCCCAAGTACCTAGATACAAAATTTTGTTTGAGTGCAAAACTTTTGGAAAGCTTTGCACCTCTACATATTTGATTCATAATATTGCTTGCTAAATCCTTAGTTAAGATGGATCTATGCTAGTTCTTAATAATATTATTTATATTATATAAGTTTCACATCTATATATTTAAAAGTATTCTCATTTTTAATTTTATTAAAACTTTTAATTAATATATAGAAATAGCCATGGAATACTTTTATTGTTAGTGAGGATAAAAGGCTTATATATATCTAGAAAATAATTATAACCCTTTTAGTTTTAGATTTAATTAAAAAAACTTATCAAATTAAATTAAAATAGAACAATTGTAAGATATTTTTAATGGGAAATCAGCTATGGTTTTTGAGCATGTTGTATAGGTAAGCCATGTTACTATCCCATTGTATTGTAACAAATCTTATTTACAACTTAATAACATCCATTCGAAGGTGTGGGTGAAAATTCATGGTTAAGAATCTTGTTATATTGTAATTTTATTGTAGGTATTAAGTTTTCATATGCTTATTATATAAGTTTAATTATGGTTACATTAAAAGTCTTTCTATATTGTAAATTGTAAGTATTGGTTTTTTACTTGCTTATTAATTACATTTTAAATATAGCTACATAATCAATATTTTATTTTATACAGTAAAATGAATCTTAATTTATAGTTTTTCTTTATATATATAATAAATTTATTTTATCTAAATTTATTTTCCTAATTTATTAGTAAAAACAAAAATAGCATATAACAAATTGAATTTTATTATTTTTATTTCGTTTAAGTTTTCCTTATTAAATTATTATTAATTGAGTAAATGTTTCAATATTTACATTCATTTATAGACACTACAACATCTTTCTCAGATATGGCTTTATATTACTTTTAACCTTTTATTATGTTTCAATTTAGTAGACAAATAATTTTTTTTAGTAGATATGTAAATTTTTACAAACATTTACATCAGTACAACATTTTCCTCATAGTGAGATATTGTAGAGTGTCTTTTCCCACAATGGCTAGCATAGATCCATCTTAATTCTAGAAGAGCATCAAATCTCTCAAAATGCAAATGCAAACCTAGTTCTAAGTGAAAAACTTTAGAAAACAAATGAATATGAAGAGATTTGATTCCTATTAGTTCTTCATCTACTTGAAATTAAAATAAACCTATGCAATTTGTGAAGTTAAGATAAACCGATGCCATTTTTGAACATTATTAAAATATTTCAAGTGTAAAAAGAAAAATATTTTTCCCTATCTTATATAATATATAAACTTATTATTTTTATTAAAATTTTATAAATATATATAATAAATTAAATTAAATTAAATTTATAATAATAAGGCAATTTATTATAATTAAGTATATTTTCATAATATTAATTAGTATAATTTATTATTACTAACTAAAATGTAATATGGTACCAACTATTATGGTTAACAATATCGATTCATTTTTCATCATTAATCATTGTAATATAGATTAAGTTTAATTTGTACTTTAATATATTATATAAAAATTTGATTTAACACTTTTATATATTGGTAGAAGATTTTTAGATGGAACTCATATCGGGACCAATATTTCTGGTGGACCTTCCATCCAAAATATTGAATGATAACATCGGAGTGGTGGTTAGTCTTAAATAAAAAAGAAATCAATCAAAGTTTGAGGAAATAATAAAACTTTAAAATTTTCAAATTAATAATAAGAATAATATCAATTATAAATTAGATAAATTTTGAATTTTCATATTATTTAGGAGAATAATATTTATTAATAATTATATAAATAAAGAATAAAAATAATAATAATTAATTATTAAAATAATCAATACATATTTTTATTTAAATAATAAATAATATATAATTTTTTAATAATTAAGATAAAATTTAATGAAGTCTACAAAGATCAAGACCAAATAATAAATAAAATTATGATTAAAATAATTAACAATAAAATAAATTAAAACTAAACTAGTACAAAATATAAATAAAAAATATATATAATTTTTTAATAATTAAGATAAAATTCAATGGAGTCTACAAAGATCAAGACCAAATAATAAATAAAATTATGATTAAAATAATTAACAATAAAATCAATTAAAATTTAAACTAATACAAAAAATTATGATTAAAATTATTAACAATAAAATAAAATAAAATAAAAATAAAAATAATGCAATTCAAATTAATAATAGAAATAATATTGAGAATTTAAATATACAAGTAATTAGATAGAGAAGAATTTATTTATTTATTTATTTTTGAAAGAAGAATATAAATAAAAAAATTAATTAATTAATAAAAATCAAACTAATAAAACATCTTGTGGAATTAAATTAAAATACCGAAGAGATTAGACTTGATTAAATAAGGGGAGAATAAATTAGTTAAAATAATTTTGATAAAAAATCAAAATTTAAAGAACGAAAACAATTTCATGAGAAAGACTATCCACGATTGGTTTAATTTGAATCCATTTGGAGGTGTTCTTTGATTTCAAGAGCTTCTCTCATAATGTAAGTGTTGTAAAAACAAATAAGACTAATATTTTGGATTAATCAAAACAAGTGTTTTGAATTAAATGAATGTTCAATAATGACTAAACTATATAAATGAAGATGGTTGGTATAAGCTATATGTTTCTTCAAGAAACTTTTAATAAATTGTTTTGAATTAAATGAATGTTCAACAATGATTCTAGTAGTTTTTTAGAAACCCAACGTTTCAGACTTCAAAAGTGAGTCCATCATTAGGGGTAAACACCAAATGATCTTTGGGAAGATTTAAGAGAATTAGGGCCAAATGATCTCTGGAAAGATTAGAGAGAATTAGAACAGATAAATAAAGATGTGTATAGTGATTAGTGAGATATTTTTAAAGGTAGGTAGGAGGAAATACAATATTTAATTAATTAATTAATTAATTGATTGATTTTTTTTTATTTTTTATTTTTTATTTTTTTTTAAATTAATGTGATTATTATTAAGAAAAAATAATAAAAGAATTATTATTATTATTATTAATTAATTAATTAATTAATTTATTTTTAATATTGAATAAATGATTAGGGATTGTTTTTTTCTTTAAGAAACATTTTGTTATACCTAACATTTTAAAAAACAATATGACAAATTATTTAAGGGAGTTTTATTTCATTACATAAAGATTTATTTAATTTAATATTTCATTATTTATTAAGATAAGAGAAAGTGACAAAATAAATATTCGAAATTATTTCTTTAAATTTATTTTAGCTTTGAGAGAGGTAAGGTTTATTAAGGGTTTCTATAATAAATTTATATTAGTTAGGGTTTATATTATATTAGTTCATATAAATTTCCTATCAATAAGGATTTTGGTAAACCCTTGAACATAATATGGGGTAAGACATATTATATTAGTTTATATTTTATTAATTTATTGATTGGTCCCTAACAATCATCATCATTATTTATTATTAATAAATATTTATTTCCTCTAATTTATTTCCTCTCATTTTAATTTTGTAATTCATTATATCTTTTCCATATCTTTCCAAAAAAAAAAAAAACTTTCCTTTTATTTAAATTAATTATGATTTCTTTATATTATTTTCATATCTTTCCAAAAAATAAATCTTCCCTTTTATTTAAATTAATAATATTATTTTAATTATTAATTTGAATTTCATCAATTTTATTTTTATTTTATTTTAATGTTAATCATTTTAATTATAAATTTAATTATTATTTAGTTTTGGTTATTATTAGTTAAATTTTACCTTTATTATTAAAATAAAATTATATTTTATATTACTTAAATAAAAAATATTTTCATTAATTATTTTTAATAGTTAATTAATACTCCTTTGATTTTTCACCAATTTATTATTTAATTATATAATTAATATTATTCTAATTATTAATTTAATATTTTTTTAGATTTTTATTATGTAAAAAAATAAATAAATTAATAGTTAATTAACTCCTCCTTATTTTTCACTTCTTTGTCTTTTATTTATATAACTCATACTTGTTATTATATATTTTTTATTATCTAAACCTATAATTTAATTATTATGTTTTTGTCAATTTTTAAATCAATATAATTTATTTATTTTTCTTACTTTTAATTTTAAATTAATTATTTAAATTAAAATATTTTTAAATTAAAGATATTTAATTATTAATTAAATTTTTAATATTTTTAAATAATTTCATTATTTCTCCAATGACTAATTCATTTTGTTTATTAAAGCTTACCAACACTCTCCTGTTATCATTCAATATTATGTGATTATTGATATAAATAGATAAAATATTAATCATATCCAGAATTGCATCTAGAAATATTCTAGAAATATAAATAATTGTGAAAATCTTATTTTATTATTTTTTATATTTTTAATGAATAAAATATAATGGTTTAAGTTGATATTTTCTTAATTAATATTCTTCTCGATAATATTTTGAAATTTATATTTAATAATTGATATATTCGTTCACGATAATATTTTTAAATTTATATTCAAAATTTGTAGTCAATAATTGATATATTCGTTATTGATAAATTTATATTCAATAATTTATATATTGATTTATGTTTGATTCCACAAGGATTTTAGCACCTTGCAAGTCACATTTGGTTATCATAACATGCTAAGATGCTTGACCATGAATTATGGGATCCATGAATTGAATTTAGAATTTGAATTAATGTGAAATGCTAGATTAACAGATATCACATAATATCAGGTAATATGATTTTAAAATAAAATGTGTATATATTATTTGTTAAATTAAATTGGTAATGATTTATATTTATATATTTATAGTGTATTTTATATAAATTATTTCTTACTAAATTAAATGATTGATAAATATTACTACACATTTATTTATAATAAATATTAAAATACTTAATTTACATTATTAAAATATTATATATATATATATCGATATATCTCCTTTATTTGAAGTGGCTATTTTTAATAAGTTTTCTAATTAATATTTTTGATTGGATGGTGGAATTAGACTTGCTTGCATATCTAAATCACATGTTTAAACCATACTTAAATTAATTTTTTACAAAACATGATTAAAAATTTACTGTGCCTATTGTTGATAACCACGTATGCTAATTAGTTAGAAATGGAAAAAAAAAAAAAAAAAAACTTATAAAAAATGCATTGCAACATGGATTAATTTTGAAACTTATAACTGTTGGCATTCTCAAACATATATCACTTCGCAAGTGAGCGTTTAAAATATTTCCCTCCACTCCATTAACCTAGTGTTCGCATATGTATGGCATTCAAATTCAAATGTATGACTTCTCACATGTTACTATAAAGAACAAAATATTATTTTATATTATTTTATTAAATTATTATTGCTTAAGTGGATTGAATTTTTATTACTTAAAAAAAAATTGTTGTTGCTCGATATTCAAGTCTCCATGCTACTCATTTTAACTTACTTCCTTAATGTATCCACCTGAACAACTAAATCTAGAATGATTAATGGGGTTGACATGATATACGATAATAAAATTAATTAGAGTTTCATATTATTTAAACAATATAATGAATAAATAATAAATGGTGGGTTTAAATTACAATATAATTCTAGGTTTCATATTGTAATGTAAAACAAAATTGTGACTATCATGTAATAATATATCACTTAACTAATTCAATTATACTTCTTGTTTTATTGAGCACCAAGTCACATGACACGAGGACATGAGACACGGAGGACACGTAAATATGAGTATTCGACACGAGACACCATGATCTCGAAAACAGGACACGAGGGACACGTTTATTTATATTTAACATATATATATATATATATATATATATATATATATATATATATATATATATATATATATATGATAAATTTATAAATTATAAATTAATATTAACAAATTACAATTATACAAGGCTACAAGCACATAAGAAATACTAAATAGTCATTAAAACCATAAGTTATAACTGATAACAATAGTCATTAGTCATTGAGTCAATGACTCATGAGTCATTAAAATTTAAAAATTAAAACCATAACAATAACTTGAAATTTAGAAGAACTTAGATATTAAAACTATAAAATGCAGATTTTGCATAAAGTCATCAAATAAAAATGTATTACATAGATACTGAGGGAATGCCACTAGAAAATACAAAAGAGTAGATACAAAATAAGTAGGAAGCATGTCACTGGCCTCGAGTCGTCACTCTATCAACAGTCCATGTCCTCCTCCATGTCATAATCACAATCACTGCCACTGCCATCTTGATTTGACCCATTTGACTCTACTCCATCCTCCTCCTCTGTGCCCAATCCAAGATATCCTGTGCCTGTTGCATTTTCTAGTGTGGAGGATGACCCCTCAAGAAACTCATCATCAAAAGTCACTGGCTCTAGCACCGAGTCATGAAGATCCTTGTTGGCTAACGCCAACTCAACACTATCATCCAAGCCCATATCATTAGGAAACACATCCCACATCTTTGTCTTGCCCTTCAACCATTCCTACCTCTTCCTGTAAATAAGACGAAGGTTGGTGTGCACATACACCATTGCCTCCACCCTGGATTGCTCAAGCCCACTCTTTTTCAAACTATATAGATTCCCATAAGTGCACCAATTCCTCTCACAACAAGAAGATGAAGTAACTTGAGAGAGGACCCTCAAGGCTAATTGTTGTAGAACAGGGCATGTTGCCCCATGAGCCTCCCGACAAGCATAGGCATCTTTGACCCCCCTATCTCCAAGTACTCATACCCGCCAAATATCGTAGTGCCAGTGGATAACTCTACAAAGCCTTCCTCCACCTCAAGAAAAGATGCTCTATCTTGAAATATCCTTCTGAATGCTATGTTCCTCCCCTGTGAAATCTCACCATCCATGTGAGGAGGGTATCTGTGTGAGGTCCCACCACGGAGCCACTCTTGACTATAGTACTTGGGATTCAAAGAATGAGCTAAGCAATGCAGAGTGCAATTATTATCCCACTTAGAGATAAGAATATCTTGTATGGTGGACCATAAGCTCTCTGCTGATGTCTCATATCCAGGGCACTCATTCTCCATAACAATATTCTTCACAAGCTTAATCATGGAATCCAAACCCTCATAAACCTCTCCTAAGATCGGTTGGTCTGTGTCTGCAAACCGCAAGAAAGAAGTGATAGGGTTCATGATATTTATGGTAAGATCCACCCTCTCCCACCAACCACCATGGAACACTATGTCCTTTAAATTTTTTGAAGTATCTTGATCTGTGTTTCTGCGAAAAGACCAAAGATCTGAAATAACCATGGCCCCAAGAGCGGCCTTCACCTCCTTCAACCTCTTAAGCATCATGAATGAGGAAGAAAACTGAGTATCTTCAATCTTCAACAATAATAGATGTGTGTACTCTTTATATATTGTGAGAGCATTGGTATGGTTATGTACAAAATTTCGGATATGGTGTGCATCCTCAATAAGATTTCCAATCCATGTCACATCTGAAGCAATAGATTTTAGTGCCAAATTCAAGGAATGAACAATGCATGGTGTCCAAAATAATTGTGGATATTTAGTTTCCACAATCAAGCCACCAGCTTTGCAAACAGGTGCATTATTTGTGATGATTTGCACACAACATTCAACGCCTACATCTTCAATAACTTTAATAAACAATTCTCCCATATACTATGCAGCTTTGTATTGACCAATAGCATCAAATTCTTTGAAGAATACTGGTCCATTTTGGGAATATACCATGAAATTGATGAGAGGATGGCATGTAATATCTATCCATCCATCAAAAACAGTACTGACACCAAATGAGATCCATGATGATTTGATAAGTTTTAGAATTTTATCCACCTCCTTCCTTGCCTTAACCAACAATGTGGTTCTAAGCTTCTGTGAACTTGGAGGCATATAACAATTTGGAGCCATATCAACTAGAGCTCGACAAATCTCAATAAACAAAGGAGACCGTGCAACATTAAAAGAAATGAAGTTGAGATAGAAAAAAAATGCAACTATAAGATCAACCTCATCTCACTTCTCACGCTGAAAGATCTTGTCCATTGGACCACAAGTTTGGGTTTTCCTCTTTTTTATTGGTTGAATTTCATCCCCACTCCAAAATCTACTTCTACTGGTATTCCTCAAGAATGGAAGAGGAACTTCATTTTTTCTGATTTTCCTGCTTGATGCCTCCACATTCCCCTAGCCATCTGCATCCTCCCTTTATAAATCCATTTTTTCTTTAGCACTGATCTTTCTGCATGCTCCAATTTCACAAGGAAGACCCAACAGATGTCCGTTAACTTGAAAGTAAGTTTTCTTAAATTCACCCTTGCAGAAATTACAAGACCAAGGCACATTCCCTCCCGCACCAGCCTTTGGCCCTTGTTTCTTGCTTACATACTTCCATAGAGGGTATTTTTTTAGTTGTGCTTGTTGTCTTGCTAAAAAAACATTATATGTGGGTTGAGAAGCACCTAAAGATTCACTTGAATCAGTTGGGGCACTATGACCAATAGATGTTGAAAAACATGGAGGAGGGGAGGCACGAAGAACACCACCCTTGTCTTTCCTTTGACCTCTTCCAGCTGCCTTGGATGATTGAGCCATTAATATTTTTGTTGTTATAAAAACTCCACAAGTCACAACTGTAATAAAAATTAGTTGAAAGTCACAATAGTTTCCAAATCTGTCACCTACGAAAAAAATCAATAAAACAATTAGTAAATTTCATACTAAATTTCATTATTTCAGGTAAAATTTTAAAATCAATTAAATGATTAGAAAATTTCATTATTTCAGGTATTTTAAGTTACCGTTTTAAGTTTTTAACATTTTAAGTTTATGACAATCCATATTTAAGAATGCTGCTGAAGAGATCAAAACATGAAAATTGCACTATGGCATGGGTTATATAACTTCCACAAATATCTAGGTCACAGACTACAATTGACCTTATTTAAGCTATATTGTTTAATTTTAAAGAAGTAATATTTGCTAATAAATAAAATAGAATTATGCAGTTCTTTGTGGCATTGTTTCTGTAATAATTTATAAATAAGCAGTGAACACATAACTCCTCTACTTGACAAGTCTATGGCCTCAAACCATAGGCTTTCAGTTAACTCATTCAAGGAGATTTCAGAGCAGAAGAAACTATGCACTAGTTTGACAAGGAGATAGTGTCTATGAATCAGGAAAATGAACCAGTGAGTACAGGTTTGGATGATTCTACCATCTGTTATGCTTTATCATGTATCCTTTTCCCAGAAAAAAAGGGCTACCAACTAATAATGATGATGGTTATGTCGACTCCTACGCTGTGCCTTCAGGGAGATTACTTGTTGTCCAAGCTTCAGAAGACTGTGATAGTATTTTGTGCTACAAGTTTGGGCAATGACAAATTTGAGGTGAGGTATTTTTTCACAAGAAACTACCTAGAATTCTAAGCTTTCCAACAGTGATCTGAGCTAATATAGTGGTAGGTTGTAGTTGTTCTGGTCTTGAATAATAATTCAATCAAACAATTTAACCCAAATTGTAATTCATTTATGTTTCTGAGTCACTGTGGATGTATGTATTGTTTGTGCGACTGTGGTTATAGTCAATAAATTGGATGATGTCGAATGGTGCTTTTGGTGGTTTTGAAGCTATTTATAGTTTTTTTTTTTCTCTTTCCATCAGGAGTCTTGTAATTTGAGAAATTGGGTTTCTTTTGCAGTACCGGTAAGAGATGGAGTCTAGGTGAACGAGCTACAGAATCATTCCATCTTTGTGATTGAGATACCCTTGCATTTTTGGTCGATTGATTTTTTGTGATGTTGTTGGTCATACCAGAACTCAGTGATGGAGAGATAGAAATATTCGATGAACTGTGAAGTTTTATTCTTTTCTATTACAACGATTTATAATTATTAATTATACATTTAAGTTTAGGACCTAGGTTATATGGCATTTCTCTGCCATATATTTTTTGGCCTTACAACCTTACAAAAATAATGAATAATATTATAAATTTAAATTGTATACATACCCGTGTAACGCGTTCCTCCATCGGGGAATTTGGGGCAGCAATGACAAGGTAGTGCCAGCAACAATAACTCTGAACAGCACTGGGCAACAATGGGAACTTGGAATGCACGGAGGTAGCAATAGCAACGAGAACTTGGAATGCGGCCAGCGTGAAATGGAAACATGGCATGGAGGCAGCAACAGCAAACGAAGGCACTCAAACACACCCACGATAGGCACAGCAACAACAGCAAACGAAGGCACGAAGGTTCAAGGCAACAGCAACCACAACAAACAGTAATGAAAAACTAACGAATTTTTTGTCATTTTTGTATTTTTTTCGTGGAAAACGTGTCCAAATGTAGGGACTACGTTAGGGAAAGTATTCCAAACCTAGGACACGAGTATTCTATCCAAGGACGCGACTGCAAAAATGGAGGGTACGTATTAAGTTTTAGAGGACACGACGAAAAACATATTGGACACATTTCAGGTTGTATTTCGTGTCCGACACGTGAAATACGGGACACATGACCCTGGAGGACGTGTCTTGTGACTTAGATTGAGCATTTTTGTTAACTTTTGATGTATTGGAAGCTATTATTAATAATGAGATTTCATTTTCACACAATTGCGAGAATTGCAATATAGGGATAACCTTAATATTAAATTATAATAAATTTATTTTAATACAATAATAAATTTTAAGATTAAATTATAATAATTATTTTAATATAATTGTATTATTAATAAATTGTAAGATTAAATTATAATAATTATTTTAATATAATTGTATTATTAATAAATTGTAAGATTAAATTATAATAATTATTTTAGTACAATTATATTATAATATTATATTATTAAATTATTATAAGGTTTATGGAGTAGTGGTCTCCTATGCATGCCATTCAAATGTATTCCCGCTCACAATTAACTATAAAGAACAAAATATTATTTGATTAAATTTAACTATAAAGAACAAAACCTTATTTTATTAAATTATTCTTGCTCCTCTAGATTTATTTTTATTAATTCAAAAAAAATGTTATTTCTCTCATATATGACTATGCATGCTACCTATTTGGACTTCCTTAAAGGTGACTTCCTTTACTTAATATGATCATATTATTTAAACAATATAATTAATAACTAATAAATTCTAGGTTTAAATTATAATATACTTTTACTTTCATAAATTACTGGTAAAAAAATTTGTGACTATCATGTGATTATATATGAGTTAACTAATGCAATTATACTTCTTGTTTTATTCAACATTTGTATTAAAGTTTGGTGTATTGAAATATTTTCTTAATAATAAGGTTTCATTAACACATAATTGCTATATAAGCAATAAACCTTAAGGATAAATTTTAATGAAATTATTTTAATCCAATTATATTATAATATTATATTATTAAATTATTATTATTATTGTATAAAATAATAATAATAATAATAAATTTAGAATCTATTTTAATAATATTTTAACCTTATAAACATTTAAAAAAAAAATCTACTTGATCACTCTAGATGAGTAAATTGTATTTTAAAGAAATCCATAATTAATATAAAATAATTAATTAAAACATTAAAATATTAATAAATTGAAACATTAAACATTATTAATTAAATTATTAATTAATAACATTAATTAAATTTTTTATGTAATTAAAGCTTTTATATAAAAAATGTTTAATAACATTAAAGATTAATTCAAAATTCTATAAAAATATATATTAATATTAATTAATAATAAAGTGAAATAATTATTATATTGTCATTGTTACATTGACATATTAATTAAATTATTAATACATAATTATTATACTTAACTATATTATTCAAATATATCTAAACATGAATATATTGAGATTTGGTTAATAGTAATAATAAAATGCTTGAATTGTACTTAAATGTTTTTAACTTTAAAATATTAATTAAAACTTTTAACAATATATTAATTAAAAAATTTATTTAAAAATGGTTAATAACATTAATTTAAACATGTTTAAAGAAATAAATTAATACAACACTAATTAATTAAATTATTGAAACAATAATTATCATTAATATTAATTAATTAAAACATTAACGTTAATTAATTCTAACTTTAATTAATTAATTTTTAACATTATATAAAACACTGACAACATTTATAAAAAAATTAAAAATTTTAGCATTAATTAAAATATTTGGCAATATGATGGTTGCTCCTGCTAGGGTTTCTGCGCAAACTCTGATGCTCTAATCCTCTGTGCACACCGTAACGAAGCTCGACGCCTCATTTTCTCTGTTGACTCTTTCTCCATGAATCCGCCCTCCAGAGGGGTGGGCACGACCCCCCCTCCCCCCAACGGTTCCTCTTTTGACAAATCTGTAAGCGCAGACAAAAATGTGAGTCCCGACTCCACCCCCCTGGCCGCCCCTGCTATCGATCCCGCTACCTAAAATGATGGTAACACTGTTGCAGGCTCAGCGGCCACTAAAGACAAAGGCATAGACCAGAATGCCTTGACGTCACTGCCAAAGGCGTCCTCTGCTACATGCATCCCAAAGACATCAAAAATAACCAAAATAGATCTTCCTAGTCACCAAATCAATGGCCAAATCCAATATATGAGGGATCATGCCCTCATAGGAAAGTTCTTAGGTCTCTAGCCAACTGAAAAGGCCTTGCAAGGATGGATCGTTTCCGAATGGAAGCCTAAAGGACAAGTTACCCTACAGCTTGGTCCCAAAGGCTTCTTCACTGCTATCTTCAACTGTCTGGAGGATAGAACTCGTATATTTGAGGGAGGCCCGTACTTCTTCAACACTGCAGGCATGTACCTTCGTGACTGGATAGAGAGATTCAATCCAGAAAAATAAGATTTCAACTGGGCTCCAGTATGGATCCGTATGTACTCTCTTCCCCTGGAATATTGGGACGAGGAGACCTTAAAGGATATAGGCAATGGCCTGGGGGTTTTTATCAAAGTCGCCGAGGAAACTAAACACCGAATATATACCGCCTATGCCAGGATCTATGTACACATGCATCTGGCCAAAGCACTCACGGACTCGATAAGTCTATTTCATGACGATTTTTAATGGGTTCAAACAATAGACTACGAGCATGTTCCCTTTCCTTGCAGGAAATGCCATGAACATGGCCACCTATTCAGGGATTGCCCCCTGAATCTGCAGTCTAAATCTCCTGTCACTAAGACTAGCAAAGATGCTGAGGGATTTACAAAAGTCACTAGTCGAAGAAAGCATGCCAAGAAATCTCCAGTCGCCCCAGACAATCTCAAGAAACCTGAAACAAAGAATAGCTTCGAAATACTAACCTCTCAAAATAACTTGGAGGATCACCTTTCTATCCCTTATTCTTCAGATCCACCTCCTACTTCTTCCATCCCTCTTCCAAAATCTTTAGCTTCACTCTCAGCCTCCGTTAACACCATCATCCCCGCCTCTTCCTCCTCTGATAATAAAGATCAAGATCCAGCCCTTAAAGCATCCAACATGGAGATAGATGCATCTCTAGCTCTCAGTATCCATCAAAAGCCAAACAATGAAGAACAGAACATACCGATACACATGTATGAGGAACTAGAGAGTATAGATCTGGGAGATCTAGACATACTCAGCCTGGAAACAACGTGTCGACAGAAATAATTCAGCGCTATACACCCCCCCCCCCCGGAAAATCGAAAGTCTTGAGGTAGTTCTAGCCAAAGCACAACATAAAAAATGTCTTGGTATTCAGGCAGGAAGTCCTTGGGATGGGAAAAAAATACTGAAAGAATCGAAGAAACATGGGCGTAAGACGGATCTGTAGAGGACCATTATTATCGGAGAAATGTTGGTGGAATCTGGAAGATTCCCCAAGCTGACCAAGTTTTTCAAAACCCTTCCCCACTGTTCCTCATGAAGCTCATCTCATGGAACGTGCAAGGGCTCAACAGCCCTGCAAAACATAGAATGTTAAAAAACATGATTCAGCAAGATAAGCCTTCATTAGTCTATCTACAAGAAACAAAATGCAATAGCACAGCTCTGGAAAAGATCCTAAATAAAGCCTGGTCTGGATGTCGTTCAGTCTCAGTGGATGCTTCAGGGGCATCAGGAGGGCTAGCAATCATTTGGAAACCCCAAGTTCTCTCCCTTCATGATTTTCACGCCTCACACTTCTTTATTCAGACAAATTTCCACCTAATCGAGACCAATATACATGGTCACCTCTCTAATGTGTATTTCCCTCAATATTTACAAAATAAGTTGGATCTGCTGGATACTCTCATAGCTCTCAACTCTGTCAGGAGCTTTCCCCTATGGATTTGCGGTGGTGACTTCAACATACTCACAGCTTTGGAGGAAAAAACGGGAGGAAGAACAAGGCTGGAAGGAGACAGCATCAGCTTCAAAGACTTCATCCACAGAAATCAGTTAATGGACCTTCAAACTTCTAATGGCATGTATACATGGACCAATAAAAGAAGGGGCCCACAGCATATAGCCTCTAGGCTGGATCGATTCCTTATGTCGGATAATGCCATTCACCTGGGTGGGGACTTTCATGCCTCTATCATGCCTCAAGTGTGCTCTGATCATTGGCCCATAATGCTACAGTGTTCGCGTCCGGGCTCTAGGTGTAATAGACCTTTTCTCTTCGAATAATTTTGGTTTTCACATCCTAACTTCGAAGAAGTAGTTAACGATGCCTGGAAATCCTTCACTCCCCTAGAAGGAGCCAAGATGTTCCAGTTTCCACAAAAGCCAGCCAACACTTTCATGCCTCTATCATGCCTCAAGTGTGCTCTGATCATTGGCCCATAATGCTACAGTGTTCGCGTCCGGGCTCTAGGTGTAATAGACCTTTTCTCTTCGAATAATTTTGGTTTTCACATCCTAACTTCGAAGAAGTAGTTAACGATGCCTGGAAATCCTTCACTCCCCTAGAAGGAGCCAAGATGTTCCAGTTTCCACAAAAGCTAAAACACCTCAAACATGCTCTCAAATCTTGGAATCGCACATAGTTTGGTAACATTTTTTACCATTAGAAAGCGCTGGAGCAGCAAGTGAATACATTGCAACAGTGCATAATCTCTGAGGGAAGAACGAAAGACCATGCGCAACAGGAGAAGGCCCTCTTGGCCAAGATTGAAGAACGGAGGCAACAAGAAGAGACCCTGTGGCGTCAAAAATCTAGGGTCAGATGGCTTAAGGATGGGGAAAAAAATACCAATTTTTTTCACAGGTCTACTATTCAAAGGAGAATGCACAATAACAACGCCTTCATTAATAATCGGAAAGGGGATCGACTGGAGATGCATGAATAAGTGGAACAGGAATTCAAAGAATACTTTCAGGATATTCTTCGGGATCCTCCAGGCTACAGAAATTACGCCATTCGATCTATTACGCAACACATTCCAAAAATCATTACGACGGACCACAACAACATGCTTCTCCAGCCTGTCTCTATGCAGGAAGTGGAGGACGTGATGGCCCAACTTAAATATGGCAAAGTGCCTGGCCCTAATGGATTTACATCCAATTTATTTCATGCTTTCTGGGAGCAAATCAAAACAGAGGTCTGGGAGCTCGTGGAAGAGTCACGATCGATGCATTGGATCCTACCTTCCCTGAACATGACCTTCATAGCGCTAGTACCTAAAGCAAAAGACTCTAGTACACCTGATAAATATAGGCCCATCTCACTCTATAATGTAATCTAAAAACTCATATCTAAAGTCCTGGAAAATAGGCTCAAAACTCTTCTCCCTCTCCTCATTTCACCGGAGCAGACAGGTTGTGTAGAAGGGTGCCAGATTCTGGACGGTATCATCCTCTCACATGAAGTGATCCACTCTCTCAAGATTCTAAAAAAACCAGGTATGATTCTCAAGTTAGATCTTTCTAAAGCTTTCAATAAACTCAGTTGGACCTATATTAATCAAATGTTATTAGAATTTGGCTTCTATGCTACTTGGAAACGTTGGCTTATGAACCTTATCTCCCCCCCCTGTTTCTCCATCCTTCTTAATGGTTCTACTTCCTCGCCCTTTCATCCCTCCTGAGGTATTTGTCAAGGCGACCCTCTCTCCCCGTTCCTTTTTGTACTCATGGACGAAGGCCTTAGTCTCCTCCTTCATTATGCTGTCTCTTCACACTCCCTTAAGGGAATTTCTCTTCATGGCCAACCCCCCATCTCTCACCAACAGTTTGTCTATGACAATACGATTTTCAGCCATCTGTCAGTTCAAGATGCCTCTGCCCTCAAGTCCCTGATTAATCTCTTCTTAGAAGCTTTTGGCACCACCATCAATACTTCCAAATCCCAGCTTTTCTTCTTCCACACTCCCATCCTCACTCAGCGAAATATAGCCAGGATTCTAGGCTTCCCGATAGCCGTGCTTCCTTTAAAATTTCTTTTAGCTCCCCTCTTTGACTCTGCCATCAAACATGCTTCCTGGAGAACACTCCTTGACAACTTAGAAACCAGGCTCTCTTCTTGGACCTATCGCTCTCTCAACATTGCTAGTAGGCTTATCCTTATCAAATCCGTTCTCCAAGCCATGCCTCTATATTTATTCTCTATATTGGCATCCCCTAAATGGGTTCTTAAAAAAATTCGCAATCTTTAGAGAAACTTTCTTTGGGGCTCCTCAGGCCTCAACCAAAAATGGGCTCTTATCAAATGGACTGAAGTTTGTCTTCCGAGGTCAGCTGGTGGGCTTGGTCTAAGGGATCCCCTCCACAGCAATAACACCATGGGCGCCTGCATCTGGTGGCACTAGATCTCCAAACCGCACACTCCTTGGGCATGTATCTGGCATGCAAAATATGCTCTAGGAAGTCCACAGGAGGAACTCATCCGCATCAGCACGACCACCCCTGTCTCGTTGATTTGGAATGCTGCCAAGCAACATAGTGCCTTTATTCAAGCACATAGCTTCTGGGAAATCCACTCGGGTACCACGACAAGATTTTGGGAGGACTCTTGGCAACAACTTCCCAAACTCGCCTCTCTCTTCCACAAACCCAAGTGGCAAGATACTATGCAGCAACATGATCAAATCCACGTCCATCAGTTTTGGCAACAACAATCCTCACAAGGTTTTCAACTTTGGATATCAGCTGGCACCTGGCAGGCAAACTGGCAAGAGGAAACTTATGAAGAGATCGATCAAGAGCTCAAACTCAGGAAAATTAAAATCTCTGATCAGAAGGATAAAATGCGATGGAGATATACACCCAAAGGTATGTTCACTACCAAGGAAGCATGCCAACTTCTCTATCAACCCACGTAGATAATAAAGTATCAGATATGGAATCAGGTTTGGAAACCAAGCATCTAGCCTAAGGTCTCTACATTCCTTTGGATACTAAGAAAACAACGGATCCTCACTTGGGACAATCTACGAAAGCAAGGATTTACTGGGCCTTCCAGATGTCCCAACTGCAATCTTCACACAGAGACCACTTCGCATCTCTTGGACACCTTCCCATTAGCAGCACAACTTTGGGAGAGAACTGCACAGTGCAATAGAAGAATGGGCAGACGTGTGGGAGACATTTTAAACACCATCAGGAACTAGCCTCGACAACCTTTCCAAAGTCTATTACTCAATTCCTTCTGGAACCTCTTACCAGGCTTTGTTTATTGGATTATCTGGAAGGAGAGAAATAAAAGAATCTTTAAAAATCACAGTATGCCCCTTGACACCCTGTAGCTACTTCTCAAACAAAACCTTCAAGAAACACTAGCTCTAAGGCACTGGCAAGACTCGGATTTGCCGGCATCACCCCAGAAAATGCCTCATTCTGAAAAATTGGAACCTGGATCTCACACTTTCAGCTGAAGTCAAGTTCAGCTCTTCCATCCATACTGATTCACCCCAATTCTGGTCTCCTCCTGCTACCCACTCTTAAAAACTAAACTTTGATGGAGCTGCTAAGGGCAATCCTGGGCTAGCTGGTTTCGGTGGTATTTTCAGAGATGTTGTAGGCTCTGCACTGCACATATATCATGGTTCGCTTGGTAGAGACTCCAACAATGCTGCCGAACTTGAAGGCTTATGTAAGGGAATTTTCATAGCAGAAATAGAAAATTTTTTCCCTCTAGAGGTAGAAGGGAATTTTCAAATTTTAATAGAGGCATCAATTCGAATTCACTCAAGCACCTCAGCAGCAAAGATCGCTTCGAGCTGGCAGCTTCTAAGCAGATTGGAACAAATTGAATATTGTCTCAGGGCTCCCCGCAGCATTACCTTCAAGCATATTCGGCGAACAGCTAACAAGGTAGCAGACAAATTGGCTAATCAAGGCGTCGATCAGCAACTCCCATTCTTCGCTGGTCCTTTGAGCAGCTCTAATGATGCACAACTCAAACAAGACTGCACTCTTCTGGTGCAACAAGATCTATCTCTCCCGGATGCGGGTGTGTAACTATACGTTCTGTACATGGGCGGCATGGTGGGTTGGTGCGTGGCTTATTACCACCGCCATCCGGCCTCGCGTGATGCCCGTCTTTAATTCATCTTCTAACATCTTCAATGCTGCGTTAATGCAGCTCGTCCCTCCACACCAGCCTGCAAGTTCATCTGTCATGGCGCCCCTCCAAGGTTTCATTCATGCTCCTCCCCTGCGCTCGTGTTGTTCCCTTGCTGTCGCAGAGCCTCGCTCTCGGACTAGCACTAGGAAACTTTGCGCTCTGGAATGCTGTGTTGATTTTTTGTTGGGATTTCATGTTTCACAAAGCCCTTTCTGCAAACTTAGTCGTCGCTCATCCTCAGTCTTCTCCAGTGCTCCTCTACGAGCTGAAGCTAGGCCCCCTTCAGTCACCCCCTGCACTCATAGTACTGCTAACTGTTCCGCAACTCTTTCTCTTTTCATCATGCCAAGATTGCGCCAGAGAATGCACTGTAGGAGGGGAAGTTCCCGTGGGTGAGTTATCCGCCCGCCCTCCTTCTCTACTTCTGACTCTTCATCTTACTCCTCGGACCTCTGCTCTGACCGTTGTCACGATACCATGAGTGGTCATGGATGAGGTCGAGGGCAGCATAATTCAGTGACGAACTCTCATATCTCTGCCCCTACTCATTCCCATACCGCTCGTTTTCAATTCCCCTGCACTCTCAGTAATTTCTCCTTCATAGCTTCAGTTACCATTGAGCTTCGAGAGGATTCTTCTGGTCTCATAGCTGCGACACCAGGGGTGACTCTGGAGATGAAGGCGAAAGATGAGCATGGTATTTCTCAGATTGACAACAAGTAGAGTAAGGATCCTGGTGGCACTGCAACTCAGGACGTGAGCTTTAAAGCTGGTCCGAGCGTCCCAACTGGTGACGATTCTACAGGCAAGGAGGGCCATCCTTCTGAGGAAGAAGACCCCTACAAATATGCATGCCACATCATTGAAGAGTCGCCTCCCACCTCTCATGAAGCTTAATCAGGTCTGCGTTCAATGGTTTTTGATTCCCTATTGCTCGAGTGGGCTCAATTCACTCTTGTTGCGCCGAGAGGCACATTCTACAGCCCAGTATGACCCCGATGTGTAAGTATGTCGGAAGCCAAAAAAATGTCGGCTTGAACAATAACTTACATAAACATATAAACAAACAATTAAAACTTTATTAAAAATAAATTTAAACTATATAAACTTAAAATATGGAGTTTACTAACACTTAAAAAAGAGATATGATAAATAAATAATATATGGTAAATAGGTAAAATATAAATAAACCATAGGTATGGTAAATAAATAAAACCTCTTTTTATATTACTCAGGAGGTATGGTAAATAAATATAAATATAAATAAACTAGAGGTATGGTAAATAAATAAAAACGATTTTTATATTTTTTCAATAAACCACTTTATATTTACAAAAACACAAAAACAGGTTTTATTTAGGTGAAGCCTATGGGACAAATTATTATTAATACCATGGGCCAAATACCATGGGACAAATTATTAATAATACCATGTGCAAATACCATGGGCCAAATAATATATTTATAAAATAGGTATGGTAAATAAGTAAATATAAAAGAGGTATAAAGAGGTAAGGTAAATAAATAAAAATATATCAAATACGATTAGAAATCAAGATCTAATTATGAAGTATAAGGGTCAAATACCATGGACCAAATTATTATTAAAACCATGCCAAAAAAAACATTATTAATCCTAACATTAGTATTAAAATATTAATATTATTAAATTTAATATGTTTAGATTAATGCAATATTAAATTTATTATATTGTAATATATATTAATATATCATGATATATGATAGAGGTGGAGAAATAGGGGGAGTGACAAGAGAGATATGGAGATAAATTGAAGGAGAAGGGAGAAGAGGAATGAAGAGAGAGAGAGTTAGAAGTGTGAGAGAGTTAGAGAAGGGTAAGAGAGGGAGAGGGAGACATAAAGATGGAGGTGGGAGAGAGATAAGGAGAGAGGGAGGGAGAAGGAGAGAGGATTGGAGGGTAAAGAGTGAGAGAGAGAGAAAGAAGGGGGAAGGGAGAGGGAGGTAGGAGAGAAAGGATGAGAGGAGGAGGAGAGAAGGAGGGATAGAGAGATGGAGCTGGAGGCGGAGCGAGGAAAGGAATAAGAAATACATAGAGAGGGAGTGACAAAGGAGAGATGGAGAGAGAGTGTCTATGATTATGGGTGGGATAAAGATACATAGGAGTGATGGAGACAAGGGGGGAGATAAGGAGAAAGGAGGCATGATGGAGACAAGAGGGAGAGAAGGATAAAGGGATAGAAATAGTAAGATAGCTGGAGAGTGAGATAAAGTGATGGGGGAAGAGAGAGGATTGGAGGACAGAGAGAGAGGGAATGAAAGATAGCTGGGGGGTCAAATAGAAGGAGGCGAGAGAGGAATGATGAGAGACAGTAAGAGAGTGATGGGGGAAGAGAGGATTGTTGGAGATAGAGAGGGAGAGAGAGAGAGAGATGGGGGAAGATAAAGGGAGAGAGCGGAAGGAAAATATAGGGGACTTGAAAGAGAGGAGGAGAGAGGGAGGGATAGAAAAATGGATTTGGAGGGGGAGAGAGGGAGGGATTGAGAGATGGAGAAAGAAAGAGATGGGGGAAGAGAAAGGGAGGTAGGAGAGAAAGGGAGAGAGAGGAAGGAAAGGAGAGGGGACTTGAAAGAGAAGAGGAGAGAGGGAAGGAGAGAGGGAGGGATAGAAATATGGATTTGGAGGGGGAGAGAGGGAGGGATTGAGAGATGGAGCTAGATGAGGAGAGATGGAGGGAAGAATAAATACATAGAGAGTGAGTAGTGGAGAGAGAGGGGGAGTGACAAGGGAGAGATGAAGAGGGAGTGTGTATGTTTTGGGGTGAGATAAAGAGACAAATAACAAGATATGGAGAGAAGGGGGGAGAGAAGGAGAGAGAGAGGCATATGGTAACAAATTTGGAAGGTGAAGATAGAGAGAGAGAGGGGGGGGAGAGAAAGGAAGAGAGAGGGTGAAGAGAGGTAGGGAAAGAGATATGAAGATGGAGAGGGAGAGAGGGGGGGGTAAGAATAAATCCATAGAGGGTGAAAGGTGGAGAGAGAGAGAGAGAGAGAGAGAGAGAGAGAGAGATAAATAATATGGAGATAGAGAGAGAAAGCGTAGTAGGAAGGAAGAGAGATAGAAGCGAGAGAGAGAGAGAGAGAGAGGACAAGGAGGGAGTGATAGACAGATAGATAGATTGGAGAAAGAGAGTTTATGTTTTGGAGTTTATATAGAGAGATAGAATGAGATATATATATATATAAGGTGAAGAGAAAAAAAGATAGATGGAGAGAAGGAGTGAGGGACAAGGAAATTGATAGATATGGAGTGAGAGAGAGTGTGTGTATGGTGGGGTGAGATAAAGAGAAAAAGAAGGAGATATGGATGGATATATAGATATATATGGGGGAGATAGGGAAGAAGGTTTCTTGCAGTAGATGCATTAATTTCAGCGTAGGTGGTGATTTCTAATTCTATTTGATTTCTTGCACTAGATGAATTGATTTTGGTGTAGATGTTGATTTCTAATGATATTTGATTACTTACACTAGATGGATTGATTTTAATGTAGATTATTTCTAATCCTATTTGATTGATTGAACTAAATGCATTAATTTCAATGTAGATGGTGATTTCTAATCCTATTTGATTGATTTCACTAGATGCATTAATTTTAATGTAGATTTTGATTTTTGGTTATATTTGATTTCTTTCACTAGATGAATTGATTTCAATGTAGATTATTTTTAAGCCTATTTGATTGCTTGCACTGAATGGATTGATTTCAATGTAGATGATGATTTCTAATCCTATTTGATTGCTTTCACTAAATGCCTTGATTTCAGTGTAGATGGTGATTTCTGATCTTATTTGATTGCTTGCACTAGATGTATTAATTTCAATGTATATGTTGATTTATAATTATATTTGATTGCTTGCACTGAATGCATTGATTTAAATGTAGATGATTTGTAATCTTATTTGATTCCTTGCACTAAATGCATTTATTTCAGTGTAGATGGTGATTTCTAATCCTATTTGATTGCATGCACTAGATGCATTGATTGAGAGAGGAAGGAAAAGAGAGGGGACTTGAAAGAGAGGAGGAGAGAGGGGAGGAGAGAGGGAGGGACAGAAATATGGATTTGGAGGGGGAGAGAGGGAGGGATTGAGAGATGGAGAGAGAGAGATATGGGGGAAGAGAAAGGGAGGTGGGAGAGAAAGGGAGAGAGAGGAAGGAAAGGAGAGGGGACTTGAAAGAGAGGAGGAGAGAGGGAGGGATAGAAATATGGATTTGGAGGGGGAGAGAGGGAGAGATTGAGAGATGGAGATGGATGAGGAGAGAGGGAGGGAAGAATAAATAAATAGAGAGTGATTAGTGGAGAGAGAGGGGGAGTGACAAGGGAGATATGAAGAGGGAGTGTGTATGTTTTGGGGTGAGATAAAGAGACAAATAGGGAGGTATGGAGAGAAGGGGGGAGAGAAAGGAAGAGAGGTATGGAAAGAGATATGAAGATGGAGAGGGAGAGAGGGGGAGGTAAGAATAAAGACATAGAGGGTGAAAGGTGGAGAGAGAGAGAGAGAGGTAGTGACAAAGAATATGGAGATAGAGGGAGAAAGTGTAGCAGGAAGGAAGAGAGATAGAAGCGAGAGAGAGAGAGAGAGAGAGGAGGAGGAGGAGGAGGAGGAGGGAGTGATAGATAGATATATAGATTGGAGAAAGAGAGTTTATGTTTTGGAGTTGATATAGAGAGATAGAGTGAGATATATATATATATATATATATATATATATATATATATAGCTGTAAGGTGAAGAGAAAAAAATATAGATGGAGAGAAGGAGTGAGGGACAAGGAAATCGATAGATATGGAGTGAGAGAGAGTGTGTGTCTGGTGGGGTGAGCTAAAGAGAGAAAGAAGGAGATATGGATGGATATATAGATATATATGGGGGAGATAGGGAAGAAGGTTTCTTGCAGTAGATGCATTGATTTCAGTGTAGATGGTGATTTCTAATCCTATTTGATTTCTTGCACTAGATGAATTGATATTGGTGTAGATGTTGATTTCTAATGATATTTGATTACTTACACTAGATGTATTGATTTTAATGTAGATGATTTCTAATCCTATTTGATTTCTTGCACTAAATGCATTAATTTCAGTGTAGATGATGATTTCTAATCCTATTTGATTGATTTCACTAGATGCATTAATTTTAATGTAGATTTTGATTTTTGGTTATATTTTATTTCTTTCACTAGATGAATTGATTTCAATGTAGATTATTTTTAATCCTATTTGATTGCTTGCACTGAATGGATTGATTTCAATGTAGATGGTGATTTCTAATCCTATTTGATTTCTTTCACTAAATGCCTTGATTTTAGTGTAGACGGTGATTTCTGATCTTATTTTATTGCTTGCACTAGATGTATTAATTTCAATGTAGATGTTGATTTATAATTATATTTGATTGCTTGCATTGAATGCATTGATTTAAATGTAGATGATTTATAATCCTATTTGATTCCTTGCACTAAATGCATTTATTTCAGTGTAGATGGTGATTTCTAATCCTATTTGATTGCATGCACTAGATGCATTGATTTCAGTGTAGATGTTGGTTTTAAATCCTATTTTCCTACTTGCACTAGACTCATTTATTTGAGTGTAGATGTTGATTTCTAATCATATTTCATTACTTGCATTAGATGCATTGATTTTAGTGTAGATGTTTTTTTCTATTATTATTTGATTTCTTGCATTAGTTGCATTGATTTCAGTGTATATGTTGATTTCTAATTTGATGTATGATGGTACATTAATTTTAAAGTCATTGGATTAATAGTGTGTGTGCAATGATTTCAGTGTAAGAACAAAAAATTATTGACAATGTACATTGATTTTTGCATTATAGTAATTCAACCTATTAATATTGGAGAGCAAGAGAGACAAGGTATGACGTTTACTACAATAGCTCGAGCTAAATATTTAAATGGTTTACGATTCCAACTGTCTTTTTCAAATAATCAATATGAAAATTAGACAAAACTAACATGGGTGAAAATAATAATAGTAGAAGAAAATAGTTTGAAATCGATCACAATGAAGACTTCGTAATTGACTACATTCTTATTATTCACAGTTTCTATCATTCAATATTATTACATTGTCACTTTTCGTTCAAAATTTTATTTCATCATTAAAGTTATCTTACAATATTTATCATCTCAACAAACTGAGGTAACTAATCAAATTTAAAATTAAAATGACTCAATGAATCTCAGACATATTTAACATATTTAAAATGGTTATGTTAATATTAGATGTATTTACATATTATTGATAAAATTAAGCATATGTTCCTCATATTATCGATAGATTTTCCTTGGTCACACATGACTGAAACCAGCCTAGATCCATCTTAACTCCGGATCTATCAAGCACCGAGAGGGATCAAATCTCTCGAGGTGAAAAACTTTCCTCAAGTTTTGCATTCAAAAAAGAGGTTTTCATCTCGAGAGATTTGATCCCTCTCGGCGCTTGATAGATCCGGAGTTAAGATGGATCTAGGCTGGTTTTACAGTCATTATATGCTCTACAGTTCTCATGCTTAGACTTTTTCTCTAAGGTTAAATTTCCGGTTTCCCCTGCGTGGGCGACATTCTTCTGTTTGTGGCTTTGGGTTTCTGTTATGGTTACAGCAGTTCAATGGGTCAGAACTTAGTTTTGAAATGGGTAGCGCCTACCTGTTTATTGGTATGGGACCAGTCAATATGTTTTGGTCTTTGATGTATCTCTGGTTAGTTTTCAGTTTCATTATGGGCATATGTCGTATCTCTGAGCTAGACATGGTCATGGTTTTTGAATCACCTCTGGTCAGTCTTCAGCTAGTCTTTTTGGTCAGTTTTCAGTTATGTAATGAGTGTATGCCGCATATCTGGGCTAGACTTCTCGAGGCCACGGCCTCTTTGTAAAAATATTTTTGTATCAATATAGGAGTAGACAAATTCAGAAAAAAAAATAATAAAATAAAATAAAATAAAATAAAATAATAATAATAATAATAATAATAATAAAAATAAATATTTGGCAATATATTAATCAAAACATCTATATAAAAATGTTCAATTACAATAAACATTAACTTTTAGAATTTTAAATTAATCTTTTCATATTAATTAATAGTAATATTAAGTTAATTAATTAAAATATTTAATAAGATTAATCAAAATACAAGAAAATATACTAATTATAATATCTATATAAAAGTCACTAAGGTGAGCGAAGATGAAACCTCATGAAGGGTGGTTAAGTATTCAGACAATTATTGGGTATAATATTAAAGTTTATATTATTGAATTTAATAATAAGTCTGATAATATTTGTTTTAATATTCGAGTTTATAATATTAAGTTTTTAATATATATAGGGTTTATAATATTTGGTTTTAATATTATGATTTACATTATGGAGTAATATGTTGGGTTATAATATATATTCTAATATAGGGTTTATAATTAGGCTTTAATATTGGGTTTATAATAATTGGGTTTAATATTAGGGTTTATAATATTGTGTTTGATATTTAGAGTTTATAATATTGGGGATTATAATATTTCAATTTATAATATTGATTCTTAGGGTTTATTGATCTCTCGTGTTTTTAATATTGATCCCTTGGACTTATTGATCTCTTAGGTATTTAATATTTATGCCTTGGGTTCACAAATTTCTATGGTTTGTAATATTAAATCCTTGGGTTTATTAGTTGTTCTTGTTTATAATAATAATAACCCCGTAGGCTTATTACTCTCTTGAGTTTAAAATATTAATTCTTATGGTTTATTAATCTCTTGAGTTTAAAGTATTAATTCTTATGCCTTATTAATTTATTGATTTCTAATATTAATATTTATCTCTTCGGTTCACCAATTCCTTTGGTTTATAATATTAAACCCTTGGTTTTATTAGTTCTTTTGGTTTATATTATTAATAATCTCTTCGGTTTATTAATCTCTCCAATTAAAATTATTAATTCGCAGGGTTTATTAATTTCTTAGTTTTTTAGTTTCACATATTAATTATTAGGATTTATTCATCCCTTGAGTTTTCTAATTCTTTGGGTTGGTAATATTAGGTGTTAAATATTACTCTTACACTTTAATATTAATGCATGGTCCAATGTCACATTATGAAAAACATTGTCTCAATATGAAAATCACTCATGGGCTACCATTGTTAATCATAGTTAGTCGTAGTCAATGAAGGTCTTTCAATTCTCTCAACGTTTAAATCAAGCATGCTCAACCATGTTTATTTTACAGTTTATAGTATTTATCTAAATATTTTTATATAATTGAGGTTTATAATATTTATCTAAAAGTTTTTATATACTTTAGTTTTATAATATTAATATGTTTGGTTTAATATTATTCCCTTGAGATTATAATATTAATAATCATGTGAGTTTATCAAACTTTTTTATTTAAGATATTAATGTTTAGGATTTATTAATCTCTTATGTTTTTTATATTGATCCCTTCACCTTATTGATCCCTTAGGTTTTTAAAATTTATCCCTTGGGTTCACCAATTCCTGTGGTTTATAATATAAAACCCTTGGATTTATTAGTTCTTTTAGTTTATAATATTAAACCACCCTTGGGTCTTAGAATCTCTTGAGTTAAAAATATTAATTCTTAGGGTTTATTAATTTCTTAGGTTTTTGAGATAAAAGTTTTAATTCTTAGGCTTTATTAATATCTTGTGTTTTTAATACTGATCCGTTGATCTTATTGATCCCTTAGGTTTTTAATATTTACCCCTTTATTTCACCAATTCCTTTAGTTTCTAATATCAAACCCTTGGTGTTATTAGTTCTTTATGTTTATATTCTCTTGAGTTTAAAATATTAATTATTAGGGTGTAGTAATTTCTTGGTTTATAATATTAATATTTATCCATTGGGTTCACCAATTACTTTGGTTTATAATACTAAACCCTTGGGTTTATTACTTGCTTTCGTTTATAATATTAATAATTTCTTGGATTTATTAATATATTTAATTTAAAATATTAATTGTTAGGGTTTACTTATTTCTTGGATTTTTGAGTTGAAAAATTTTATTCTTAGGGTTTAATAATCTTTGTTGTTTTTAATATTGATCCCTTGGCCTTATTGATCATGTAGGTTTTTAATATTTATCCCCTCGGTTCACCAATTCCTTTGGGTTATAATATTAAACCCTTGTGTTTATTGGTTCTTTTAGTTTAAAATATTAATAATCCCTTTGGTTTATTAATATTTTGAGTTTTAATATTATGATTTACATTATGACGTAATATGTTGGGTTATAATATAGATTATAATATATATCTTTTATAATTAGGGGTTAATATTGGGTTTAATATTAGGGTTTAGTTTATAACATTGGGGATTATAATATTTCAGTTCATAATATTGATTCTTAGAGTTTATTGATCTCTTGTGTTTTTAATATTTATCCCTTAGGTCTTTAATATTTATCCGCTGGGTTCACCAATTCTTTTGGTTTATAATATTAAACCCTTGAGTTTATTATGTTGGTTTGTAGTATTAATAACCCCTTGGGTTTATTAATCTCTTAAGTTTAACATATTAAGTCTTAGGGTTTATTAATATTTTGAGTTGAAAATATTAATTCTTATGCTTTATTAATTTCTTGGTTTCTAATATTAATATTTATCCCTTGGGTTCACCAATTCCTTTGGTTTATAATATTAAACCTTTTGATTTATTAGATCTTTTGGTTTATAATATTAATAATTCCTTTAGTTTATTAGTCTCTTCACTTTAAATTACTAATTCTTATGGTTTATTCATTTCTTACGTTTTAAATTTAAGATATTAATTATTAGGGTTTATTAATCACTTGATTTTTCTAGTTCTTTGGGTTGGTAATATTAGGTGTTAAATATTAGTCTTACACTTTAATATTAATGCATGGTCTAATGTCACATTATGAGAAACATTGTCTCAATATTAAAATCAACCATGGGCTACCATTGTTAATCATAGTTAATTGTACTGAATGAAGGTCTTCCATGGTCGAATTTCATATTGTAACAAATATTGCCTCAATATGAAAATCAACCATGACAAACCATGGTCATTCTTCAATATTAAGTGTTAGTGTTTACTAATCTCTTGAGTTTAAAGTATTAATTCTTATGTTTAATTAATTTGTTTGTTTATAATATTAATATTTATCCCTTGGGTTCACCAATTCTTTTGGCTTATAATATTAAACCCTTAGGTTTATTACTTTTTTTGGTTTATAATATTAATAATCTCTTGGGTTTATTAATCTCTTAAGTTTAAATTATTAATTCTTAAGGTTTATTCATTTCTTAGGTTTTCAGTTTAAGATATTAATTATTGGGTTTATTAATCTGTTGAGTTTCATAGTTATTTGGGTTGGTAATATTAGGAGTTAAATATTATTCACACTTTAATATTAATGCACGGTCTAATATCACATTATGAAAAACATTGTCTCTATTTGAAAATTAACCATGCGCTACCATTGTTAATCATAGTTAATCGTAGTGAATGAAGGTCTTCCATGGTCGAACGTCACATTGTGACAAATACTGTCTCCATATGAAAATCAACCATGGAAAACCATGGTCATTCTTCATCCAACGTCGCATTGTGAAAACAATTGCATTAATGTTTAAGTCAAGCATGCTCAACCATGTTTATTTTATGGTTTATAGTATTTATTTAAATATTTTTATATACATAAGGTTTATAATATTTATCTAAGGGTTTCTATATACTTGAGGTTTATAATATTAATATCTTAGGTTTAATATTATTCCCTTGAGTTTATCAAACCTTTTTATTTAAGATATTAATTTTTAGGCTTTATTAATCTCTTATGTTTTTCATATTGATCCTTTCGCATTATTGATCACTTAGGTTTTTAATATTTATCCCTTGGGTTCACCAATTCCTTAGGATTATAATATAAATCCCTTGGGTTTATTAGTTTTTTAATTTATAATATTAAACCACCCTTGGATCTAAGAATCTGTTGAGTTAAAAAAATTAATTCTTAGGGTTTATTAATTTCTTAGGTTTTTGAGATAAAAATATTAATTCTTAGGATTTATTAATCTCTTGTGTTTTTAATATTGATCCCTTGGCCTTATTGATCCCTTAGGTTTTTAATATTTATTGCTTCAGTTCACCAATTCCTTTGGTTTGTAATATCAAACCCTTGGTGTTATTAGTTCTTTATGTTTAAAATATTAATAACCCGTTGTGTTTATTAATCTATTCAGTTTAAAATATTAATTCTTAGGGTTTTTTTATCTCTTGAGTTTAAAATACTAATTATTAGGGTGTATTAATTTCTTGGTTTATAATATTAATATTTATCCCTTAGGTTCACCAATTAATTTGTTTTATAATATTAAACCCTTGGGTTTATTACTTTTTTTTCTTTATAATATTAATAATGTCTTGGTTTTATTAATCTATTTAATTTAGAATATTAATTATTAGGGTTTATTAATTTCTTACGTTTTTGAGTTTAAAAATTTTATTCTTAGGGTTTAATAATCTTTTTTTTTTAATATTTATCCCTCAGCCTTATTGATCATGTAAGTTTTTAATATTTATCCCCTCGGTTCATTGATTCCTTTGGTTTATAATATTAAACCCTTGCATTTATTAGCTCTTTTGGTTTATAATATTGATACTCCCTTGGGTTTATTAATCTTTTGAATTTTAATATTATGATTTACATTATAGCATAATATGCTTGGTTATAATGTAGATTCTAATATATAGCATTTACAATTATGGGTTAATATTTGGTTTATAATATTTGGGTATAATATTAGGGTTTACAATATTTTGTTTAATGTTTAGAGTTTATAACTTTGGGGATTATAATATTTCAGTTCATAATATTGATTCTTAGGGTTTATTGATCTCTTGTATTTTTAATATTGATCCCTTAGGTCTTTAATATTTATCCCTTCGGTTGACCCATTCCTTTGGTTTGTAATATTAAACCCTTAGGTTTACTAATCTCTTAAGTTTAAAATATTAAGTGTTAGTGTTTATTAGTCTCTTGAGTTTAAAGTATTAATTGTTATGCTTCGTTAATTTCTTGGTTTATAATATTAATATTTATCCCTTGGGTTCACCAATTCCTTCGGTTTATAATATTAAACCCGTGGGTTTATTACTTATTTTGGTTTATAATATTAATAATCTCTTGGGTTAATTAATCTCTTGAGCTTAAATTATGAATTCTTAGGGTTTATTCTTTTCTTAGGCTTTTAGTTTAACATATTAATTATTAGGGTTTATTAATTCGTTGAGTTTCTTAATTCTTTGGGTTAGTAATAATAGGCGTTAAATATTAGTCATACACTTAATATTAATGCATGGTCCAATGTCACATTATGAAAAACATTGTCTCTATATGAAAATCAACCATGGGCTACCATTGTTAATCATAGTTAGTCATAGTCAATCAATGTCTTCCATGGTCGAATGTCACATTGTGACAAAGATTTTCTCAATATGAAAATCACCATGGAAAACCATGGTCATTCTTTGTCCAACGTCGCATTATGATCTAATTGTCTCAATGTTTATGTCAAACATGCTCAACCATGTCTATTTTATGGTTTATAGTATTTATCTAAAGATTTTAACACACGTGAGGTTTATAATATTAATCTCTTAAGTTTAATATCATTAACTTGAGTTTATAATATTAATAATCATGTGAGTTTATCAACCCTTTTTGTTTAAGATATTAATTTGCAAGCTTTATTAATCTCTTATGTTTTTCATATTGATCCCTTCTCGTTATTTATCCCTTAGGTTTTTAATATTTGTCCATTGGGTTCACCAATTCCTTTAGTTTATGGCATAAAACCCTTTGGTTTATTAATTATTTTGTTTATAATACTAAACCACATTTGGGTCTTAGAATCCCTTAAGCTAAAATATTAATCCTTAGCGTTTATTAATTTCTTAGGTTTTTGAGTTAAAAATATTAATTGTTAGGATTTTTTAATCTCTTGTGTTTTTAATATTGATCCCTTGGCATTATGGATCACTTATGTCTTTAATATTTATCCCTTGGGTTCACCAATTCCTTTGGTTTGTAATATCAAATCCTTGGCTTTATAAGTTCTTTTTGTTTATAATATTAATGATCCCTTGGGTTTATCAATCTCTTGAGTTTAAAATATTAATTCTTAGTGTTTACTAATCTCGAGTTTAAAGTATTAACTATTAGGGTTTATTAATTTCTTGGTTTATAATATTAATATTTATGCCTTGGGTTCACCAATCACTTTGGTTTATAGTATTAAATCTTTGAGTTTATTACTTATTTTGGTTTATAATATTAATAATGTCATGGGTTTATTAATCTATTTAATTTAAAATATTAACTATTAGGGTTTATTAATTTCTTAGGTTTTTTATTTTAAAAACTTTATTCTTAGGGTTTAGTAATCTTTTTTGTTTTTAATATTGATGCCTTGGCCTTATTGGTCCTGTATGTTTTTAATATTTATCTCTTGGTTTCATCGATTCCTTTAGTTTATAATATAAACCCTTGCGTTTATTCGTTCTTTTGGTTTATAATATTAATAATCCCTTGGGTTTATTAATCTTTTGAGTTTAAAATATTGATTATTATGGTATTAATATCCTAGGTTTTCAAGTTTAAAATATTAATGCTTGGGGTTTATTAATTTCTTGTCATTTTAATATTAATCCCTTGGGTTTATTAATATTTTATATTTTTAATTCTTTGGGTTTATAATATTAACAATCCTTAAAGTTGATTGTTCTCTTCAGTTTATAATATTAATAATCATGTGAGTTTATCATTCATTTGTATTTAAAATATTAATTCCTAAGCTTTATTAATCTCTTCAGGTTTTAATATGGATTTTTTGTACTTCTTGATCTCTTAGCTTTTTAATATTTTTCCCTTGAGTTCACCAATTCCTTGGGTTTACAATATTATACCCTTGGGGTTATTAGTTTTATTGGAGTATAATATTAATAATCCCTTCATATATATATGTAAGAGATATATACTTATTATAAATAGTAATAAATTGCTAGTATTATGTTATATTTTAATTTTAGTATAGTTTGAGTTATAACTATTAATATATTGAAAAATTTTAATAATATTTTATTATTATTATTATTATTGTGTGTGTGTGTGTGTGTGTGTGTGTGAGTTTAATATATAGTATCAATATAGCTTATATTATTAATATATTACAAGTAGATATATAAGATATACTGGTAATTATATTCATAAATATGTAATGATTATTTTGGTAAAATACATGTGGTGAGTGGTGGATATAGGTTTATCTGCGTATATCAAACACATTAGTGAATGTAATTGTAGATATATTTATATACGCCTATTAGCCTATATCAACCATATTGATAAATGTGATTGTCCTAGTTATATAATATATTGTATATAGACTGTTTTTTTAATCAAGAAAAAAAACATCTTTACTCTACCAAAAAATTATATATTAAATTAAATATAAATTCTAATATTAATATTACTTGTAAATGTGAGCAAGATGCATAAATTTTGGTAAAACTCACCAGGAAGCATCAAATCGTTTGCGTAGTATTGATCAAGGATGAGCCAGTTTAAACCATCATCTGAAAGTGCGAAGGAAACGCTAAACTTTAATGAATATTTCGAAAAACTTCCAATGTGAGATGAATGTAAATTATGATTAAGAATCAACATCACAACATAATAAGGATTATATTTTACGAAATTAAATAAAAAATTGAAAACTATACGGAAGAGGATTTTAAGATATTTTCTCTCCTAACGTATATAAACGTAACCAATTTCCTATATAAAACATCAAACTCTATTTTATGGAGAAGAGAATCTTAATATCACAACAAAATAAGGATTATAGATATGAATGATAAAATTAAATAACAAAATTGAAAACTATACAAAGAGCATTTTAATATATTTTCTTTCTCAATATTAAATTATTAATAAACATAATTAATTTTTTATATAAGACATTAAACTATATTTTTTGAAGAGCTAAATCTTTATTAAATATACATTGTAAAATTATGATTAATCAAAAGAAATGACTCCATAATCTCCATAGCAACCTTTGGCCGCCAAATGGTGTATGCCGGTATAGTGAGAGGAAATATATGAAAGCTTAGCTCAATTTGTTTTATACCTCAGTACATGAGAAGTCATTCAAACTTATATCCTATGAACGTTCATTTTTTTTTTTTTCGAAAGCCTTGGAAAGTTATCATGCAGTGGAACTGCAGACACCACCAATATGATCTGGAAGATAGAGTCGGTATCAATAAAGGAAATTCTTCATTCACGTATGCCTGGTAGTTTTGGAGGGTCATACCAACTCTGTGAAGTGTGTGGTAGTAGTTTTTCATGCATGTATAATCTATTCCTCCTCATTTTTACCAACGTACTTTTCTACTTCGTCATTATATTCATGCCTAAGATAACAACTGTCATTATACAAGTGTAAATGATGATTTTGGCGACAAAGAAGGGCCTGATGGTGATTCTCAACTATTCACATTCTACGGTGGGAGTGCCCATTGCAACCTACAGTTATGGTGCATAAATAATAGCGGTGTTCTTAGTGGAAGCATTAAGTAGTATATTTTAAGAAGACACTAGGAAAGTTACAAAATTATTAGTCCCTGTCGTGCCCGCCAGACTATAGTAATCGAAAATGACAACTTAGCATTATTTTGAACGGGTTATTAATACAACTATACGCAAATAACTAAAGTTTTTGGTTTACCAAAAAAAAATGGTTTTCTATATTCTTTGTCGTCTAATAAAATAGCTTATCATTTTATCGGCCTCATATCAAAGCAATATGTATGAAAATTTATGGTAAAATTATTATTTTTTATTAAGTTTTTAGAGCCATAGACTAATGTTAGCATTATGTTAGCGTGAATGCTATGCCAGGAAAAGATATGAAAGAGTGGGAAGGATATGCGAGGGTTAATAGGGTTTACAGATGGCTCTTTGCATGACAGTATTGCAAGTTTACACATGGCTATTTGCATGTTTGTTTGAACGCATTTGTTGGTAGGCTCTTTTCGGCTTCGGTTTTGTAGGAGCGACAACCATGGCATATCTTCGGTTACGTTTTGGAGGCTTGTTCCTTGATTTTCTGGTTGGAATTAGGGTTGGACTCCAGGAACAGGCAAAAGGAAAGAGGTTCCAACCTTCAGGTTCCTATCCTTCCTGGCCCTCGCTCCCCTCATAAGGGAAATAAGAGAAATCTAGGTAGTTTGGCTATCTTGCTGCTTCTACTCCTTCCTGCTTTCTCGCCCGGTTGAAAACTCCCTGTGGGCAGAATGAAGCTATATTTTGAAACTTCTGAAATGCTAGAATCAGGGCTGACTCCAGGAACAAAGTTGTCAAGCATGTCCTCTTCACTAGCAGGTTCACTGTAACTATCTGAGGAACAGTTACAGGAATTTTGGGTCCTGTGTTTCTTTATTGGGTTAAAATATTTAGCATTGTTGCTGATGTTCTTTTTCTTTGAACCTCGTTGCAGTAAATTTTTGGGAATTTTTATTATGGTTTGTAAATTAATTGTGGATTTTGCACTCGAAATTCTGGTTGCAACTTTGCGGATTTACTTTCCAGTAAATTTTGGGAATTCAAGGTAAATATTCTCTATCTAATAATAACTTACAAGTACAATTTTCAACAATAAAACAATATTATTTATTAGATGTTGCTGGAATCTGTTACCCGAAATATTACCTTAAATTTTTTCAAATTTCTGAACAATTCCGAACACACAGAGAGGAAAATAATTCCTCTTCCACAACACAAAGATAAAATAGAAATTGAAATGTAGAAACAGAGATATGAAATATAGATTCTATTTCATTAAAATAAACTTGAACAGTTGCAAAGCAAGTCTTCCTTCCTCAGAACTACAATTTTGGATTTACAACTAAATTCACTCGCTGCTGCAAACAAAGTGCTTCAATTTTTGTCTCTTTGTCTTTTTTCATCCTTCGGGAAAGAAATTACACAATACATAGTAACTTCTTTACAATGCACTCACAGCATATGTATAGAAAAGCATTACAATATATATATATATTATAATATCTCATATTTATAATATATATAACCAAAGTTTAAAATAAATATACCGCGGTAAAAACAATTTACCTGACATTAAAAATAAAAACATATGCAGCAAGTACAAATTAGATCAAAACTTTATGCCAAGGTTAAAAGCCTTCTTTCCTTCATACTTTTTGGGAGCTACTTGAAAAGCCTCCCCGTGAGTTCCCTTAACCCTCCAGAACTGCTTTGGTGGGTCCCAAAAAAGGTGGGTGACGTCATTAATTTCAAGGGTTGCTTTCCCCTTTGCTCCTCAAGGTTTAATGTCCCCCCGGTATGGTATTGGCAGTGAAATAAATGTGGTTGGAAGAGATTTGAATGTTGGTGGTTGTTGTTGATAAGTGAAGGCGAGGTTACGTGGAGTGAAAATCTGAGCTGACGATTTACAGCTGCCATCCACCCTTCGAAATTCACATCGGAATTTATGTTGCCACTGTTGCTATCTCTCAGGAGCTCCCATCACCATTTAAGTTTCGCCATTCTTCTTCTGCGGGCAGTTGGAATTAATATTCCAACACTCCCCCTTAATTTCAACTGCTAGGTTTTCTTGCATACCTAGGCATTTTCTGAAATAGTTAAAAATTTTCTGTGTTAATGGCTTTGTTAATATATCAGAAAATTGTTCCTCTGTCCTATAGTGTTGAAAAACAATTTCACCATTATTAACCAGTTCACGTAAAAAATGAAATTTTGCATCAATATGCTTTGTTCTCTTATGGAAGACAGAATTATTTGATAAAGCTATCGCTGAGCTGTTATCATAGTAAATTGTTGTTCCTTTGTCCTGCTCATGACATAAATATCTGAGAATTCTTCTCATCCATACTGGTTGGCATGATGTTGCTGTTGCTGCCACATATTCTACCTTTGTTGTTGATAAAGAAACTATTGGTTGCTTCTTGGAAGCCCATGAAACGAATCTCAATCCCAAATGAAACACATATCTAGATGTGCTCTTCCTATCATCTACACTTCCAGCCCAATCACTGTCCGTGTAACCAGTCAATTTAAAATTTTCAGATGAGGAGTATAAAATACCAGACCCCTTTGTTCCATTCACATACCTGAGAATTCTCTTGGCTTCCTGTCAATGAGTCTCTTTTGGTGTTTCCATGAATCTGGAAATTAAACTTACAACGTGCATAATATCCGGCCTAGTTGTAGTCAAATACATGAGGTTGCCAACAATGATCTTGTACAATATTGGATCAAAATCCTTGCTGCTGTCTTCCTTTCTTAATTTTAACCCCATGACATCTGGAGTTATAGTTGCCTTGCTGTTTTGCATGTTGAATCTTTTCAACACTTCTTCAACATATTTTTCTTGGGAAATAAAAATCCCATTTTCATTTTTCTCTACTTCAATTCCAAGAAAATATCTCAAAAGACCCAAATCAGTCATTCAAATTCACTCTTCACGGCTGCTTTAAAATCAGCAATGAGAGAAACTTCATTTCCAGTAAAAATTAAATCATCTACATATAAAACAACAATAAAAATATTACCATCATTTTATTTTATGTAGAGTGTGGGTTCTCCATCACATTTCTCAAATCCATTTTCTGTCAGGTAAGCATATATTCTACTATACCATGCTCTCGGTGCTTGCTTCGGCCCATAAAGAGCTTTCTTCAGCTTGCATACTTTGTGCTCTTTGCCTTCAATCTCATAGCCTAGAGGTTGTTCAACATATACCTCTTCTTTCAACACTCCATTCAGGAATGCAGATTTCACATCCATTTGGTAAACCTTCCATTTATGTTGTGCTGTTATGGAAAACATTGTTCTCACTGTTTCCATCCTTGCAACTGGTGCAAAGGTTTCTTCATAGTCTCTACCTTGTTGTTGCTTGTAGCCTTTGACAACAAGTCTTGCTTTGTGCCTTTCAATCTAGCCTTCAACATTGGTCTTGGTCTTATAAACCCATTTTATTCCAATGACTTCTTTGCCTTTAGGGAGGTCCACTAACTCCCATGTTTTACTCTTTTCTATTGCGCCAATTTCTTCATTTATTGCTTCAATCCATTTTTGTTCCTTTACATCATCTTCAAAATGAATTCGGTCATCAACATGACAATAAAAAGAAAATAAATAATTCAGACCAGCATTATCATTTACCTCTCCTTGTTCATAAATCTCACTCAGATTTATGAATCTCGGTCTTCTTGGTGTACTTGGAGTTCCACTTGAACTTGATGGAGTTTCAGTTCCCTGTGGTGTGCTTGGAGAAGAATTTCCTTGATTTCTCAATGTTGTTCTATTTCCAGCTTGTAGTGTGGTTTGTTATGCTTGCGGTGGTGGAGGAGGAGCCACCAATGAGGGATTATTTGCTGCTATCCCTTCCTCTTCTTCTTCGTGAGACAAACATGTCTTCACATTCACTATTTTTTCTAAGCTTCCATCCCAAGCTTCTTCTTCAATAAACTACACATCTCTTCTTATTATTGTTTTCTTGGTGGGTGGATTATAGAGTTTGTATGCTTTGGACTCATCACGGTATCCAAAAAAGATACATTTCTCCCCCTTGCTGTCAAGATTGTTTCTCACTTTATCCAGGACGTGCATATGCCACACATCCAAAAACTCTCATGTTGGTGACAAACTGCTTTATGTCGCTCCACGCTTCTTCCAGAACTCTGTTCATGACAATTTTGGTTGGGCATCTATTCAAGATGTACATTGCGCAATTGACATCTTCAGCCCAATACTCATTTGGCAAGTGTTTTTCCTTCAACATACTTATGACCACGTCCATGATGGTCCTATTATTCCTTTCTGTAACACCGCTTTGCTGAGGTATGTACCTTGTGGTAAACTTCTTGTGTATGCCATTCTCCCTACAGAAACGTAGGAATTCTTTGGAGATATATTCTCCACCTCTGTCGGTTATTATCACTTTGATGTAGTGCCCACTCTGCTTCTCAACATAAGATTTGAAGTGGAAGAACTGTTCAAACACTTCACTCTTCTGTTTCAAGAAATACACCCATGTCTTTCTGGTGTAGTCATCTATGAATGTCAAAACATTTTTGTTTCCAGCTAAAAATGGTGTTTGCATTGGTCCACACAAATCTGAATGGAAAATCTCTAAGGGTGTCTTTTCCCTTATACTCTTCCCTGCTCGAAAGCTATCTTTGTGTTGTTTTCCCAAGTTTCAGCCTTCACAAAGGCTATCTAGTTTCTTAATCAATGGTAATCCCTTTACCATTCCCTTTCTTTGCAACAAGTTCAGGCCTCCAAAGTTGAGATGTCCAAATCTCAAGTGCCATAACCAGTTTTCATCTTTCACTTCCTTTTAAAAGACTTCTTGTGTTACAGCTGCTACATTTCTTCTTTTCTTCAAGTTTGCTCTGAGCTTGAGAGGAAACATCCTATTTCTTGTCATCTGCACCTCTGCAATGAATTTCTTGCTTGGAGGTATGTCCATGATTGTGCACACATAATATTTAAAAAATACATTGTAGCCCTTGTCAATGAGCTATCCAATGCTCAAAAGATTACATTTCAAGCCACGTACATAATATACATTTGGCACAAACTTTTTTTCTCCATTTCTTGCCAGGATACTTACTCCGCCTTTTCCCTTGACAGAGATCTTACGATCAATTCCTTTTGTTACTTCAGATTTAAAATTTTCGTCTAGATTGGAAAACATTGCTATGTTTCTAGTCATGTGGTTGCTAAAACCTAAATCTAAGAACCATACATCATCTTGTCTATCTTGTGCTACATTACATGTTAACAACACATTACTCTAGTTCTTATTTTCTTTTGCAAAATTAGCATTCTGCCTATTATTCATGTCATTTTTCTTTTTCCTACATTCATTGGTATAGTGCCCATATTTCTTGCAATAATGACATTGGACTTCGGATTTGTCATACATTTGTCCATGAGCTTGATGTTGGCTTGAGCCTTCATTTTGGTTCTGATTTTTGCCCCTTCTGCATGAACTTGCCGGGTTGTATCTTCCTCTATTTTAGCTTCTGCCTCTTCCCCGGTTTTTTTCTCTACCTTGACCTCTGCTTCATCCAAAAGACATTTGAGTCTTAAAAGCTTGTTCCATTAAGGAATATGTTCCTCTGTTCAGTCTCTGTTGATGAGACATCAAGGATGCACTCATCTCATCCACTGTAAATATTGAGAGATCTTTTGTCTCTTCTATTGCCACTACTATGGCATCAAATCTTGAGGGTAGACTTCTCAATATTTTCTCCTCAATTCTTATGTCTTCAAGTGTTTCTCCATGAGATATTATTTGGGTAACCAACCCAATAACATGAGTGAAAAATGAGTCTATATTTTCTGAATCTTTCATACTGAGAGTTTCAAAATCTCTCCTCAACATTTGCAACTTTGTTGTCTTCACCTTCTCCATGCCTTGATAGGTTGTTTTGAGAATATCCCACACCTCCTTAGACTTTGTTGCTGCTGCAATCCTTGGGAAAATACTCTCATTACAGATTGAAAAAGATAGAAGAGGGCTTTGGAGTCCTTCTTCCTATTATCTTTTAAAAAATCTCTTTCTGCTGCTGTCAAAGAAGCAAAAGCTGCTGCATCTACTGGTTCTAGGTAGCCATTATCAACTAGCTCCCGTATGTCCTGTGAAGCAAACAAGACTCTCATCGTGATAGCCCAATATTCATGGTTCTTCCCGTTAAATTGTGGAAGTTGGGGATTTGTCAGAATGGTGCCTGCTGCTTCTATCATGACTGTGCAAACCAGAAAATTTCCTTGACTGTGTAAAAAAAACAAACAGAATCTTTCTCTGCTGTAGAAATCTACTCCCCAAAAAAAAAACTTCTTACAGCTTCTGCAGTGAAGAGCGATCTTTGCTTCTTTCACTAAGTGCCTAAACTAGCTCTCATACCATGTTCAAATTTTTGAACAATTCCGAACACACATAGAGGAAACTAACTCATCTTCCACAACACAGAGAGAAAATAAAAATTGAATTGTGGAAACAGAGAGATGAAATATAGATTCTATTTCATTAAAATAAACTTGAACAGTTACAAAGCAATTCTTCCTTCCTCAGAACTACAGTTCTAGATTTACAATGAAATTCATTGGCTTCTGCAAACACAGCACTTCAATTTTTGTCTCTTTGTCTTTTTTTAGCCTTCAGGCAAGAAATTACACAATACACGGTAACTTCTTTACAATGCACTCACAACATATATATAGAAAAACATTACAATACATATATTATAAATATCTCATATTTATAATATATATAACCAAAGGTTAAAATAAATATACCGCGGTAAAAAAAATTAAACTGACGTTAAAAATAAAAACATATGTGGCAAATACAAATTAAATCAAAACTTTATGCCAAGGTTAAAAACCTTCTTTCCTTCATACTTTCTGGGAGCTGGTTGAAAAGCCTCCTCGTGAGTTCCCTTACCCCTCTGGAACTACTTTGGTGGGTTCCAAAAAAGGTGGGTGATGTCATTCATTTCGGGGGCTGCTTTCCCCTTTTCTCCTCAATTTTTGATGTCCCCCCGGAATGGTATTGGCGGTGCAATAAATGTGGTTGGTAGAGAGTTGAATTTTGGTGGTGTTGTTGATAACTGAAGGCAAGATTACGTGGAGTACAAATCTTAGCTAAGGATTTACAACTATCATCCGTCCTTCGAACTTCACATCAGAATTTATGCTGTCGTTGCTGCTATCTCTCAAGAGCTCCCATCACCATTTAAGTTCCGCCATTCTTCTTCTGCGGGAAGTTGGAATTAATATTCCAACAAAATTGACATTGATCTAATTGTTTATCACATATTTTTGTTGATTATGTGACAAGTCTCTTCTATTCTATTTGTTGTCTGATCTGGGATGTGCTCTCCAAAATATAGTAATTTCCTTAATAAAATACTGCATTTTCCTTAATAAAAGACTATACGGCCTTTGATTATACTAAAACATATTCAAACATAGTAGTTGTACTAACAGGGAGGAAAACTTTGCAGGTAACTGTAATTTGCAGGATTTTATTATACATAAGAGAAACTCTATAGAAATTAGAAAAATTTAATATCAATAAGTCGCATCGGCCAATATCAGCAACTAAATTAATTATGTTAGATTCTAAAATATTCCTAAAATATCTCAGAATTTTCTCAAAATTTACTACTACCTATTCCAGAGTATGAATATCCAGAGTATGAAAATATCCAAAATCATACAAACAACAACAAGGTAAAAAAATTTACCTTCTGTCCCAGAATCTGCAATTGCCCATTGCAGATTACTATAATATCCAAAATCTAGTCTGGTTGTTGTACTTTTGAATTTGAGATATTCTCATATTTTACAATTATGATAAGTTTAATTGACCTAGTTATAATTATGATAATTTTAACTGATATAGTTATCAATAATATCAATTCCTAAAAATATATAATTATTGACTGATGCTATGCAAGTTCAGGAATCCAACACAATTGCATTCCAGGACTCATTAATGTTAGGTGAACAGTCCTTCAGTCCACTGGGAACGTTTTTGGGATGGATTATGGTTGCCATCTATATGGGTGGAAGGCTTCCACGAATCTAGAAAAATGTAAGATTTTAAAAACTATTTTTAAATTATGGAGAGGGTATCATGACATTATATAAATCCTCCCTAATATATTTATACCTATGATTGCTATATGTTTTTATATATCAACTGTTCGATTAGATCAAAACTTTTTCCCTGACAAGTTTACTATCTAGATTTCCATATATGTGCCTCTAGTAATCAAAACTAAATGTTGTCCATTATAAAATGCTTTTTCAGGTGCAGCGAGGAACTGTTGAGGTACATTCATCCTTACATAAGTCAATTATTTCAGAAATTGCACGCAACATTTAATCAAAACTGAATATTATACTTCTGAGATTGAAGGAATATATAATCAAAACAATTTTAAGAAGCAACAACAGAGATCTTAGAAATTTCACAAGTACCTAATGGAACTCTCTGGCAAGGGAACGCTCTGGCAAGGGCAACCTGAACACAAATGGCCTCGAAATCATGGTAACAAGTACAGGTAAATTAGTCCTTCTATTGCCATATTTCTTCTATTGGGCATATTGGGTTTACTGATTTTTTTTTTCCCTTTACATCTAGAGCACATAGTTACATCTAGAGTTACATCTACAACACAGACCATAGATAAAAAAGGGCATCCATAGTGATGAGAGAAGAAGCCATAATTATTTTGGCATAGTACCTGGAAATCTTTAGAACCTTGTCAACGACATCCCTTCTTTCTAAAAAAAATAAGTTGGCTACTTACTTGTTGAAGGCCATTCTACTTAGGCAACATGGTGTTTTTATCCTTGACGCAAAATCAAGAAAATTGTTGAAGGACATGCTAAAATTACGACTCCATTCTTAGGGAAGGAAAAGCCACAAGTGGCCAACATGCAGTGTAAGTGTTATCGTGTCCTACTTAATTTTCTCTATGGCATGTAACAAACATTATTGTTTCTTACTTAATTTTTTCTATAGCTTGGAACAAACACGTGTTAATTAATGTATTTTTCTAGAAAATTAAAGAAATGTCTTAATTTTTATGAAAATATATTATTAAAATTCAGAGGCTGAGCCATTTAGAAAAATTCAAATGTTGCTCACCTTCTTGTTTTCAGATAATTTGTTCTAGTATTTGTACCACACTTGGTTGTTGATTTCTCACCAACTCATGAAATGCATCCTACAATAACAAATATGCATCATTATCCTCTCAAGATTGCATGATTTTTGAAAGCTCAATCCATTTAGTTGGCATTGGCTCACTAACAGTATTTTACAAGATTGTGTAGGAGTTGAGCTCCGGAAAATGAACTTGAGCTTACAATGTTGATTTAATAAGTCTCTGAGGGAACCATTGGTGGGTTATAGCGCTCAATCCATTTAGTTGGCATTGGCTCACTACTAGTATTTTGCAAGATCGTGTAGGAGTTGAGCTCAGGAAAATGAACCTGAGCTTACAATGTTGATTTAATAAGTCTCTAAGGGAACCATTGGTGTGTTATAGCATTGAAGTTAAGGTTTCTTTTCCATGTGGCAAGTTCAAAACATGTTTGGTGCTCGTGGCAGGTCTTCTTTTCTATATGGCAAGTCCAAAACATGCTTGTTGCCCATCAAAGGTCTTCTTAATCTTTCGGTGCACTATCCTTTATAAGTTGTTCGAAGGTCTGCTTAATCTTTTGGTGCACTATTCTTTATAAGTTGGTCTATTCTTTATAAAGTGTTCTATATTGCGTTGAAGATGTCATTGTTTAGTTGTTATTTATAATTTGAGATTACAATTTTGTATTTGTTTCCACATGTGATGGGCTACAACACAATAGATACAAAAACATAGTCATGAAAGTTGTATGTATCATGCCCATGGAAATATGGAAAACAATGTTACCAAAGCTATGGATCTATTCCAAGTTCTAATGTAATCACTTTCTATGGATTTCTGCTGAAAGGATAAAAATCTTATGCCACCATCCCCATTGGTAAAGTTCATATTTTATTTTTCATTTGGAGTTGCTCATTTTTTCTCATATGAAATATTTTGTTTTTCTAGAGAAGAACTAGAACTAGAACTAGATTTGTACAGGATATATTTTGGTTGCTTATATGTTGTATCTTAATCGATTAAGTTTTTGGTTTTTTCTTTCTATTTTATAAACAACATCGAGATTATAAAAATGGAGTGTGAATACCTTCTTCCTCGTCTTGTATGAGAGATGCCTCGTGTTTTAATCAACGGGGGAAGAACATGGCATGAAGGATATGCACAATCTGGATCTTGCCCTTACCGTGCCAGAACTTCTTCTGCAGCTGGAATTTCTCCTACTCTATTTTGAAGTGCTTGTGCAACTAGTGCCTAATAATTCTTCTCTAACTTTTCACTTGATCTACTTTAAATATGCAGTGTTATATTGCAGTATTCTATTGTTACAATAGTGCTTGTTGAAGCTTTTGTTCAGAAGAAAAAAACACTGGACAGGTTAGCCATCCCATATATATGATATTTAGATCATTTAAAAGAATCAATAGAAGCTACATATGCACAAGTATCATATTAGTAGCTTTGTATCATACATTATTTAAAGGAATAAATAGAATCTACTCAAACACAAGTATCATATGAGTAGTAGTAAAACCATGGAAATCACCTTAATTCAAAACCAGGGCCATCACCTATTCAATGGCAGAGACTTGCTGCTTCGCAGCTTCCCTTGTTTTCATAAAAATTGGTCCACAAGAGTTTAATTTGAACATAAAATACAAGAAAGAGTTTAATTTCAACATCAAATACAAGAAAGATAACACGAGTTATCCTTGGATTATTTTAGTCCATCTTTAATTATGGTGCTAACAACATTTTTTTAACTTTTTCTAACTTTTTCTAGTACAATATTTTGGGTGGCCACAATTATACAATAATTACTCTTAGTCTATTGTGAATGCTAAATGTTGTTCACACGAAGACAAGTTAATGAAGACTTCCACCTACAACATGCTCTTTTCTGGTACCAAGCGACTTTTATGTTCCTTGAGAACATGACAAATTTATTTCGCATGCACATTAGAATAGGGTGGCAAGGAAATTTGGTGTGGATAAAACAATAGAAATACTTTAAAAGAATTTTTAGTGGCCAAAGCTTTGACACTATCCAACGATATATAAATTTAAAGAATTTCTAGTGGCCAAAGCTTCGATATTATATCCAATGATATATCAAATCATGCATTTCCTATGCCATTGCTAAACAAACCATCAAGAAGAAGGGGTTATTCAATCTTCCTACCCTAGAAAATACTTGTGAGTCAATCTCCATCGATTAAATGTCACGTTTTCCATCCACCATCCATAGTAAAAATTGAGTGTTTGTGGTTGTTGATTGTTCTCTAAGATGGTCATTTTGGCACCATGAAAGAAAAATATCATAGTTGAACCCATTTCTAACCTCTTATTTGAGCGTGCTTTGGATAAATTTCCCCTACGTAAGGGAAACAGTTGCCTTATTACTTGGTGGTCTAATGTAATGTTCCAAATTTTTCTTCGATAAATTGAAACATTAATTTTTGTCTAAATTCATTTAGAAGATGAATAATTGGGAAATGAGGCCCAATAATAATAAAAACATAAATGAAATCCCTCTAGTATGAAAAGGGATCAGCCATGGAACTAGATTTCACACCCCATGTGTGAAAAGAGACATTTTCAAAGAGGTTTGACCAAGTCAACCAGCGCAGGGTATGAGGGGGAAAGCACTACATGGACAACGTAGGAGGGAAGCTTCTAAAGGAAGGGAAACCCTAATTCGAAGTAGGGCCCATAGAGAACCTTCATTTGCTATATACGGATAGGAGAAGATCCATTGCCAATCATTGGAGTTTATGCATTTGAAGCTAGTCATTGCGACTTTGAGCACACTGGTTGTTTAGCGTGTCTGCAATGCTGTTTAGTGCATTGAGTGTTTATGTTGGGAGATCTCTCCCTTGGCCCCAGGGGACTTAGAGTGCCTGCTCGGGTGAGGTATTCCCATCAGTGTTGTTTTTGGAGAATCGATTTGCAGCATTTGTGGAGGAACAGCGACTCTATTGACTACGCGGCATCTGTGGAGGAGCAACGCGTCTATTGACTGCGCAGTCCTGAGAGGGAGGACACAGTCCATATTGGGGAAGCTCCGATTGGTATTTTTGGAGGATCTTGGTCAAGAGGTTGAGCACAGGAATAGCTGCATCTATTGGGGACTTCTGGTTGAGCCGGTGATCATATTATTATGGATCCCAGACAGTGGCGGCGTGATCATTGGGAGGAAAGCACAGATCTGCAAGGAGGTATTTTCGGACAGCTACACGGTTGTTTTTCGCAGCTGGAACACAGATCAGAAACAAAACCATCCTATGCAGCGTTCTGAGAATATTTCTTAACTTGCCTTGTGCAATTTTAGGTGCTATCGCTTTGATCACCTTTTGTACTCCCCTATATTTATCAGTATAATAAAATGGCTCAGCGTTCTCTTGGTATTTCTTGAGTATCTGTGCATGCTTCATATACACGCTATTGTATGTTTTCATTACTATTATTTTTCCCCTTTGCATTTCGATTTATATACCACTTGATGTGTTTTCCCCCACACTCTTAGATAGAGTCTGGAAAGGGCCAGATAGCCTCCAGATCTCATCCTCTTTTCAGAGGTGAAATATCTGGTAAATTCCCTCCCAGTCCATCTCTGGCTAGAGTTTGCTTGTGTTTTAGAGATATCCTTGAAAAGGGATATTACAATGGTATCAAAGTCGAGGTCTCGAGGTCGAGACCTACAGAGCGTGGTGGGCTATAATATCCTTGTTTATGGCAACCCTATTGAGGGTGAGCCATGCCACATGTCCGAGGTCTGCGAGGCTGTTTAGCTATGGGGCTATTTAGCTGTCGTCCTTGAGATGCTCCGGTGGGCTATTGAGCTCGCCCTTAACACCCTGGGATGCCACCCTCACTAACAGTCCAGGCTTTTGGTGTGGTGGTTGCACCTTTTATGTAATATCCCTGTTTAGGGCAGCCCTGTTGAGGGTGAGCCTTGCCACGTGTTCGAGGTCTGCGAGGTTGTTTAGATGTCATCCTCGAGATGCTCTAGTGGGCTACTGAGCTCACCCTTAACACCCTGGGATGCCGCCCTCACTAACAGTCCATGCTTTTGGTGTAGTGGTTGTGCCTTTGTGGTATTAGAGCACAAATCTAGCTCAGCTTGTGGAGCTAGTTGTCTATGACATCAGAAGAGCAACCATGGGGATATTTTTCTATGAACAAAGGGGATAGGCAGAATCTTACCCAACAAACGTAGTACAGGTAGAAATATGGGGGTCTCACAACAGTATGACCAGCATTTACCAGCCTTCAGTGGGCCAACCAGGATCACAATGCCTACATTCTTACCGCCGGTACCGAGTGAGAAAGGGAGGCGGCATGATCATATACCCTTTGGAGATTATTTCCGCGAATGGAAGTCCATGGGGGAAAAATTCAGAGCAGATTTTCCCTTCAAAGATTACTGTCATCTCAGGTGGGATGAAGAAGGAAGTAACAGTGGGGGATCTAGTACTCAAAGTTCAAAGTTGCATCGTACCACTGGGAGGACACCTTTTCCGACGTATGAGGGATCCATTGATTTCACGGTTCGAGATCGGGGGGGGGGGGAAGTTGGATATCTCTTCCCGGCTTGACCGAATAACGGAGGGGGAAGCCATCAAGATGGCTACCTCGCACTTGGAGCATGTGGATACACCTAGTATGACGCCGAGGTCGCCTGTGTTGGAGACTTCTTTGACCATATTGGTTGACACCTCAGTAGAGAGAGTAGAGCTTACCCCAGTAGTTCCATCCATTGAGGTGATGACCAGGGTAGTGTCCGAGTCTTCGGGTGGTAGAAAATTTCTTGGCTCAGCCTATGAGTCTAAGCCCAAGAAGATCATAACGTTGAAAAAGATGAGTTTATTCTCATCTATTTTCAGATCTAGAGGAGACATCTCCAAGGAGGTCAAGAAGATTGAAGAAAAAGAAGAGGAAGTACCATGCACTTCCTATTCTCATCAAGAAGAAGATATTGAGCATGGAAGATACTTGGATCATCAGATCCTCAGTGATTACCTTGTTGAGTATAGATCTCAACCTAGAGCCTTCATGGAGACTCTAGATTTTCCTCATTTCATCCAGCTGAAGGAAGAGAAGAGACCATGTAGCAGAAAATAAATCAAAGGCAATAGATTTCTGTTGTCTACCTTTGATGGGTCATCTAATGCAAAAACTTGGGTGAGAGAGTTGGAGGCATTTTTCCTACTACATCCTGTAGCAGGGAAAGAAGTTGTTGAAATCTCAGCGCTGCACTTGAAGGGTGAAGCCTATGATTGGTGGTGCAACCAATTGAGCCATGCAAGGGTGAAGAATTTTGCAAAGTTCACTCAAAGGTTGATCTAAACCTTTGATGGAGAAAGAGAAAAGAAAGAAAAGATGACATCACCTCTTGAGGAGGCTTGTGATAACACTGTCACACACATGGAGGAGCAGCCACATGCATCAACAGTTGGGGCAGCCAACACTTTTGAGGGAGGGAGTCTTGCAGGCTTGCAAGAAGTTCCAAATGCACATCAAAGTATGAAAATATTTGCACATTCCATTGTTGCAGAAAATTCTTTTGATCAATGTGGAGATTTACTTTTGCATGACCAAGGGTCAAATCCCATTGCTACTATAGAGCAGCTTGGTTTCATTGCACTGTGAAACATGGAAACACTCAAGAAGGAATCAAACCATCATTCTCATGGGCCATTGTTGGATTGTACATCACATTGGAGGTTGGGGTTTGAAGCCTTGAATATTGATGGTAGATATCTTGGAGTAAGAAACCCTTTCTCCCTTCAAGATGACACTTTCTCAATGAGCTCCTCTCAGCTCAAAAAGGAACTTCTACTTTCAGATCCAAGACCTCATTGGTTTTGGAAGACTATTGATAAAAGGGAGGTCTCAAGGGGAGATCTCATCAGAGGTTCACTTCAACACACCATGGAGTGCAAAGATTTTCTTCCTTTCTCACAAGAGAAAATAAAAGATGGATAACATCTCTCATTCTTTTGTTGGACATTCCTTGAGCCATACACATCATGATGGGAGGTTTTTTCCTACCACCTATTTGATTCTTGATAGGATCTCATTGATCCTTGAGAAGCTTACATTTCAAAATCCCATGAAGTGCAAAGACAGGAATTTGATTTGGGAGGATGGTAGCCCTCATGGGAGGAGTACCAAGATGAGGAGAAGAATGAGGCATACACAAGCGATTGAGTGGATTTTGTTGATGAGCAAGAAGCTAGGAGGCTACTTGCAGATCTATGATACTGGGTAGCAGGAGGCTTGGCTGCATTGGTTACTCTTGAAAGAGTTTGGCCATCGCTTGGCAAACACTCTTCCTAAGAGTAAGAGGATGGGTACTTACATCATTGAGCAGCATAGAGTATGTATACATGGTGTTGATATGATACTCATATCATTCATCATGTCTTCATCACATGATCTATATGATGGAGGTATGGGGAGGGAGAAAAATGTCTTGTTGCTTTTCCTGTTTCTGGGAAAGAAAGAGTAGATTTGCTCTCACACTTTGCATGATGTTTCAGGAAGAGGAGATGTCATTATCTCTTTGGTCTTTGATTATTTGGGAGCTATTCCATATTAGGGAGTATTCCATATTTTTTGCAGCATTATTAGAGGAATATTTGACAAGGAGCATGCCAAAGAACAGAGTCTGGTATTGGGATGGGCTTATTTTCATAAGCTCACAGCGCTATCACTTTGGAGTAGAGCCTTATGGATGAAGTGTGCCCAGTAGAAATGTGGAGGATCCATAACCCACATGTTCTAGGATCATTTCATATTTATTTCACTTTATGATAAAAGAGGAGGTAATGATGATGGAGCCATCTACCACTATGGCATGTTCTTCTTGACTTGGGGGTCCAAGCACCTTCTTGCAACACATGGTTCATTTTTCCTCATAGCATGCCAAAACACTATGGAGGACTCATTCATGGATCCATGTAACATCTTACTTTGAGTATATGGTTAGAAGTTTGTATATACATTCATTGATTTGCACACTCTTATAATTCTTATGAAGTGCATTGCTTCACAAGAGGGCAAGCTTGTCACATTGCTCCATGAGTTGTATTGGGCCAATATACATGATGGAGGAATCCATCTCTTTTGTGGCCATGGGAAAATGTTTTATCATCACTTTTATATTCAGTTTATGCACTCTAACATGTATCATATGGGGACATGCATGACTAACCAGGTAAGAAGGAACATTTTGCCTTGTACTTTCCTCAAGCAACAACTGGTAAAACTGCGATGTACTTGTTTGGGAAGTTGTTGGTACCTTCTTGCACCACTTGAAACCTTCAGCATTCTCTTCATTCTATTGCTGATCATGACTTCATTTGATGATATATATCAGATTTGCATGAGAAGCATGATTATGTTGGAGACACATGAGTTGTATGTGTCTTTAAGTGGGAAAAATTCTCACATTTTCTGCACTACATGTTCTAATGGGAGCATGGGAGTAGATATGGCCACCACAGCCACATGTTTGTTTCCTTTTGAGGTGGGCCATGAGGCTAATATTCATCCACTGTATAGCCATGGGCAAGTGCTTGATCATGTATTGTTGTTACATTCAGTCATTTACTATCCTTTGGTAGATGTGATGAATCTTGTACATTGCTTGCCATGTAATTTTCTAAAGTTGCAGTGGGTGGAACTGTGTTGTATCCTTGTGAGATATTGTTTGCATCATGCATCATCATGTAAAAATTGCAGAAAAATTCTCCTTGCGATATTCTATGATGACCATGTCCTATTCTTCATTGATACTATGTTTTGGGCCCCGCCTGCTCTTCATTGTTGGAAGGAGAACTCTTTGAGGATTTTTCTTCATTTCGCCATTTGAGGGAAATACTTTTGCAGCCCAGTATCATCATACACTCTACACTTGTCATGAGTGGAGAGAAGGACAGCATGGGGTAAGCTATGATGCTTGCCAAGTTCAGATTCTCAGCCCACCTTCATTATCGGAGCTTGAGGTGGAACGATATTTTTAGGAGTTACCTTGTTGGGAGATGGCTCATTCTGTTTGGATGATTGCTTGGGGATGGAGGATCCACATGAGGGAGATGTTCCTCACCATATTTCAGACTTCATGCCTTGAGTGGATACTTTCCAGTTCTATCCTTGGAGTTGCTTGGGGACAAGCAACATTTGGGAGGGGAGGACTGTAATGTTCCAAATTTTTCTTCAATAAATTGGAACATTAATTTTTGTCTAAATTCATTTAGGAGATAAATAATTGGGAAAGGAGGCCCAATAATAATAAAAAAATAAATGAAATCCCTCTAGTATGAAAAGGGATCAGCCATGGAACTAGATTTCACACCCCATGTGTGAAAAGAAACATTTCCAAAGAGGTTTGACCAAGTCAACCAGCACAGGGTATGAGGGGGAAAGCACTACATGGACAACGTAGGAGGGAAGCTTCTAAAGGAAGGGAAAACCTAATTCGAAGTAGGGCCCATAGAGAACCTTCATTTGCTATATATGGAGAGGAGGAGAGCCATTGCCAATAATTGGAGTTTATGCATTTGAAGCTGGTCATTGTGACTTTGAGCACGCTGGCTGTTTAGCCTGTCTGCAGCGCTATTTAGCGCATTGAGTGTCTCCGTTCGTAGATCTCGCCCTCAGCCCCGAGGGACTTCGAGTGCCTGCTCGGGTGAGGTAGTCCCATAATTGTTGTTGTAGGAGGATTGATTTGTAGCATTTGTGGAGGAGCAACGCGTCTATTGACTGCGCAGCATTTGTGGAGGAGCAGCGCATCTATTGACTGCGCAGTCCTGAGATGGAGGATGTAGTCTGTATTTGGGAAGCTTCGGTTGGTATTTTTGGAGGATCTTGGTTAGGAGGTTGAGCGCAGGAATAACCGCATCTATTGGGGACTTCTGGTTGAGTGGGTGATCATATTATTGAGGATCCCAGACAGTGGCGGTGTGATCATTGGGAGGAAAGCACAGATCTGCAAGGAGGTATTTCCGGACAGCTACACGGTCGTTTTCAGTAGCTGGAACACAGATCAGAAACACAACCATCCCATGCAGCGTTCTAAGAATATTTCTTAACTTGCCTTGTGCAAGTTTAGGTGCTATCGCTTTTATCACCTATTGTACTCCCCTATATTTATCAGTATCATAAAATGGCTCAGCGTTCTCTTGGTATTTCTTGAGTATCTGTGCATGCTTTATATACATGCTATTGTATGTTTGCATTACTATTATTTCTCCCCTTTGCATTTCGATTTCTATACCACTTGTTGTGTTTTTCCCCACACTCTTATACAGAGTCTGAAAAGGGCCAGATAGCCTCTAGATCTCATCCTCTTTTCAGAGGTGAAACGTCTGGTAAATGCCCTCCCAGTCCATCTCTGGTTAGAGTTTGCTTGTGTTTTAGAGACATCCCTGAAAAGGAATATTACATCTAATTAATGGTATCTCATGGATATCAATTTAACTATATTAAATACCTTTCATCCTGATTATATGGACAAACATAAGTGGTTAACAAGATGATTGTGCATATCTTGCACATGTACAACTCCAAGCATCAATGCACAATCATCTTGTTTCCCTTTTTTTTTTGTCCATCTATAACTCTAACCATTCATGTACATGGGATGAAATCATTCCATATTTCCAACATAGTATAACGAAGCTCTACATAGCTCTATTTGCCACAGTCATTTTCAGGTGTGCATGGCATTAAAACCATTGGCCCCAATTGATGTGGTTATGCCCATTGCAACTTCAATTGTAGAGTACTCCCATGCTTAGCTCTAGGGACATAAAGCTTCCAATATTTTTGAACTTATCCAACACATTGAACAATAGCTCCATGATATCCCAAAGAATTCCAATGCCAACTATATGTAGCAACATGAATAGCACAAGGTTCCATAAAAGTTTCAGGTTGGTGATAAAGTCTAGCTAAATTTACAGAAAGAGAACCTCATAGGCTCCCATATGAAGATCATACCACTTCTATATGTGACTTACACAACCATAAAGGCTATTGGTGAAAATTATTTTCAATTTACTATTCTAAGGACATATGGAGGTCCTAAATGATATTATTTGGTAATTTGAGGAGCTACGGGTTTCCATGGGATGCCTTGACCACAATAAAAGAATGTATTCCTTGGATGATTCTTTCAAACGATCTATCATGTGCCCAAAATGAATATTTTATGCAAACGTTGCACCCCTAGGAAGTTTTTGTACCAACTAACCACCTTGATTCCTACAAGCATTTTGGCATTTCATCTTATAGGGTTATTGTTTTAGAGTTCTAAGTATATTTATTTATGATATAAGGACACTCTTCAAATATCTTTGTAACAAAGTCTCTTAATGCACATAGTCATCATCTCTTTCTTTTAAGAGATAGCTCCCACCATTCTAGCCAGTTTTCATTCTATAGTATTCCACTATTTAATTTATTAATAGAAGTTGGGTTTTCACTATATTACTCTGTTCTATGCTATATTTCACCATGTGTGTTCCATTTAATTTCTTGCATTTGATTTTGTTACATATACAACCTAGATGAATTTTATACAACAGGAGTGAAATTTATTTTTTGTCCTTATTCTTATTTAGCAATATCTTACCCAGAAAAATTTTAATTTTCCAATAAATATCAATTGTACATATGAAATATTTGTATCTTCCACAAGTATGACCTTTTTCAGGTACCTAGTCACTTACATTTGTTAAAATATATTTACTCGTAAGGGGTCACCAGTCCCAACCAATATCAGACTCCACTTATTCAATTTATTCTTCAACAGGCTAAGGTTTGTACACAGCAAAGTCGAGCAAAGCTAACTTCCCTTACCCATGCATGGGATTCTTCCTAATTACATAGATATGTAGCACTCTATCAAACGTAGGATAATTTCCAGGGAATATTTGGTTGAGAATGACATAAAGGACACATGCTGGAATAAAAAAGAGGCACAATCACTGAGAAAAATGGGAGCAAGCCAAAGCTAACATAACTATGTGGAAGGAGAAGGAGATGGATATTAATAAATGATAAAATAAAATGAAGGTGAAAATAGTGAAAATTTTGGAAAGAAGAGACTAAGGAGACAATCAAGAGCAATGAAGTACACCAATGAAGAAGGTGAAGGAGAAAATGAAATATGAAACCTAGTAAGGGAGAAATCCAACAAAATCTATCAACTTCCAAACATAAACCCAAAAACCGAGATAAAAAAGAAAGAAACAACCCATAATTTTATAGTATAGATAGAAAATTCATATATATACCTATTAGAGCGTGCATCAAATGGGGACACTTCCTTCATAGATTGAAATAATTGACCTCTCAATTCACATTGGATGAGTCAAAACTGCATTCCCTCATGTTTACTAAAACCATTACACCAACTTAGAGTCTTTCTCCTCATGAAATGGAAAAATGACATGGAAAGGGCAGCCAAGGTAGGGCCATCCAGTGCCATGGATTGTCATAAGCGTAAGCCATATATTTTATGATTCACCACTATCACTATTTCATTACCATGGAAAATTTTAGGGGCTAAAATTCGCAAGTGGGCTAATTTTCCATGGTTTTTCCCAAAACACATTTCGCTAATTTCCATTTTTTCTAAAAATGATTAGGCCAAATTTTACACTATAAAATTATTTTACCTTAAAAATAGCCAACATTATATAAAGGCTATATATAAAATCATTATAAATTTGAATAATTTTACAATATATCAGTTATAGTTTTCATATTATAGACTAGTGATGTTCGCCAATGTTTTAAACATCGAGATAATTTTCCATCCTTAAAAGTTTCCCTGTTCATTACCTCTATAGTTGGACATGAGTCAAATATCATCATTATCAATTATCATTACATGTAATGCAGTGGAGGTGAAAGCTACTTAATGCATCTAAGTGGTGTATATGATGTCTTAACACATGAATGCAAGTAGGGATGGAGGCAAGGTTAGTTCCCCATAATACTAGTGTATCCCCCACATTGTTATTCTTGTGCCCCATAGAAGGCCACTATTGCTATTGTTTTTCCCTTACATTATTAATTTTATGTATGTCGTAATTATATTTTGACCCCTTAGAATCCTATATATACCAAGGAGGTATTTTCATTTGAATCATCCAAGAATTGTTCATTTATGTAATGTAGGAGGTTTTCTCCTAAGAGCAGATTATTTTCAAGTTATCGATCTATATTTTCTTCTCTTTTGTGATCTAGTTACATAACACTTACCACCTCTATCCCATCAATAACCCCATTTTGGGATTCCCTCACTTCATATTCCTCCACATATTCTCTACACTTTATGCCACACACTTCATTTTCTCCCACACATCCATTACCATACTTCTTTGGACATCAATAAGCCTATGCATAATCCTCTTCTTAGAACACCTCTCAAAATCCTTTTTTTATTAGTTAATTAATTTTAACTTTATTCTTTTTCTCCATAAGTTGTTTTTACCTTCATTCAATTTTATATACCAGCTTGCCCAAATATCACCTTCTCATTATTAATATTTATCATATTTTTTTACCCTAAATTATTTTGGAATATATCCTTATGACACATGCAAGATAGCTAGACATATTTTGCAGTGACACTTGAGATTTATTAGTTAGACATAAATGAGTGGACAATGGCTTAGAATAATCTCTCCTGGAACTGAGGTAGTAACCAAAAAATACATTATGGATAAGCTATGAAAGGTTCCATGTCTCTTTCTAATTTATATAGAAATAATATAAGGGATATATTTATCTATAAATAATTACAATTTTTGTCGCATAATGAATGTGGTAGGAGTAAGGAATATTTAAAAATCAAGATTTCAATATTCACGTGGAGTAAATCAAATATTGCTAAGTCACTTCGTTCAGATCAAGAGTTGTTGTGTGGTGAACTTATTGAGGCCATAATATGAGTTTTGTATGTCTAATTTGAAAAATGAGAATCTATTAGAAATTTAGAAGTATGATGAACACGTTGAGAGTGGTTTCTACTGACAAAATTATAGATATTAGCTCTAGAAAATTGAAATAATAATCATGACCAACTTTGGTCCTATCACCAAAACATTTTTGAAAATGATTCATAAGAAGGGATGATTAGAATAACTAAAGTGGGGTTGAGCTTGGAGGATGAATTACCAACTTCATATTTTCAAAATGAAACTTTATTTAGTTAATGAAAAGAGGAGAACCATAACCATTAAGTAGTTGCAAAAAATGAATGAAGGATAATAAATGAAGAGGAAAATAATATTTTATAGGAGAGAAATGATTCATTAAACTTGCCATCCTTCTACAATTTTGTGTGTGATATTTTATCTTAACAAAATTCTTTTTATTTCTATATAGTATTTAATCATTTTTTCTTGTGATTTTTCTGACAATTTCATAAAGTTTATCCCTGACTGTAGTTTATCTTTTACTTGCAAGTTACTACTTATTAATTGGTCCATAGGAATCCAATCCTTGTCCTTTTGGGATTAACACATTTAAATTTACATTTAAGTATCATTATTTTGTAAGGTCCTTTAAAGAACCTACTCTATTCAAAATTGAAGTTTGTTTTTGAATCTCGCAAATAGCTATTTTCAAGAGCGCATGTCATTTTTGGTTTATATACTTTTAAATAGTTTTGTGACCATATTGGGGAAATTCATTCATTTTTAAGAAATATAACGATTTCTTTTAAGGATTAGGAATTATTGAGAAAGTAGAAGTTCTCTAGTTCAAGTATTTTGAAAAAATATTTGGTATGTTTCTAAGCACATAGTCGAAGGTGACTTGGGTTCTTGAAAAACTTATTCAAGTAACATCACATTTCCTTCAAGTTTATTAAAATTAAAGAAAGGATATGTTATGTCAATATATTGAAGACCAATAACCATCTATGATTTTGGAGGATGAGTTCCCTGGTGATGCCATTATTAATGAATTTGATTTCGAAGAAAAATTCCTCGATCTCTACACTAAAAATATCCTAGAATTGCATGAAGATATAGATGGAAAGTTCAATGAATACTTTCTTCCATGTTTTGATGATAATATTCCTTCCCCAGCAAGATCAATAGGAATTTCCAATGCTATAGAAAAAGGAAGAGGCCCCCAAAAGAAAAAGAAAAACTAGTGTAGATAATTCCTCTTAGTCTGCAAGGAAATATGTATCCCTTGCCAAATATTTCAATGGAGAAGTTTCCCATGTTTTTTGAAGACACTTGAAAGAAGGGATAAAATAATTTAGTTAAGCTGGGTAGTGGCTAACATATATATAACGTGGATAAAAACGAGTTCTTTTCATATTTTTGGTCTTGACTCTATTAGTAAATTCTCACGAATGGTTTTATTCATTGTTTCCTAGAACCATCATAGCCTAGGATGCATTGGAATATTTATTTATTGATAAATCTATCAAAAATAATGACCCATATTCCCTTTTATTGAAGATGGTTGAGATATAGATGAATGAATAGAAATAATTAAACACGTCACTTTCATTTTCATGGACTTCTTCACGATATTCCTTAATAAATTATGCCAATGATTTCATCATTTTTAACTACTATGAAAATGATTAACCTTTAAATATGAATTTTTTATCGGAGCAAGAGAAAATTTACAATTGGAAAGAGTTAATACATAAAGCTCAATTATTTAAAGAAAATATTCATGAAAGCAATTCTAGTGTCTCAAAATTTCCAATATGTTTCCAAGAAAATAAGAATGGTAAACTAGAATGGAGATCTAATTAAAGATGTAAAAATTTATGTACATTAGACTAGGTTCCTAAAGCTGACAATTAGAATGTTTTGTAGGAATACCTTCAGTCACATGTTGTGAATAACATCAAAGATGGATTAGATGAAAACCAACTAGAAATGCATGAATACTTTATTCAATATGAGTGTGGTGAAAATATGGTATTGAGTTCTCAAAGGCCACAATTGTTTTGTATCGATTTGAAAGAGGGACTTCAGAGTGAGATGAGGAAGAGTTACTAGTTTACATCTAATATCCAAAATATTTATTATTAATCTTGAGTAGAGTTTAATGAAAAGGAGGTGTTTCCATTATAAAAAACAAAGGGATATATAAAACAAGAGAGATTGATCATATGCTTTATTTTCAAAGACAACAAGAACCATCCCTCTAGTTATCCATGGATTCTTAGCATCAATTCATTTTCAAAGCTTCATCATGGAAACTTTGCTATTATTTTATGGGGGAGAATCTTGAGGACATTTCCAATAAACCAAGACTTTCAAACATTGTTGGGATTAAACATATAACTCTATTTATTACATGATTCTATTGGAATTATAATTATAACTGAGAGCTCACATTGACTCCAAATATGTTAGGGTAGATGGACCTTATATATAATTTTTTTATTTTGGTCAAAATCATCCTAATATTTCTTTATTAGAATCATGATGATAGTTTGGGATGACTTGAAATACGAAAGGACAAGGTCACTAGTTAAATTTTTGAGTTCTTAGCAACCCACAGGGGGTTTTATCCCTCATGTGGAGCTGAATTTTGTTGTGTTTTCATGTCACAAATCAAATAGAGTGATTATGAAACACCAAGTTTTTATTCATTTTTAATGTTGCAAATCTTCTCCACGTAAGTCTAGCAAGGATGTTTTGGCTTTTGAGAAAGGAGAGTAAAAGAAAAGATATTAGAAAGAAGAAAATATATCATGTTCATATTCTCATTATATATCCTTATGTCTGAGATTCGTCTAGAATTTAATGGAATAAAAATCAAAGGTAATATGCAAAAGACATTTCCATTTAACCAAATATCTCAATTACTTCCATTTTTGTCTTTATTTGCATTATTCATCTCATTCTCTATTTTTCATTTTTCTAAATAATTATTATCCTATGTGGAATTATCTTACATCCCCTCCCAATTTTACTTAGTAATTTTTGAGGTTTTATGGAAAATTCCCCACCTCATATTTATGCACATATACTTTACAATTTACTTTTAACACTTCATATTCCTCTGCACATACTTTACACCTTACTCAATGCACTCAATATTCTTCTACAAATGCATTACTTTACTTCTTAAAACATCACTTCACATCCACAAAACCCTTCTCCTCACACGTCCCTTATACACAACGTTTTATTAATTAGTTATTTCTACCTTTATTACTCTTACCCACAAGTTATTTTTACCTTTCTTTACTTTTATTTTCCAAACTCATACATCTCAAATTTGTATTATCTCATTATGACACATGGAATATAGTTAGAAAAATATCATGGTGACACATGAAAGGTATTAGTTAGACATAGATAACTAGGTAATGAGAAGGTATTAGTTAGACACGGATAACTAGGCAATTAGGCAATAAATAAAAAATACATTCTGGATAGGCTATAAAGTCTTTTGTGTCTCTTTATATTGTATATGAAAATAATATAACGAGTCCATGTCTTTATAGATAATTATGAATGCCCTCCCATAATGTGTGTCGTATGAGTAAGGTATATTTTCACATGAAAAGGAAAAGATTCATATGGAGTAGATCAATGATTTATTAGTCACTTTGCACATATCAATGGTCGCTTAGACATGAAGTTTCAAGGACCATAATTTGAGTCCTTAATGTCTGATTTGGGAAAACAATATTTTCTTGGAAACCTAGAAGCATGAAGAATATCGTAGGAGCGGTTTCTAGGGCTCAAATTATATATTTCAACTAAGAAAACGAAAACAATAGCCGTGACCAACTTTGTGTCTATTACCAAGTTATTTTTTAAAACGATTTGTAAAAATGAAAATATAGAATATTTTAAGCGAGATCCAACTTGAAGGATGAATTACTAAATTCATATTTTCAAAATGGATATTTATTCAGTTAACACGATGAGGAAAACACAACCATCAAGTACTTGAAAAAATAAGTAGAATATTATAAAACAAGAGGAGAAGAATCTATCACATGAGAGAGAGGATTCATTCCACTAGTCATCCTACTACAATTTTGTGTGTATTATTTATTATTTTTGAATCAAGTTCATTTTATTTCTCCATAGACTTTGATTATCTAATATTGTGATTATTTTGCATATTTATAAATCTAATCCCTGATTATAGTTTCTTTTTTTCTTCCAAGCTAATGCTTATTAATTGGTCCATGGGATCCCAATTCTAATCCATTAGTGATGAATGCATTTAGATTTATGTTTAAATATCAATATTTTGTAAAGTTATTTAAAGAACTTACTATATTCAAAATTAAATTCAATATTTGACTCTCATGGAGGAAGGGAGGTGTTTTTTGGAGTGCATTCCATTTATGGTTTATGTAATTTTAAAAAAGCAGTGACATCTTTTAGATGTCCTCCTATAATTCTTTATGATATTCAATGTCATTTTAGAGTTATATGAAAATATTGGTAATTTCCTTACATTTTATCAATGAATTTTTTTTAGTAATGTTTTCCTCTTATTGTATGAATGTTATGTATAGTAGAATGAATCATCCAAGGTTTTCATTTATTTATGATAAAAAAAATTTCTATTATTTCTTTTAAAGGTCACCTTTCCCACTTCTAGGTGAATGTGATAAATGATGAAATCTCTATGCTTTAGAGTTATTTGAATATCTCAATGAATGAAAATAGTAGTACCACCTCTATAAAAATGAAGAGGAAATCTTGATAATACCCTAGGAGGATGACCCTTTTCCTTTACAGGAAAATAGATCAACAATTGCACACAATATCTTTCCCTCATTTGCTTAATAGTATCTTACAAATTTTATTCCCTATGGTTGTCTTAAGTGTATGTGGAAGGAATCCAACCTATTATTTATCATCAAGAAATAGTCTATAGGGATATGGGAATGGTTTCCTATCCAACTCAACCTTTCTGATTATCTTTATCCTTCCACCTTTCTCCCTCTTAGTTGTACATATTTATCTTTTACAAATATACGTAGTCAGTCATGGGATCATAATAAGGTATACAACTATAATAGGAGAACAATGAATGTAGTGAGTTACTTGGAATTGAAAATTATCCTCTTTAATAGACAACATCCACTCAAATCAAATAGAAAAAATGAACAACCCCGAGAACTGTCAATTAAAATGTATGAAGGTAAAGAAACATGAAATATATTATTCAAACTTACATGTACATAAAATCCCTATGGAGATGGATCATCTTACAATTCTCAAGACTTTTACAGAACCCATAGGCAGTCATAACTACGGAAGGTATATTTCATTCCAACCACTCACTAACATTCAATGATTTTTTATAGATATTTTTAATAGATGATGAATAATAATGAACTTAACAAAAACAAAGTTATTTTTCTAACACTTAGAACCCCTTCCATCTACCAATATGGTGGATTTATTATTGGTAGTTGATTCATAACCATTGTGATGATATTCTGCCACTAGCCTTATAACTTTACATCTATTCTTAATAATATTTGTACACATCATTAATATACCATGAAAAATCAATCTTAATGTGTATCAAAATTATATTGATGAAAATGCATACTTTGGCATTAAATAGTTCAACCCTTGCCTTAAATTCCATATGTATATAGAACATATTTTCAACAGTTATATACAAACTTAATTATATCAATTATCCCTTATCATTATATCTACTTATATACAGTTTTATCTCAAAAAAAATAAAACTTAAAACTATATACATTGTAAAAACAAATTGTGAAAACAACTTATAAAATTTTACAAATTAAAACTCAAACACTACTAAAGAATAATTAATTCCAATATAAAATAGATATCAAACTTAGTTTTATTTGTGGTCAAAATGGATTTGAATAGAATATAAAGTAATATCAAGCTTTACTCTATATATTATGTAATTTGTTGCATATGCTTTTGTAGACATTGTTTTTTCCATTTTTAAATCATTTTAAGATATCTTTTACTAATATCGTGTGTAGGGTTGGAATTTGGATTTCTCCTTACCTCTCATATAATTCCTTTTAACGTTTTGGGTTCTTATGCTCCCCATCAATAAACGTTATGTAAATCTCTTCCCTCCTAGATTCCAGAAAAAATAAACTAGAAAACACTCCAAAACTCAGAATAAATAAGCTACAGGTTAAAAAGAGCCATTTCCTTTAAAGGTAAACCTGAAATATGTTAATGAGAAAAAAGTGTTACCAAACATGAACTAGTTCTTATGAGGTTAAACAGCGAAATTTGGATCTCTATAAGTTGGCAACCAGGGTTTCCATCACATTTCTCATTTCTCATTATTATGTTGAGTTAGTACATTTAGATTGGAACTAAGAAATGCAGAGCTTATTTGCACATAAATAAATCACCTCACATTCAATTATAGACACAAAATGCATCTAGTTCTACTATTTTATGTACATATTAAAATTAAATCAAAATAAATTATAATGAATAAAAATAAAATTGAAGTGCCCAATAGTTTGAACCTACATTATGAAATAAAAAAAATTAAAAGCTCACAACACCCACACTAGCCATTGTTGCGATTACATTATTTCAAATTGTTTTTTTTTTAACTGTTAATATTTTTCATACATATTGATTTTTTATTATAGATTTTTCTCCAAGAAAGCATGCTTATATCAAGTGTTTTTGGGGTTATGAAACAGTGAGTATGAAGGTTTTTCATCCCAAAAAACATGGTGCTAATAAGCTCTAATGTGCTTTTATACATAGTGTATTTGGATGTTATGAGTTGACAAGTAGCAAGATTTTTTTCCATTAATTGTGTTGCATGCGGGACCGTTTTTTTGGTCTTACTATTTCTTTCTTATTCCTCTCTATAGATTGTAGAGGATGTATTGGCATTCTTTAGATGATTTTTTTTCTTTGGATTTTCCTAATTTTTGTGTGGGAAATTTCATTCTTAATTTCCATATTTGATTCACAGACAGGATGTGTATTTTGACTTGTTTTTGCTACATGAGGTTGAACTTCCTGGGTTGTCAGTTTAACTCTTTTTCACAAGGTCTATAATCAGGACTAGATTTTCATTACACAGGATGAATAAAGACTTCATGTCCTGGGGTAAGGACTTGTTTTTGCTACATGAGGTTGAGTTTTGGTGATGTGAGTATAAATATTTCACAAGGCTTACAATCAGCACATATAGGGACCTTAGTTTTTCACACAAAGGCTTTAGTTTTTCACACAAGTTCTGCAATCAGAACATGATGTCCTTAGTTTTTCACACAAGTTCTGCAATCAGAACATGATGTCCTTAGTTTTTCACACAAAATTTTTAGTTTGATGTCCTTGGCTTTTCACACAAGGTCTACAATCAAGACAAGATTCAGGACTATATATCGTCGGACAAGGATTTGAATTTAAGTGGGCACTATTAATATTGGGTGGCATTTAATGTTGTTAGTTCCAACGACTTGTGCTCTATCCCTTTATGCGGTCTAGGCTTTTCATGTTGAACGTTGAATTTGCTAGAGTATATATTTTGCTAAGTGATGCACAAGTAATAATAGCTATTATTACTTGTTATGGTATAAATATACCTCGAGTTGGGAGATTGAAAATCCGTATATGGAAATATTGATCCTTTAATTAATATCTATTGATGAATATTAATGAATATAATAATTGTAGTGAATTTTAAAAATCTACATCCGTTTGTCTAATTTTCACCTGTTTTACTAAAGAAAGTACGCTCTTAAAATGAATATAGAGGATGTATTGGAATTCTTTAGCTACAAAATGGTTGTTTTTTTATTGGGCTTGTACTAGTATTTGTGTAGGAGAATCGATTCTCAATTTCTATAATTGATTGAGGAAAGACGTGTGTTTTTATTTGTTTTTTCTACATGAGGTTGAAATTCTGGGATTGATAACTCAAGACATATAAATCTTTATCTGTATAATTTTTTTTTCACAAGGCTTGCAATCAGGACACATAGCTCTTAGTTTTTTATACAAGGTTTACACTTAGGATATGACTAGTAAGGATTTTAATTTAAGTGCAAAGTATTCACATTGGTTGTTTGACATTGTTAGTTCCAAGTTCCACACTGTCTAAAGAAAAAAAAAATGAATCCCTAACCGGAGGCTCCAATTCTAACTTTCCTCACAGTTCTTCAGAGCCAATCTTGAGTTGGGCGTAAGTTTGAATGGGAATATGTCATGAGAGTGCGAATATCAGGGATGTAGACCACCCAAAGCTCCTCTTCTATGCCTGTTCAGTTTGACAATGAAGCCGCGCCCCCAGAAATTTGTGTCATAAACTTCCACTGTGTTTCAAACTGTGAAATGGAGGGGCAACAATGGCATTGATTGGCATTATTGCTAGTACTTCATGACCTTGGCCTTATTCCTTCTATGATATCCTTTCGGTAAAAGGATGGTGGTGTACTCAATGTAAAGGGTAGCGGAAAGCAATATGGAAAGGGATGTTCAGATTTGGTGTGTTACAATATTTTTTAAACATAGTTTGATAATCAATAATCATCAGTGATTGTTAGTATCAATTCACCATCACATCTTGATTTTACCTTTTTATTGAAATATTTACCTTTTCCTTGAAATATCATTCCTAATTTTCAAATATCAATAATGATTAGTTATAGTATAACACCAATTTCCAATAAGGCGCATACCCAAGAGACTGATCTTCTTAAAGGAGTAGTCTAACTGGGCAGAGGAATTTCTCAGTTTGCGTCACCGGACGGAAAAACTTTCGGCTCCTTCTGGCTCCCTCTCGCAATTCCCCCAACCTTTGACAAAAATCCTCTAGTTTCTGAAATCAGATCCGAGAGAATCTGGAAACTTCTAACCACCGCGGATGTGACCTGATCTATGTCAGACATAGTTAATGTGGTGGGTATGCGTCCAGGCTTGATTCCAATTGTCCATATTCAATTCTTCACGCGCTCCTGCTCATCTTCTGCCCATTTCTCCCCTATTCGAAACCTGCAAAACTAGAGACTGCAAAACCTCATGAAGACTGCAAAACCATGCTCAATCCCAGTAAGTAATGCACACACCTTCCTGCACAATTTTTTTGGGAGATTAAGTTTTTTTCTTAACTATTTTGAAACGAATCTGCGGATATAAGAAATCCAGAGTAGTTTTCATTCTGTTGGAATTTTTTTTTACAAAAAAAAAAAAAATTTAACGAAGAGCTCCAACCTACAGTTTGTGGAGAATGCATGATTCTTTAGAAACCTAAGACAGATTTGGTAATTTAGACTAAAAATTACCATGAAACAAATTTGCCTTACGATTAAATTTTTCTTACCATGAAAATAGTTCAAAAACAAATTTGCAAATTTCTTCTTAATATTGGGTTCAAATACTTCCTAATTCAAAATCAGTATGGCCATAGTAAAACATCAATACTATGGCATGAAAAAACATATGATTAGCACTGATGGCGACTGCCTTGAAGCATACCCTTCATTTTTGATTCGGTGTTTGCGAATAGATTCTGAATAAAAATCTTCAACTCCTCAAGAGAATCATCCCTTTCAACACAGAATTGGTTGTACAATTCTCGACTTATTTTCACATCACCTTCTTTCGCCTCACTTTCTCGATCTTGTTCTTGCTTCTCTGCTTTTTCTTTACTCAAAATTTTGTTTTTACGTTTCTTATTAGCCTCGAGCTTTTTTTATTCAAGTTGGTACTCAAATATTTGTCTTACCATGAAACAAATTCCCACCTGTCATCCATACGATGAAATTGGGAAAATAATCATTTTAATAGGGGGTAGTCTAACTTGGCGAATTAAAATTTTGTTTCATCCATACAAATTACCAAATTTCCATTTGTCATCCATAAAAATTACCAGTTAGACTACTCCCTGTTAAAATGATTATCATGTAGTAAGATCACGTAAATGCATAAATATAGTAGATGTCATGGCAGGAAGAAAAATAAACTGACCTGCCATCTCCCAAAGGATTTCTTGATGAAAATTATTTCCTCTTCAAAAAATTTCCCGAAAAGCATTGCATTGAACAAATTGAAGGGAAAATGGATATCCAATCATGATTTAAGAAACTTCTATGTGGGGCCATGTTTTTCAATATCATCGTTGTGGTCTTTGAGTTTTGTTTCTTATTTGTAGCTTAGTGTGATTTTTGATGACTTTCTTCAAGAATTTAGTGCTTAAACCATCCCCTGTGCCAAGCAGTGCATGTTGGTAAGCTAGATGAGACCCAAATGTCTTGAAATTCAAGGATGGAGTCAACTCGAGGAGCCAGAAAATGGTAATAAATTTTCATATACTTTAGTTTCCAATGTCTCATTTCCATTATTAAAAGGATAGTGAAAAGAGAACCTTCCGGAAATTCATTACAAACATGTTGCTAACCCAGTGCTCATGTTGTTGATTATTTGATGCATGTTGCTTGAAAAACTAGAAGGTCACAGGTACTAACGTTATGGGATATGGGCACTTGTACCATGTCTCCTTTGAGTACCCTGTAGAGCTTGGAAAACCATGGTTTTCTTATTTATTATTAATTAATGCATTGACTTTTAGAGATTTGGGTGGTTGTTATTTGCTTCTTTGGTATGGAGAAACCAATTGACTTAAGTTCTCAAAATTTAATAGCTTCAAGTTTGTACTGGACATAGGAGATAAATACTCAAAAGGAGAGTAGTTGATATTAGAAAGAAATTTATTTCTATTACAGAATGTCTGGATGCATTTTTCCATTATTGTGAACATGTAGATCATGTTAGTTCATGTTGTAAGAATAAACTTGACAATCCAAGGGAAGTATTTGTTGAGTCTTCTTTCGTTCAGATCTAAGCCACTAGAAGAAATCAGTCACTGTCATATCTAAAATCTCAATACCTTATGATTAACATCATATAATAACAGACTAAATATGATATCGTCCCCTTGCAAAATTTCATTTATATGAATCTTATAAGAATGGTTGGAATAAGTTAATGCACTGCAAATTCGTTATCACCTTTCATCTTTTGGAAGCTTTGATGAAATTTTTGTCTAGAATTTCAATTGATAGGATCAAAACAATGGAATAGAAAACTGCTAATAGATCTTGAAGTTATCTAAGCTTTGAGAGATCCTATTGTTTTGAATCCAAATGGAGAATATGATCTTGAACTCTATAATAAGCACAGTGATTGGAATGAACAAGACCAAGGGTGGAAATATATTGTACTATCTACTAAAGACATTCTCAGTAGCAAAACCTGCAAAAAACGAAACACAGGATTGAGTCTTTGTCATCCGTACACATTTCCCATTGGTATTATGGTTCTTTCTTGGAGAGGCTACTTGTTTCATTTTCATGTGCCCATCGGAAATGCTTCCAAATGTTGTTTTTTTATTTCTTGGAGATGCTAGCTGTGTCGTTGTGATGTTAGTTGTGCATTATGATATTTTTAAATTGTTTTTCCTTATCCTGATACCATAGTCCTACAATTTACTACAAATATGCTTTTATATCTAAACCCATTGTTAGACATATTGGCTATTGTAATCATCTCATATGATAAAGGTTCAAAACAACAAATTCTCAATTAAGAAATATTTTGTCAGTACCATTATCAACATCTAAGAAATTAAGAATACATGAGAGCTTCGTAAAAATCATAATCTAAGCCGCTCAAATTTAATGAAGAAGGAAGTTTCGGACACTAATTTATTTTACAAACATCATTATGTAAGAAATGAAGTAGATATTAACCCACTCATGGAACAATTGTGAAGGTATTATCAAATGGAATATAAATTATAGACTCTAAACAGGCTTAAGATGTATGTTCTTCTACAACTAGGTCATAGTGGAGAGCTTATTTCAACTCACTTCGATGCTTATGTAAAATAAATTCAAGTATATTGCTTTACTTATTTTAGTTATCAACATTTGAAGTGATTAACTTGTGAAAAATAATATCACTATGGAATCAGAATAGGTGTTCATGTATAACCATCATTCAAAAACAGAGATGCAAGCTTGAGAAGAGATTAAGTGAATAAACCTTAACATTAGAAACTGAGAGTAGTTTGCATGAGGAGGATAACTACAACATTTAAAAATTCCAGTGAATTATGTGCAAAACGAAAGGATGGAAGATGGTAATAAACTGAACCCACTATTATCTCCAAGTATGTATCTCTAAGACACTTCACTATCATCTCTTGGTATTATTGGATAGAATGTAAAGTTTAAACTCCAAAAAAGCTTAATAAGTATGCTTTTCTACAGCCAGACCATTGTGGAGAGCTTCTTTCGACTCATATTGATGGCTATGTCAAGTAATTTCAAATTTATTTCTTTACATGTTTTAGTTATCAACATTTGAAGTGATGAGCTTGTGAAAATTAACATCATAGTGCAATCTGAATAGGTGTTCATGTATAACCAACATTCAAAAACATAGATGATTTCTTGAGAAGAGATGAAGTGAAGAAACCTTAATATTAGAAACTTAAAATAGTTTGAATCAGAAGGATAACTGCAACATCTAAAAATTCCAGTGATTTCTATGTAAATCAAAAGGATGGAAGATGGTAATAAAGTCACTTCACTATTATCTCCAAGTTGAAAAGCCATGGACTTTCCACATATAAAAAAGGTGTAATTGCTATTACTCTGTTACTTTTGACTATCCAGTCCTTTGTATCAATGGGCTTGAAATTGACAGTTCTATCCTCAAAAATTATGAACTGTGCAAAATTGAAAATGGATAAAAGTATTCCTCAATCCAACATGGAGTGCCTCATTTTGAGAATTTTCTTCTTGATATTGCTCAAATATATATGTCATATTCAGAGCGTATCTAATCATGCTGCGGTCTTAATGGTAGAAAAACCTCTTCAAGCCAAGAAATTTTATTAAATATTTATCTTTGTCCTAAGCCTTAAGTTATTTCATTACAAATAAGAAATCTCAATGGAAGATGAATTTGAGAGAACCTACAGATATCTGCAGCAAATTCATATTTATAATATTCAATTTGAGTATTGATTTCAACTCATCTATTCATTTACAATCTTACTGCAGTCAACTACAATATTGTATTCATTGCAGAAATAAATTACCAAGGGCTAATATTTAGGTATCTCTCACTGTGCAATAAGTTCTTGCCCCATAGGCTACACACACAGGACATTTAGCTACTTCAAAGATAAAATTCTTGCATTTTAAGATCCCTTTCAATTATAATTTTGTAAGGAATATGATGTACTATTTAATATTGAGCAATCAACTATATTGAATTTCCTATTTTAATCTACTTCTTATAATTTGAGATCTATTTAGATTGTAATATGATCATCTTGCATTGTTTTTCAAAGTTGAATGGTTTTTACCTATTATTCTTTTTGCAGTTTAGCATGTATTCTTTTTCAAATGAATAGTGTTAATGTATCATTTACCTATTAATTCTCGAGTTTGTTCACTCTTTTAAATGTTGATAAAAATCCTCTTGTGCTTGCCTGAGTTGTTCATTAGTGTTGAGGGCTTGCTGAAGTTCTTGTACCTGTAACTTCATTTTTTATTTAGAATGTATAGCGTTGCTGCTAACATGTTTCTATATAGGCTATTTCTCTTATTTCCTTGCATATTATCTAACCAGATCAGGTCAAAATGGGAAAGCGAAGAAAATGGCAGCATATCATGGATCTTGAGGTGCAAGACCTAAAAGAAAAAATAATCTTTTCTAGTAAAGACTTGGTTTGGATGAAAATAAATCGAAAGAAAAATATTATGCATTGAGTTTCCTTAATCCCATTAAAACGAGTTTCTGATTTTATCAAAGGAGAGGAAGAGAATCTCATTGCTCCATTTAAGTTCATACGGAAAACAAGAAAAGAACCAAAACAAAGAGTTATAGTTGCATTGCGATATGAAATGTGAGTATTTAAAATATGCATTGTTTAGATCCTTTGTAACCACATTTATATTTCTTTGTACGTAATAACACTTGAAATTTTTGGTGTAGTTATCACTGTCCATTTGTCCCACATGAAGAAAAATGAAATCTTCCAACTAAATGAAGGACCTCCTCTGTGAAAAAAAGGGGTGGCCAAAGCCATTTGTCAAGGTTATGCATGGAATTCCCGATAGAGCAATATTAACTTTCAATATGTATGAACATGAAGATGGGTGAGGTTGGCCTTGTCATGGCCAACATGACACTTCAAGTGATACCAGAACCTTACATAAGCCAAAGCTTTCAAGGGACGTTGTTTCATATGTAGAGAGTTGTTTCTTTTTGGGAGTGCATGTTGTTATAGTTTATAGAACTCACATTAAGGTACATGTTGACATGGATGCGACAACTCGAGATAGGGATTTCTTCTTATGTAGGAAGGGTATTGTAAATATATATAATAGGTTGGTGAAGGGAAATTATCAACTTCACCAAAAGGATGAAATGAGTGTAAACCTTTGGTATCAAAATCATCATAAATATTTATTCTTTTACTGAAAACCCAATAGTGTGGAGGTCCCTTTTATAATAGGGATTCAAACAAAGTGGATGTTGGAGACAATGGTCAAGCTATCATACAATGGCTTACTAGCCATGGATTCAACATTTAATACAAATAAATATTGGGTAAGTCAGATGCCAATGATTGATTGAATATACTTATTTAAGTTGTGGACATTCAATATGATTAAAAACTTGTATTTGACTTTACGTAACGTTCAATATGACAGTATAAGTTGTATACACTTGTGGCATTTTATGAACAACAAAGTGGGGTGCCAGTTGCATGGATCGTGGCATCATGAAACACATCATATGATATTGCATTATGGTTGGAGCAGCTCATGCACAAGTGTTTCGAAACTCGTCCTGATTGGAAAGTCAATGATTTCATGGTTGATGATGCATTGGCTGAAATCACTGCCTTGAGGTAACTTTAACATTGTCATGATATAACTAAACTTCCATTTATTTATTTTTTAAATAGCACACTAAAATTCATTGAATATGGCGGGAGGATCATAGGGTGTGATGTGATCTTATTTGTTTGGCATGTATGGAGGGCTTGGTTAAAAAATGTCAATCGGTTGGCCACTAGTTCCATAAAATCCAATGAGATGTTTAGTGAGTTAGGTTACATCATACTCTCAGGAATGAAGTGGAAGATGAAATAAGTCATTTTTTTATCAGATTTGCAAATGAAGAGAAGTTCTTAGACTATTTCCACAAGAATTGGGTTGCTGGAGATAAGATTCGTAAGTAAAAAAAAAAATTGTATCATATGCATTTTTGTTTTCTATAAGGGTGATATATTAAGACTAACATGGTTCTATTTCAAATTAGGGATGTGGGAAAAATATTGTTGGGAGTTTCCTCATGCAAATCAGGAGACCAATAATGTTGTTAACTCATACCATTGTTACTTAAAACAACATTTCTTTTTGATAGAAGGAAAAAAAGTGCCCAAAGGATGGATTGGTTGTTGCATATGCTACTAAAAATCCTTGAAACTTGTTATTGTTTCAAGAAAATATTAAAATAATAAGGATTTTTAAACAACTACAAGAGATAAAAATAGCTGGAATCATCAGTGGAACGAGAAAGAAAAATTTCAGATACTGATTATTGTCCTCCTGAGAGCATAACCCATGTTTATTGGGTCATAAGCCAGACATATCGAGGTAAAAAATACCTGTCACCTGGTATCACATGAATTTTATAACGTGTGAATGTCCATGGTCAATTCGCGGAAACATTTGCAAGCATGCCATAAACGTTAATTGGTTGTATTTCCACTTGGATAATTCAAATACATTTCTTCATCAACATGCATAGGATAAAATATTCAATGACCCACCTGGGATCAATAGAGGGCCCCAAAACCATGACTTAGATGTCAATGCTACTCTTATAGCCACAAATATTTTTGATGCAGATGTCGAGACACTTCATTTGGAAAGGGAGGATATTTTTATCATTGTACATCTCATTTTAGATAACCCTCCTACTACTTTGGCGAAGACAAACCAGTTGACTGGTATGCTTAACAAATTGTTTGATGAAGCCAATAATTTTTATATTATGGATTTTGGATTCACACCCAGGCTGGGTTCTCTTGATTCATCTTTGAAGAGGAAGAAGAGTTTCCTTGGCCCTACAAAGAAAATAAAAAGTAGGAGGAAGAAAAATTGTTTGGAAATTGATTTAAATGTTGATCCATCATAATATGAACCATTTGAGTTTTGATACCTCAATAAGAGAGGACGGGCTCGATCAAATAATTCCATATCTATGGTTCTAGGTTAGTTTCATGTGTTGAATAGAGTCATGGTTTTAGATATAAGTATTTAGTCATCATCATTATTTAACATGTGCTAGGTTTATTTTTATATAAATGCAACAATCTGCAACCATGGCAATAACCCAAGACCAAAGGGAGATGCAAGACCATTCAAAATTACCTATCATGACAAGTACATTTGAGACTCTATTTCTTTGTGTGCACACATATCCCTTTTCTTGTCTAGAAAATTTCATTGCACTAACATATGACACATTTCTAGGTAACTATAGAACAAGTGGAGAAGCACCATATTCTACCACGATTGATCATCCATTGAAGTGCTTCAACTCTAGTGGGAATCAATGAAGTATGAAAAAACAATAGGTAAGTACTTTCGAGAGAGTATATGCATGTACTTCCTAAAGTGATAGCTCAATTAAGTGCATAGTAACTTGGATAGGATTCTTTCATTTATTTGGTTTGTGTGTAAAAATATTCTTAATATTCCTTATTATTCCATGTGCACTAGACCCAATTCTAAGTTTAGAAATAAATAATAAATACAATATATAGATATATCATTTATATAATGTGAATCTTAGTATTTTTCTTGTGCTCATTTGTTGAGTGCAAACTTCTTGCAGTTTTTGTTACTGTTTGCGGCATCCTCTTCTGTGATGGAGAACCAACTAGTTCCTATAGTCCTAAAAAATAGTATTATGGGCACTCATGATGAGAAAACTCAAAATCAGGGACTCAAAATTAGGCTCAAAATAAGTGTGCACGTGATCAGGGAATTTATTACACAACCAATATTGTCATAAAAAATGTGGAGAGATTGGAAGGTTGTACCAACTTATCGGAAGCTCAGAATGTATATTTTAACTTCATATTTTATATATATAGTTAAAGTTTAGTTGTATAAAATGGTCTTCTAGTAGATTTTATTTTCATCTATCGTTGTCTTCATGGTTTGGTAATTTACAACAATTGTTTGTCTTGTTCATTTGAGATAAGTTCAGGCTGGAATTTTTGACAATAAATTTGATATTGAAGAGAATAGGTAATAATTCATTTCTTTAATTATTTCTATCATTAATACAATCGATTTTCAACCATTAAATAAACCACTTGCTATTTGCTCAAATTTTGCATGAATGTGGAAGGTATCAGAACAGCTGTACTGTACAAAGCTTAATTAAATTGTGAGGTCATGTTTGTGAAAATAGGCTTGAAAACACATTGTAAAAAAATGAGATTTTCAAGTCTGAAATACCTTCTGGAAATAAAAACAATAAATAATTTTGAACGTTAATATCAAAACCTAAACAATTCTCTTGGCATCCATCTACAGGAATATAACCAGTAAGGAATGTGTCATCATCTCTAACATGTTCAACCTATTCTCACCTCTAAAACAGAAGTCAAGGACACCACTATTCAATATATTTTGAGATCTGTCTCGAGCATATTTGAATGCAAAATGATATTTTTGTGGATCAACAAAAAAGAAAGGAATTTTTTTTTAATATTTTCACATGTTTCATGTATTTATGGTAGCATACTAGAAATTGGAAAGTTGACGATTCTGTACTTTATAGAAACAGTAAGAAAATGTCATGGAAAAGAATATGTATAGAGTTGGAAATAGCCTTCTATTGTCCTTAAAATCTGCCTATTGTTTCCTTACTTTGGGGAGACTTTTTCATTAAATAAAATTATAGGCTAGACTGTAACATAAGGGCAAGCAACCTACCCTTTTATTGGCAATAGAAATTGGCAACTATAATGAGAGATTGGGTCGACCCATAAAAGCTCAAAGGCAGCTAGAGGAGAGGGATAAATAGCAAAAAGAAACAGTTGTCTCCAAAGCATGCCCAATTTTGGGCCTTTTCAAACCTTCTTTGCTCACTTGAACAAGCAAGGGGTTTCTTTTGTATATGCTTATTTGGAGCAATAGTGAAAAAGCTAGAAAAAATAATTTTCTAGACTTTGGTAGGAGCAGACATCTCCCCACTTTCCCATTCTCTAGTTCTCGAATGACTACCACCATAGAAAGAAAATTTACTCAAGGTAGCCTATTACCTAGGACACATTATGGTGCAACCAAGTTCATGGGTAATCTGTGAGTTTATTCAATTATGTTTGATCTAAACTTGTTGAATGTATTGGATGCCATTGAATAAATTTGTATGTTGTGTGATGGTAGTTTAGGGTGCACTTGTTTTGAATTTACTTCAGTGAAGGTGCACATTCATTTCTTACATGATATTTAATTTCATTGTTTCTTTATCTTTAGAAATCTGATCCAACCATTCTAAATTTGCTTCAGATACAAAGTTTTACTTGGATACAATCTACCAAGTATATGTCTTTCCTTCCTAATATATTTTATTTAAATTGTATCCAAGTACAAATCATATCAATTTATTTGAAAGATGAAAGGAAATAATATCCTACTATCTCTGCAATCCAAGAAACATTTTGATGCCCTTCAGTTTATTACATGGTAATATCTCCTGCGCAAGATGCATTGAATTTAGTCATCAGTACAGTGGGTAATGCATTTACTCTGAGAGTTGAGATGCACGCACAAAAGGAAGCATAAAAAACAAGTGATCAGTAATAAAAAATCTTACCAACAAAAAAACTATAAGGCCCATATCTATGCTTTTTTGTAAAGATGTAGTTGTAATGTTCAATGGTGCTCCCATGGGAAAATTAATCCATTAAGTATAACTACCATTAAAAATTATGAAGACAACAAAATATAGGGGCTTGAACATGTTTGGAAAAAATATTAACACACTTCACAAAAGGCATAGACTAGAAATTTCAATAAGATAATGGTGTTTGCACCTAAAATATAACATACAGTGTTGGATGCAACTAAAGATCAGCTTGAAGACATTTGTGAGAAATAGAACTGCTGTACAACAACATAGGACTGGAACATGGACATGTTAGTTTCTATGAGGAAGGGTGAAGAATGCCATTGGTAGGCATCCAGGTGAACTTCTAGAGATTTTCAACCATCTAGAGTTGGCAGAGGCATTTCTGCCTCGTAAAACGAATTGTGCTTAATTGGATGAATGTACAGTTTTTGATTAACAAAAATATATAAATTTTCTTTAAATTCCTTGCTACAAATTCAATTGGTTATTTTTTCAATATAATATCATCACCACTGGTGATGTATATAAAAATGGAAATATATATCCAACCATGGATGTGGAATAAATGAAATGCTTCAAAAAAATAAAAATATATACCTTTCCTCCTTGAATGCATGTTTCCTGTCGAGACTGGATCTACAGACCCCATGCTCCAATGTTTTCCATTAATTTTTTTACCACACAACGTAGCTCTTGCAAATATCATTCAAATTTCATGGAACTTTACTCTTCATTTACAATAGAATTGATTTCAATACTGAGCGTGAACCGCTACTGCATATCAGAAAATGTATCACACATATTGCTTCAGGAACTTATCCAATAAGTGAAACATTTTTGGATGTAGACCACTTGGAACTGGGATCATGGATCCATAAGTTTGCAGCAACCTTTGGTTGGTTGTTGCTCCATGAAAAATTCTCCTTGGTAAGTATATCCTTCTCAAAAGTAGATCCTCCTTATAGCACCTCCTTCCTAACAATAGCTTCAATGCTCTCAGAATTTGTATCTACAACAACTTTGTATATTTAGAAATATGATCCAACCATTCCAAATTTGATTCTTGTGAGTTTGAAGGAAATAATATTTAACCCTGAGAACTGCAATATCATGGGAGCATGTTTCTTAAAATATTCAAAAAAATGTATGAACGGACCAAGAAATGAAAAAATACCTACTCAATTTTTTGTTTTCTCTTATATAGACTACAAATAAGCATAATTACATGTACCATCACCGGAGAAGGATTAGCACCAAACTTCTTGGCATGAATTCCTTGGAGAAGGAAACTTCTGAAAAGAGGATTTGGGAAAGTGGCATCACCCAGGTAAAGTCAGATCACAATTAGGTGCTACAAACAGAGTTGTGGCTTTGTTACACTCAATTTACAACCTTCCCTTCTCCAGATTCAATTATCGTACCTGCCATGAAATGGTAGGGCACCAACACCTTCCCAAGGGATTCCTTCAGCTCTCCTACAACACCAGCAGCAACAACATTCTTGTCCTATCCATTGGGTATGTAAAAATAAATAGTATCTAGTGTCCAGAACATAAGCAACTACCTGATCAATATTTCATAGAAAGAAAGAGAATTCCTTAGTGGTTTTAATCGTGACAACCATTTCAGGCTCCACCTCAACATCTAAGTGGGTTATGAAGGTGTTTGTCTTGTGTAACCACTCCTTTTTCTAAATTTTAGAAATAAAATTTAGAAATAGGGTCCCTTTCTTTTTAGAAATAAAACACTTAGAAATAAAATTCATTGTTTTGAAAATTTTCATATTCAACATTCAATAAAAACTTATGGTCCGATCTAATATACAAGGCCTTATCATAAAAAAAACAAATCAAAGTTAAAAGTTCAATCGCGATCGGAGAATCGGAGATAACCCTCAAAAGAAATTTCATATGCCCATTTCAAATCTTCCGATGCGATTAGTCCAATCGGAAAATTTTAAATCGCTAAGAGTTTAAAACAGTTCAATATAACTTCCGATGCGATGCGGTCAATCGCAATCGATTAATCGGGACAATCTTTAAGAAACTCTTTACGCTTATTCGAAATTTCCCGATCCGATGTGCATTTGATAATAAACGCCTTTAAAAGAAAATCGAACATTTGTTTAAAAAAAAATGGTAGACCCCACCATTAGAGATCGGAAAGATCTGCAATCGCAATCGATCAATCGGGATAAACGTATTGTGATACTCATTTGCCATTTGAAAACTTCCGACGCGATTCATCTATTTTGCATACGAAGATTTTTGTTGAATATATTAATATATCACAAGCGCCAAATCTTTATTAGTACGAAGGCATTCAATAACGAATCAAATGAATATGGTTTGTGATTTGGTTTTAAATACTTAAGTGTGACCCAAAAGGAGCATTTACGCAATATACGAAACAAATGAATGAAAACCATAAATTCATAAATCATTCCGTTTGAGTGGCTTGTTGATCACGACTGAGAGTTTATTGTCTTGCAGAGCCAAAGAACAACAAGTTTTTTCATTCACAGACAAAGGGAAGCTGTAGCAGACACAGAAATGTCAAAGAGAGGAAAAAGAAACAAGACTGCTCTACCAGTGAAGCTTGCCGAAACTCCTACGGTCTCAAAAGAAAAGCCCATAAAGCCAAGGCTAGTCACAGATACATCATGCCAAGGTCTTAGGAAAATGACATGGGACACAGTCTACAACCTATTGGAAAAAGAAGATCCCAAGGTCACAGTGGAGAAGGCATCAGTTCCAGACGAGGATAGCTCGGATTCTGACTCTGACATCAATGAAAGAACACTTGCAAATTCATTTCTACATCGAATTGCAGCCAGAGCAAGCATCATGCCTTACTATGATGTAGTTCGATGGATTATTGACAGTGTAAAGATAAAAGATAGAATGTTTATTTCAGCATCCGGAGTGCCTTTCGGCTCGTTTAAAGAAGAAGACTTGAAAGCAATGTACCACCTTCCAGACCCACAGAAGGTGTATAACAAGGAATTTATCAAAGAATTTGCTGATGATAACAAAGTCCAATCCGACCCTATCAGAAATTGGAGGAAAAACCCAGAGAAGCACCGAAATGAAGCATCCGGTATGTATTCTATAGATTCTCTTCTGCCTCCATATTCCTATGCAGCTGCCATGATGTGTAGGTTATTTGGCAATGATAATTCAGCTAGGTTTTCTATACAAATGGTCCCATTAATCCTAGCAGCTGTGAATTCCGAAATTATGGATTGGGCTGTTATTCTTTCTGATAGAATGGCCAATAGGATCCTTGAGTACAGACAAGAAAAAGATGCTGGAAATTCTACCCCCTTTTTCTTTTGTGCCTATATTCTTGATTCTATTTGTTTCAATTCCGAATTTCCCTTATTTGGATGGAAATGGACTCCCAATAACCCCCTTCCAATCCATATTTATCATAAATTGCTTTGGAAGATTCATTTCCAAGCTAATGTATATAGAATCTGTCATGGTTTCCTCATTCCCGTTTTCCAAACCATTTTTAATCGCTTTCCTCCTAGGATTTCTGATAAAGCTAAAGCCGACCTGTCTGCAATCGGAGATTGGTTTGGGGAGGAAAATTTTACTTACATCAGGGTTTTTGGTAGTATAGTGGAGCCGCATGTTCTTCCGCTTTTTGTTCCAGACAAACTTCTCGCTCAAGAAGTTTCCTATCAATTGACAATTGAAGGTATATCCAGGTCTTTGAATAACAGCAAGAAGAGAATGTGGCCTCAATTCCCACTCAATTGTGGTCATTTCACTCTAAATGATTTCAAGCATGCAGAAAAAGAAGTCTTCAAGATAAGAGGTTGTAAATTTGCAACAATTCCTGGAAGACAATATGATCCAAAAAAGATAGCATTTGATGTCACTGCTTCAGTTTCAATTGCTCGTTTTGAGCATGAACCAGATATGTTCGATGATTTGTTTGTTTCATTAGATAATTTTCCTCGGATTTTTGACTTGATCAAGTCTAAATTTCAACAGGAGGAAATAAATAAATTTCTCTTATTTAGAAGCCAGAGATTGTTGAGAGTACCTCTGGACCAGCTGAGAACTCAAATCCAAAAATCAGAGACAGAAGGTACATCCGGCCAAATGCTAGTAGAAACATCTACCAGCAAAATCATTACACAATCGGCTGTCAACCAGCCGATTGTAAATTCTCAAAAAGTGGTCACTATTGACAAACCTGATGCCCCAAAGGGAAATACTGCTCAAATGACAGACAAATGCACAAATATCAATGATGAGGTGCATAATCAAAAGGATGGATCAGATGACAAAAGCACCAAGCAGAGCATAGATAAAGAGAAAGGAAAAGAAATAACTAAGGAGATTACGGTTTCCACTAATATTGATATTTCTTCTCAGCTATTAAATCAATATGATCAGTTTGCTCAACAGCTTGGATTGCAGGATAAAGGTTCAGAACAAATAGAGCAGGATGTTGAAATCATTCCTGAACATCCTACAGGGCATATTGTATTAAAAGGTGAGGAGATCCCTCCTTTGGATGTATTTTACAGCCCTAAACATAAGGCTGTTGTCAAAAGACAAAGAAAGAAAAGAAAAACAGAACAAGGTATATTTTCTACTCCATCAGAGGAGTTGATGAATATTGTTTATAAGAACAATGAAATGAATCCATTTGAAGACCTTACGAAATTGTCCCAGTATACAGGAGCTGATAGTGCTGCAACAGTGGATAAAGTTGTAGAAGTTTCTCAACTAATAACTCAGAAAGATCTTCACATAGCTTCACTGGAAGAACAAGCTAAGGAGAATCAGCCACTGATCAGCCAATTGCAACAACAACTACAGGATCAGACATTCAGGTCTAAAGAATTGGAGAAACAGCTTGCCGAAGAGAAGAAGAAGGTTGATGAAAAGATTTTAGGCAAACAAAAGCAGCTAAATGAAGAAATTTCTAAGTTACAGAGTCTGTTACAAAATGAGGAAAAGGCAAAAATGATTCAAGAAAAGGAATTTCAAGCAACTTTGGATAAGTTTAAAGATTATCCAAAGTTAAATGAATTCAAATCGGAAGCCCTTGAGGCTAATAAATTATTGACTCGGCAGTTAATTGAATTTTGCTCAAAACTGTCACAAGCAGAACCTTTTTGTGAGATTACTTCATCTTTGATCCAAACTATCATAACTCTTAGACAAGAAATAGATGATGCCGATGAAAAGATTTCTGAGTTTCTCAACTGGCAGGATACAGAAAAGGGAAAAGAAGCAAATCTTCCTAGGATAGAAGAAAAACACAAAGAAATCTTGTTTACAGAATGGGAACATCAATTAATGAAATCTGATAGAGCAATATCAAGGGCCAGAAATATAATGAATAATCTCACGCAATTCATAAATGACAGCGTATATTCAATTAATCTCATTTCAGACTGTGTTCCTGGCAGTTTGCCAAAGATAAAAGAAACTGAAGACAGGTGGAGAGAAGAAATGGAAAGGAAAAGTCAACAAATCGGCAAACTTCAAACTATATCCTGGGATAGTATGTGGACTCATGTGATCAAGCCAAACAATCAACAGACAACTATCAAACTTCTATCAAACGCTGTCGATTGTCTAATTCGAGAATTTTCTGATGCCACCTATGCTGGACAGTTGCATACTGAGATGAGTCATCCACCAAGACTCCGAGATATGTTGAACATTTGCAACTTGGCTTCATCAAGCGAAGGAGAAAAACAATGAATCAGTTTTATTCAAAATAGCATTTCAGTTTTAAATTTGATAGATTGTAGCAGTAGTATTAGGATTTTTGTTATGTAATTTATTATTTAAATCCTTCTCATGCATTTAGAGAAGGATCGGAAGTTGTAATATTTTGAGGATTTGGAGCTAACATTTATGTACTTCATTCCTTATTATATTTCTATGAAAGATCACATCTGGTGATTTTTGTGCTCAAATTATCTTTGAAGTGTTGCATTTTTGTGCCTTTGGAGTTAATTTTACATCGGAGTTACTAGATCAGAGTATCATACTTCGTTTGACAGTTTGCAATATGAATGAGGTATTTTTATCTGTTCATTGTTAATTGTCTCTGTTATATGGTATTCGTTTGAAGAATTTGCTATCATTTATATATTTGATTTTCATAATATTTCCTCTTTATATTATCATTTCTGAGTATAATTGGAATATTATCATTTATAGACATATATGAATGGTATATGATGATGAATGCAATATGCTAATATAACTCTGTTTAATTTATTAAACATAGTTATCTTTATTCGTTTCTGCACATTTCAATTTAGTTAATAATACATTTTCATGGTTATTATTAGATTGAAACAATCCTAAGTTGTATTCACATATTATTAGCCGGGTTAAAATTAGAATTTCTTTATCAGCATTTAGTTTAGATTAGATAGTTTTATTATTCTGTCAATTTAGTCCCATTTTCACCCATTCAATTCAATTCACTTAGTTATAAGGAAACTGGTCCTTTAAATCCAGTCGGAGCCACCATCCCAAACGGAAAAGGAGCTGTCTTAAGGTCCCGACCGGGTGGTTTTCCCCCAATGTTTGAAGCAAAGATTTTCTAGGCTTCAACGAGAAGGATGAGTCAGTTGTTGTTAGAGAGCCTATTGTGCCAATCAACTACTAGTTGAAAACTCTGCAAGAAGACTTTTCAATGAAATGTATATATAAGTATTGCTTCAAGCAGAGTGGGAGATTGACATGAAGGATACTAGCATGTCATCTTTATTTGAACTCTTCTTTATATTTATGAAATATTTCTAAAAGTTATATGATTCAGATGGATATGAAATAAATTGCTCGCAATTTGTTTTAAAACTAGTAAAATATATGAAAGAAAAATTCGAATCTTAACATTATCACTCATCGATATGCGATTTTCTTCTACATCTTTTAACTATGCATGTTCATGTTTTTCCAAAACACAGATCATGATCCGTTAGTCATTAATGTTTGTGTTATTAATTTTCTATGAACACAAATTGAGTAGGATGTATATTTGTGCTGTAAATATAAAAAACCAGCAAGCTTAGCTTATGCTACTCCACTTTTATTGTGATAAATATATGAAAACCAACAAGCTTAGCCCAAAATGATCGATGCCATGTCACTCCTAGAGAAACAAGTGTACATGTCTATCATGATCATGTGGATATTCTTTAACTCATGTGGTTACACAATTATACGTTTACAACATTTGTTTCCAACACAAACATAAGCAGTAGCAAATGATGATATAAATTAAATAGTGATTTCCACTTAAAAAAGTATTTCGCAAAATTTCATTCATAAATCTAAAACATAAAACTAAATTAGACAATGGCATAATGTTTTAATAGAAAACAAAAGACCATGAATGAGTTACTTTTCTCCAAATACGTTTGTCCATATACATGGAATATATTATATTTTTCCATATATATGTCGCCCTTATAAAAAACCGTACTAGTTACAAGTTGGGGAAAAATAATACATTAGAAAGTTCTTTAGTGAAAGAACCATGCCATCATAGAGCCAAGAAAAATGATAAAAACAACCCATTCGTATACTGGGGACCTATCTGGATGTTGATCAATGATGTCTGTTGCAGTGGATGGTGATCCTATGTCATATTTGACATCTACATATGAGCTTAAAAATTCCTTGGACATTATGTTGGGGTTCCCATGTTTTGGCCAGATTGGCAAGACCAAAAGATGAGACAACATCAAACCACTTTCAGACCTCGGGATCTAGCCTTCCTGGGTCCAGAGAGGGATCTCTCTATATATGCAAAGGTTTTATGGCTTTGAAGTTCAAATTTTAAGATGTGAGGCTAGTTATAGGCACAAGGTTGGTTTGTTTAATTGTTTGTTTGGTTGTGGGTTATCAGGAAAGAAGGGTTCAATGTAAGACCAGGATGAGCAAGGAAGAGTTAGGCAGAGGTGAAGTATTCGAGGGAGCATTAAAAACCATTGGGCAATGGAGTCAGGAAAGGATTTGCTTGCTAATCAATATGCAGGCTTTTAGTTGGGCTAGTCATCTAAAACATTGGATCTTAAAGATGATTGTGTGATATGGAATGGTAAGAGAGGAGGTGACAACACTGATTTTAGGGCACAAAGTTAAAGACCAGATGGTCGCACAAGGATCCTAGTGGATAGGGCTAACTCTAATCCCTAGTGTTCCAAAATCTTCCAGCTAAATTCTTAACAAGAAACATCTAAGAACATATTCATTTAATTCATACATCAGAGAGCAGGCAATAAGATCCACTACATTGGTTAAATCAACTAAAATCGATTCTTAGATAACACATTCAGAAGAAAAACATCAATGGAAAGGAGAGCAGAAACATAGGGTACCTAACAAGGGTAAATCCTATGCCAATATTCTGATGCAAGCCAGTAGAAACGAAATGAAATGAATTAAAACACAGAGATAGGAAAACATCACCACTGCTTTATATCAGGATCCAAAGAAAAGTTCTTGTCATATGAAATAGCAATACCAGTCAAATACAACATTGCCAATAGCTGAATACTCAGTCTGAAATAATATTCCTTAGCCTATCTTACAACTTTACACAGAGACTATGTCTCAAAGAAACTACTTGCAGTTCTCCGATAACTGATCAACAACCTTTACAATGAGTTTCTTCATGAATTTATAGCTCTAGTGGAGCAGAGAAGGTAGGTGAAAAACTAAATGTAGCATTAAACTCAGGAAAGAAAGAGGGCCGAAGCCCATTCTATTTAAATTTTGTGCATTTATCCATGTCACTCTTTGGGTGAAAGAGTGGTCTTCTCCAGGCTTCCATTTACTCTGGTATGTCTCTGATGTACTCTAGCTATAGTACTTTATAGTACTTCTGGTGAATTAAACAAAAACGTAGAATCCAGACGCTAAGATCTGCCATACTGTGCAACAAATGCTTCTGATAGTCTAGGGCTGCTGTAAGGGGAAAAATTCACTTGGACACCACGTAGACTGAAACAATAAATTGTACCATGTCCTGGCTTAGGAAGAAACATTTTGCTTATTTGAAACCCTGATTACATTTTTTTCTATGCACCGGACCTCTGGTGTGATCCTCGAGGTTTTCAATCTGGTACTCTACCTTTAGAACTCTTGATTAAGGCTTAAAATCCTCAATACTGAACGTTGAAATCCTTGATCATTATCTGGTATTTCTCCGCCGCTTCATAAATGTATCAATCTGCAATATCTGGGTCTTAATGGCGCTGGATAGGTTTTTCGTGGAGATTGAACTGTCCTTGGATAATATTTATGCCGCCGCTACCTTTCTTGGCATTTCCTTGTAGTACCAGCTTCTAAATTCAATTCTCTCTGCGTAACCTACCATTACAATCATACATATGAACCATGGAGGTTTCCCGCCTCTCTACAACCCTGCAAAATACGGAAACAGGTTAAGAAAACCATGCATGGGGATCAAATGATGTGGACGACTGCAGAGAAATGGAAAAAAAATGTAGAGGAATGGTGGAGAAATGATTTGGTGGAGGTTGGCAGAATGCAAAGAAATTTAAACGTGAACCTTGACATTTAACCTTAGAACGGGATAGATATGGATGGACGGGCAAATATACGATGGAACACGTGGAAAGATGACGTGGCGGGATGGGGTTATGGCGGGACTGAGAATAAATCTGGGTCGTCCGATCTTGGGAGGATATCGATGGTGGACAACACGTCGGAGGGTGATGGATAGTGGGCCAGGGGTACGGTGGCCATTGATTATCACGTGCGCAGCTTCATGGAGTGATCATCGTTGGCTTGCCCGCCCTAGATCGGACAATGCACAGCGATATCGCTCCGCGTCCACGGACAAACTTTAATGCGCGATGGGAGGGTGGTTTTCCAGCCATACCGGTGCCACGCATCAGATGATGTATGGAATCGCTCTCAAAATGAAAATACCACCCACCTCCGAAAAGCGGTGCGATGGAAACCAGTGGGTTTTGTACAGTGAGCGGGTGTGGGGACCACAGGCGGACGAGGGAAAATGGACCGTCGGATTTGAGGTTTTAAATGGACGGCTGGTATTCGATCAGGCAGTGAACGGGTGAACATCGGGCGCGATGGATGGGGCGAGGGCAGCGATCGCCATCCATTCTGTTTAGATCAACAGATATAAACGCGCCCAATGAATCATATGAGATAAGAAATTTTTGGGCTAGCGCTCGATTCTAGCGACCAGGTCACGTGGAGGAAAAGGCTGAGGGGGCTAGGCCGAAAGGGCTGAGACCCAGACTATGTGGAGAATATGGTTTTTGGCCCATTTTAATGCAATTTGAGGGCATAATTAGGTAACGATAGAGGTAAAAAGAGAAAGTAGGTCAGACAAGGGGTGTGTGCAAGATGCAAAGGGGATTTAAGATGGTTTAGAGGGTTAGTGAGGAATTTTGGGAGGGGGGAAAGATGAGGAAAACAGGGGTCAAAATGGGGTATTCTGCAGGGGTAAAAGAGGCAAATGAAGGCCTCTTGGAGCACCATTTTTTCCAATCAGAGAGGCTTTATGGTGGAAATCAGCAGAAGGGGTTGATCAATGGGCAGAGAGAATAAAGAGGTTTCAAGGATGATGTATTTTCAGGGGAAATGCATTCCTTGAAAGCTCAGAAAACAACTTAGCCCCCTGTTTGCTTGTCAAAAATTCATAGGGGGGCTGACACATTATATCACTACACATCCTTTGAATCACTGCAGAGTAGTTGATGGTAAAATTTTGAAATTGACAACTCTGATCTATTGCTTCCCTATAAAGGAGTTTTAAATTGTCTGCCTGAACCCAATAAATTACTTTCATCTGATGGCATATCAACTCTAAGTTGCTGAAGACTTGAATATCATTGACATCGTGTTTTTTTTCCACTTTTAGCCCTTCAACAAGGGTAATGTAATATGCTTCATTGTTTTTCAGTCTCCGAGGCACTTCTTTCCTTCCATGGAGCACATGATTTTTTGCCATGTTGTGAAGGGAAAATTTCACAACTCCTTGACCTCGATTTGGAAAGCATGAAACTTCAATGCATAAATGCCACTTTTTAACCATTGTTTACACTTGGAAGGTCTGAAAAAAAAAAATTAACAATAAGTTCATATTAGACAAGTAGGCAATTATCTATTTCTTAATACTCAACATGTTATTCAGTGATATATAACTGAAAAATCAGTTATCTATTCCTAATCTTTTCCATTAACTGCTAATTAATTGAACATCCATAAACCATTTCATTCTTATTTTATTTTATGCCTTTAAAATATCAGGATAAGGAAAAACAACTTAAAAATATCATACGGCACAACTAACATCACAATGACACAACTAGCATCTCCAAGCAAGAAACATACAACATTTGGGAAAATTTTGGGTGGACACGTGAAAATGAAACAACTAGCCTCTGCAAGCAAGAACCATGAACCATTTTGGAACATTTATGGTAGATAAATAAGAATGAAAAAGCTATAATTTCCAAGCAAAATCCTTGTAGCATTTGGGAACAATTGTTTCCGCTACATAAAAATGAAACAACCAGCATCTCCAAGAAAGAAACATATATCAAGCTAGAAAGTGCATCGTAGAACCGTAGAACGAAGAATTTAGGGCACAATATAGTTTGAACCCTTTGGTCCAATACCCTGATGGTTTTAAATTTAATATGTTTAATCCAATAATGGGAATTTCATGCTTGGTGTATATTGTAGGGATGAACTTTAAACAATAGTCAGGTTCGACCTCTTTAATTGGCATGGAATGGTCACTCTAGATGTTTTCGAAGTTGTTAGGGTTGTTCCTCTGAGACATAGCATCCTCAGTCCTCTACACAAAATGTGTATCCAAAAATATGTTAGTTTATAGATTGTTGCAGAATGAAAACCCATACTAGGGAAGAAAAATCATGTTGGTACCAACCCGTATAATGTCTCAAACACAACATAGCTACAGCGGACCAATAGATGAGAGAGAGAATATGGTAGAGAAATCTGAAATGAAGATACAACAATGTGGCCTGGTCTACCAATAAATACTTGAAAATATCTTGGAGGTATTTATTTATTGAATCTTTAACAGAAAAATACAGTTTTACGTACCTAATTGTAAACCTCAAATTAGAACCAGCAAAAACCTTAAAATGCTGAAATGATTGTGTCGGTTGCAATTTATTAAGGAAGAGGGATTTTCTTTGCTAAATTTATTCCACAAGCAGTGTTATAGACAACTCAAGTTTACCCCTACAGTTCGTGAAACATAAAAAAGAGAAAACAGTGATGAAGGCTACTTGTTATTTAACTATGAGTCTCCAGAAAAAAGGGTACATTTGTCATAATGCTTCGCTTGTTAAGATAAATTGAACTAAGAACTTTCCCTCAACGTAAGGAGATGGAAATCTGTTCAATTGGAAGAATGCTTATGTGGATTTGGAAAAATTATGCCTTCACATGTGGATTTGGAAACGTTCTTCCAAAAGTGTGGGAAATGAGTAGGGCACATCATCCAGGGTGCAAAAGAATGGTATTAACACCAAGATATTTCTTACACAGATTTTTAGTTTGGGTTTAAAATCACGAAAGCTTCGTTGGGAGTCAAGTTAAAGGGGAATAAAACCCTAAAAACTTGATTTTGAAGAGAAAATTTTCAGAGACTAGAGATTTAGTTAGGAACGATTTCAAAATTTTCATATTTTATCACACCTTAAACATACACACTCGCTAAAGGCCCATTGAACTTGATTGAATGTAAAATTCCAAGAATGTATTTCCAACACCCCTTGGATTCATTTACGTTTATATCTACATTCAAATACTTTGCAGAATTCTTGTATGACTGAAACTGGTAGTGATACAAAAAGAAGAGCCGCTTCAACAAATAGCATTGAGAAACATGTGATATTGGAGATCTCACTTTTCTAATTAAATTCATTGAATATATAGTAAAATATAAAAGCTACTCTAGATCTCTAAAATATGTCTGGAATTTGGATAGTATCTCTTTCAAGCATTAGGAAATTGCCCTTATCAAATATCAGGCACTGGCCAAGATAAAAAAACGGGATTTGAAACTCAATCAATAGTTGCATCGATGAAATATTTAATTTTGAAGGAAGGAAGATCTAGAAGAAGGTCAACTTGCTTACCAAATTATAGGTAACATAAGACCGGTACTAGAAGATCTGCTTTTCAAATTAATAAATTAATCCATTAAATTATGAAGAAGAGGACTATTCTGGCCATTATCAGACTTGAACTACCAGAGTTCAGATCCTTCTAATAAATATGGAAATGTTGATCATTTTGGAGGCCAATTCTCACAAGTAGAGGAAGACAGTAAAAATAACGACTCATCACAAAACCCACCAGTTCTCTTCAATGCTTCAGAGAGCACAAAAAAGTAGTTGGTGATAGTGTTTTACTACATATCAATCATGGTTTGAATTTGAACCCTTATAATAGCTCAGAATAGAGTTAAAAACCAGCGACCTACAAATTGACTATAATTCAACATCCACTGGGATTTGAAACCTACCTTATCTGATTGGATGTCAAAGCCCGAGTACTCTATTTTTCTTCAACTAATGAGGTAACCAAAAAAATAAAACTAAAAACATAAAGCTTCAAATTTCCGACATGGGTTGTTTTAAAATTCCAGATTTCCAAGTTGGTTTTGGGGATAGAAATTTGGTGCATAAGAAATTACAAACAATAAAACTAAAAACCTAATGCTTCAAATTTCCGACATGCATTGTTTTAAAAATCCATATTTCCAAGTTGGTTTCCAGGTTATGTCTCACTACTTCTATAGTTGGATTATACCTGGTGTTTAATGTCAGTTGTGCCCTGTAAAGTTTTGTGACTAGTTTCTTGAGCTTCATGGAAAGTAGATAGACCGAATTGAAGTGATTTTCTCCCAATAGAAGTCTGCATTATTTATAGAGATTTTTTAGATCCCCAACAACTGTTCATAAGTCCAATTAACAAGTTTTTTCAACATTTTTTGTAACTTCAATAAGATGTCAAATCACATCACACTGATCAACATCCATATTAGCGCGTGACCTAAAAAATTCAACCTGGAGTTTCTCATTCTCCTTTTGAAGAGCCTCCTCAAATACCAAGTATGGATACCTACGAGAAAGGGACTTCCGAAAAATTTAAGAGTTCAATACTAAAGATTCTGGATGTAAGATTGCATCATGATATTTCTCCTCTTCTTCATCAAGAGTGTATTCTCGGTGATCCTTCTCAATGGTCTGGAGTCGGTCTTGCTGACACATAATTTCATGGACAAAACAAGAATACTTCAATAATATTATGTAGAACATAGGTTCAATTTGCCACCATTTCAAGGAGGTTGCAAGTACATTGTAAATTGTATGTCTACTTTACTTATTTTAATATGTCCATATTTTGAAAGAAAAATAATACAATATAGTGAGATGAAACTAAAATTCACACATGTTTAGCTATATGGATCTAAAAATGAAAATAAATTAGAAATAAGAATCCAAAATAGATAAAACATTATATCTCAAAAAAAAATTGGAATGTTTCAAACTGCATCGAAATTGTAATTAATTACAAACCCAAGTAACAGGGCATGTCACTCGGGGGTCTTCTTTCCATAACTCCATATCTTGCATGTTGACCATGTCATATGCTATGACATGTGTCCAGCCTGTGTTTTCCATGTAACCTAAAATAGGACACATGCCAAACAAATCATGAACACATGCCCTAGACATGTCACTAATTAACTTATGTTTCTGCTATAAAAGGGTCAACTATAAGTTTGATCTCAAATATAAGCTAAAAACCCATTAAAATAGCAGCGGTGAATGATTTGAAATTCTTGTATGCATGTTCTTAGACACAACATAACTATCCTCGTGCTTGATCGATTGCAAAAAATCCATCTCCCCACTAACATTGCAGTTGAAGCTGTCCTAATTCAAGTGGATGTGTATTACTGATATCCTATTAGAAATACTCATGTCATAACATATCATATGAGACCTTGGGTTGTGAATACAATTTCCAAACACATTACCTGGTGTTCATATATTCATCGGTTCCGTCTTGGTTGTAGTTTATGTGAAATCATGAACAATATTAGGAAAGGTCTAGTTTTTCAAATTTATAGTGATAAGTTCAGGTTTCTAAAGAATCACACATTCTCCACAAACTATAGGCTGGAGCTCTTCATTAAATTAATTTTGTTTTGTAAAACAAAATTCCAACAGAATCGAAACTACTCCAATACAACTCACGATTGTTCCATGAGGGGGTTAATCTCTACTTCATTTCTTACATAATGATGTTTGAAAAATCAATTAGTATCCAAAACTTCCTTATTCATTAAGTTTGAGCAGCTTGGATTATGATTTTTACAAATTTTTCATGTGTTCTTAATTTCTTAGATGTTGATAATGGTAATGATAAAAGCTTTCTTAATTGAGAATTTGTGGCAGTGAACCTTTATCATACGAGATGATTACAATAACCAATATGTCTAACAATGGGAGTATCTATAAAATCATATTTTTAGTAAATTGTAGGAATATGGTAACAGGATAAGGAAAAAAAACTTTAAAATATCATAACGCACAGTTAACATCGAAATGACACAACTAGCATCTCCAAGCAAGAAACAAACAACATTTGGGAACATTTCTGGTGGACACATGAAAATGAAACAAATAGCCTCTCCAAGCAAGAACCATAAGAACAATGGGAAATTTGTACGGACAACAAAGACTCAATCCTTTGTTTCTTGCAAGGGGCCGATATTAGATTTAGCCTGTTATTATATGATGCTAATCCTATGATATTGAGACTTTAGATATGGCAGTGACTTATTTCTGCTAGTGGCTTAGAAATGAAAGAAAGAAGACTGAGAAAATAATTCCCTTGGATTGTCAATTTTATTCTTACAACATGAGTTAACAGGATATACAAGTTCATAATAATGGAAAAATGCATCCAGACATTATGTAATAAAAATTAATTGCTTTATGATATCAACTGCTCTCCTTTTGAGTATTTCTCTCATGTGTCCAGTACAAACTTGAAGCTATTAAATTTTGAGAACTTCATTTAATTGGTTTCTCCATCCCAAAGAAGCAAATAACAACCATCCAAAGCTCTAAAATTCAACACATCCCTTCATAATAAATAAGCAAACCATGGTTTTCCAAGCTCTATAGGGTACTCAAAGGAGACAGGATACATGTTCCCATATCCCATAACATTGGGACATGTGTACTTCTAGTTTTGAAAGCAGCATGCCTCAAATTATGAACAACATGAGCACAGGGTTAGCAGCATGTTTGTAATCAAGTGTTGGAAGGTTTCCTTTTCACTATCCTTTTAATAATGGAATTGATACATTGGAAAGTGGAGTATATGAAAATTCATTACCATTTTCTGGCACCTCGAGTTGACTCCATTCTTGGATTGCAAGACATTTGGCTCTCAGATGGCTTACCAACATGCACTGCTTGGCATAATGGATGGTTTAAGCACTAAATTATTGGAGAAAGTGGTCAAAAATCACACTATCCTACAAAGAAGCAACAAAACAGTAACACCACAATGATGATATTTAAAAACATGGCCCCACATAGCAGTTTCTTAAAGCATCACTAGATATCCATTTTCCCTTCAAGCCATTCGATGCAATGCTTTTCGAGACAAAATTTGAAGAGGAAATACTTTTCCTCAAGAAATCCTTTGGGACATGGAAAGTCAATTTACTTTTCTTCCTATCGGGACACCTACTATATTTATGCATTTACATGATCTTATTACATGATAATAATTTTAATAAGGAGTAGTCTAACTGGGAATTTTTATGGATGATAGGTGGGAATTTGGTAGTTTGTATGGATAAAACAAATTTGTAATTTTGCCCAGTTAGACTACTCCCTATTAAAATGATTATCTTCCCAGTTTCATTGTATGGATGACAAGTGGGAATTTGTTTCATGGTAAGACAAATCTATGGGTACCATGTTGAATAAAAAACATGTTTATGCTAATAAGAAAGTTAAACACAAACTTGTGAGTCAAAAAAATAAGGGGAATCAAGAACAAGATAGAGAAAGTGAGCCGAAAGCAGGTGATGTGAAAATAAGCCAAGAATTGTATAACCAATTCTGTATTGAAAGGGATGCTACTCTTGAGGAGTTGAATATTTTTATTCAAAATATGTTCATAGACACCCAATCACAGATGAAGGGTATGCTTCAAGGAAGTCCCCATAAGTGCTAATAATATGGTGTTTCATCTCACAGTATTCATGTTTTATTGTGGACATGCTGATTTTGAATTAGGAAGTATTTGAACCCAATATTCAGAAGAAATTTGCAAATGTTATTTTGAAGTCTTTTCATGGTAAAAAAAAATTCATTGTAAGAAAATTTGTTTCATGGTAATGTGTAGTCTAAATTACCAAATTTGTTTCAGGTTTCTAAAGAATCACACATTCTCCAGAAACTGTAGGCTGGATCTCTTCGTTAATTTTTTATTTTTATTTTTGTAAAACAAAATTCCAATAAAATCGAAACTACTCTGTATTTTGTATATCAGAAAATTCATTTCAAAAAAGTTAAGAAAAAACCATACTCTCCCAAAGAAATTGTGTAGGAAGGTGTGTGCGTTACTTACCGCAACTAGGCATGGTTTTGCAGTCTTAGTGAGGTTTTTCAGTCTTTGATTTTGCAGGTTTCAAACACGGGAGAAATGGGCGAAAGAGGAGCAAGAGGGCATGAAGAATTGAATATGGAGAATTGTAATCATTCCTGGACACATACCCGCCACATTAACTACGTTTGACAGAGATCGAGCTACATCTGGTGTGGCTAGAAGTTTCTAGATTCTATGGGATCTGATTTCTGTCAGAGGTTGGGGAAATCGCGAGCTGGATCCAGAAGGAGCCCGAAGGTTTTTCGACCAGTGATGGAAACTGGGAAATTCCTCCGCCCAGTTAGACTACTCCCTAACTAAATTCCTATGGAAATTTACACGATGAAAAATACAATGAAGTTTGAAAAATGTTAATTATATGAAGATATATAGGGAAGTATAAAAAGGAAAATCTACAAGATTTTTTTTCTTGAAAATTTGAAATTCATCTTTTCCCTTTATATATAAAAAGAGTAATAACTAAGGAAATGTATTTTTTTGAAATTTTGAAATTCATGTTTTCTCTTTATATATAAAAGAGTAATAACTAAGGAAATGTAGTTCTAAAGTAATGTGATTGGAAAGTGGATTGATATTTGATTGGAAAATGGATTGATATTTGGTATCTAGTCTGATGTTCGTAATAAAGAATTATTTTCCACCCAATCAAAATTTATTGGTTTAATATCACAATTTACCAAAAAATATGAGAAACAACTAATGGGTGCATATGATGCATTTTCAATGAAGTTCTTTATTGGGTTATGAAGAAATCATTAGGGTTAATATGACTTTTACAAAGGTAATTTAGAATATTTTTATAAGAAGTATTTATATGCATTTGACTTTGTAATAATTTATAATATGTTTGTTTGAATCATATTCTTATGAACTTAAATCTAGTTATCAAAGAAAGTGGTTTGAAAGTAATTAAAATAAATAAATGAACTAGTTCTGAAATATAAATGTTTAAGAAAAGGTTATATTATGGTTTAATAGTACTAAGTAAATTTAGATTAGTTTTATATGTAAGCTGATAAGGGTTCATTTAATGAGTTTAATCATTTGTCCTAAACTTGTTAATAACCAAGCAATTAAAAGTGTAAAAAGCCAAAAGTCAAAGTTTAACAGTGGTTATTGCAAAAGTGAAAGGTTGAAATAGTCGTTATTACTCCAAAAGGGAAGGTTGAAGTGCATTGATTTTCTTGCATTATTTACACTGATTATTTATAGTTGATAAATTGTGAACTTGTTAATTTTATGAATTTCATGGTTGATTTATAATCATAGAGTGACATTTTTAATATATCTAGTAATGATATTTGGAATGTAAGAATCTAATAAGAAGTTCTAATGTATACTAAACATAAAATAAGAGCATTTCATTTTCTTTTTGGAAAACTAAAATTATATAATTATAGAAACAAATTGAAGTGTGTATAGTTGCAATCGCCATTAAATGTAAAACTCATTTTAAAGCATTAACAATATTTAACTTTCATGATTATGGATTGTCTTATTATATGGTCGTAATGCATTATTTTGTGTGATTTTAAACTTTTGTATAAATGTAATGCTCTAAGTGATGTGGAATTCAACTTGGTTTGCTATAGGGGAATCATGGCTCCTAAGCATCTAAGACAAACTCAAATTACCCCTGAGGTGGAAACCCCACCTCTAGCCACTATAGAGATTGGAACCCTAGTCGAACAAGCCATACTATGTTCTCTTAGGGAAATGACAACCATATTTAACGTTTGGGTCACCAACCAATGCCAAAGTCAAAGGAATGGTCAAGGTTAAGGAAGGGAGTTGGAACAAAAACAAAAAGACATGAATTAAATTTTAAATTGAATGTAGAAGATAGACAAACAAAACTCGATATAATGAAAGAATTCCAAAACGCCAAATCACAAGATTTGACAGGTCAAGGAGGGTGTTTAGTCGCAGAATCTTGAGTAATCGATGTCACGAGAGAACTTCTCTTTAAGACATATTCTTCAAGGGAAAAAGGCCCAAATAGTAATGTGTATACTAGAAGGAGAAGATTTATTATGGTGGGTAAATGGAGAGACGAAGATGCAGGTCACGCCATTGCAAGTTAATTGGTAGATGTTGGAGGAAGCCGTCAAAATTAGGTACCTATCAGAGGAATAAAAACACCAACAAATAAGGGCTTTCCATGAAGTGTGATAGAATGATAGTTCTATCAAATATTTTCGAGCTGACTTATGTGCATTAGTCGATCATGTGCAATATATGGAAAATGATAAACGTCAAGATGAAATATTCCTACATGGGCTTGATCCTTTAATTCGAGTGGAAGTTACATGTGGAAAGCCCCTACTATGGAAGAAACTACTAGTTTGGCCAAGTAATTCTAGAGGATGATGAATATGAAAAGGAAAATGGTGGTTGATGAAAATATAGAGAAGGAATCCCCGAAGGAGGGTGTAAGAAGAAAATGGGAACACTAATATGAATCTAAAGGAAGACAGGACAAGGTTTCTAGGATTGCTAGCGCAACCTCCAGGTTGCCTACAAAATAACGTAGCGGCAATCCTAACTTAAAAAGGACTAATAATAGAGCTAAAAGAGTTGGTGGCCAAGAAAAATGAAATATAGGGGATGTAGCTCAATTAAAATGTTGGGAATGCGTGGGTTGAAATTATAGAATGGATATGCCAAAGTATCAAGCTCAGTTGAGACAACAAGGACACCAAGAAAAAGGAGAAAAACCACAAACCCAACATGAACTTCATACCATTGTAAACCATGGCCATGATTAACACCAAGCCATGGTTTTCTAGTCCACAAAATTCCAAGGAGGGAGTCCTTCCGATCGAACCAATTTTTATAGTGGGCTACCGGGTTTGTCGACTTAAGAATCATGAGTTCAAGGAAGTTAAGGCCCATTGGGAGAAATATAGCATATGGTTAGCTACGTGGAAAGATGCAGAAATTTAATTTCATGAATTTCCTTATATATTTGATTAAATTGTGTCATGAACTAGATAGGATTGCATAACTTGGCTTAGATAGATACCTTTTTGGAGTGTCTAAATCATGTATTATTGTTTAATTTTTTTTATACATCTAAATAATACACTATGATTAAAGTTTCATGATATGATGGTATGAGGATAATGATGTACATGTGGTTCTTATATATTTAGTTGTTACGATAATTATGTTGTATGCTCATGATGAATATGATATGCATAGGGGTTATGATGTTATGATTTGAGATTATATTGACATGTGGTTAGTTTATTATGATATGTCATGATATGTATTTGATGATGATATTTTGATGTTACAAATTATGAGGGTATTTTATGTGGTAATCGCATACCAATTTTGTGACATGCATGAGCATGAAGTTCTTTACTATTCGGAATGTGGTGATTAAGAATGATATTATGTTATCATGATGACATGAAAGAGTTTGCATGCTTCTTATTTTCAATGAAATGGTGGTTATAACTAATGCATTTGTTACATGTTGAGATGTGGAGATTGACAAGAAATTCATAAATTGGCTGAGAGGGCTATTTTATTTGATGATATCATGGGAGCCCATAGCTACAAGGGAGAATATGTAACTCCATATTGGTCAGGGACATACTAAATCAACACTACATACGCCAGTGGCCCCTTTGTCTTAGATAGATCTTGATGGAGAGCTCTTAAGGAGCTATGGGACCATCTTGAGGAGGCCCAGTGTCTGATATTGGAGGTCAGGTGTCTGATATTGGACTGGGATGTTGAAGTCTAGTAGGGGAGTAAGGACTTCAATTCATGGGGTTGTGCACTTTACTGAATGTGGGGGGAGTGCTTCAACCTTTCAAGATTCATGGAGTACTGAGTCAGGTTCCTGCCTTGGGGAAGATGAGCTGTTAGTCGAGCGCAAGCCTTAGGGCCATCCTTAGGATATGGTACAGAGCGATGAGGATTATTCCTGGTTCCAAAAGTGGGAAAAATGACATATATTCCTTGGTATTTATTGGGTGTTGTGTAAAATTTTGATTCATCCTGGTTATACTAGTTCAACACAGTGTGTGGCATAAACATGAAGTAATAAATAACTAAGTAAAATAAAATGTTAAATGATTTAACTTAACTTCGGGATGAAGTTCCTTAAATAGGGGGAGCATGTAATGTCCCCTAATAATAATAAAAATAACAATAATAAATAAATAAATATAAACAATAAATAAAAGGTAATACTGGTAAATAAATAGTAAAAAATAAATAAAAAATAATAATAGTAAATAAATAATAAATAATAAAGAAAATATAGTAATAGTAAATAAATAATAAATAATGAAGAGAATATAATAATAATAATAAATAAATAAAATAGTAAATAATAAACAGAAGTTCTAAATAAATATATATATATATAAGTAAACTATAAAAATAGTAAAAATAAGTAAAGTTAACAAAAAAAAAAGTAATAAAATAAGAAGGAGTTAAACTAAAAGAACTATTAAATTAAGTAAACCTTAAGATAAAGAAATAAAAGTTGCATGTTGACCAATGGAATGTGTGCATGTGAACCCCTTTCACTTTTTTGGTTTATTTAATGGATGATGAGGAGGATTCCTTCAGCCATTCCTTCATCCATTCTCTTCAGAGAAAAGTGTTTTGAGACAAGGGATTCCCTAGCAATAATATGTTGATTGAGGGCTCAACGGTGCCTAACTGTAGAATTATTATGTGCAATTGAGCCTATGGTTGGGTGTAGAGTTGTACCCAAACTCTTTGTTGCGGTTAGTAGAATTCAAAGAGCATTCAAATCCAAAAGCGCAAGGAATATCATCAATACAAGTACATCATCTCTACTCGTGTTTTTTGAAAATTATATTTAAATAGTTGAAATTTTTTTTGTTCATTACCAGTCATATAAATTGATGTAATTATTTTTATATTTTAAATCGGTGTTGTTAAAAAAGGTCCCACGAGGTGAAACAAGTCCTTTGAATTCCTTCAAAGTTCTTTCAAGCCAAGCAGATCTCTTTCTATTCTAAGGTATAGTGGCACTTGGAGATTCAACTAGTTTATGCTCATAATATTCTTCATGATGATCTTGATCCATTGGTTCAATTTCTTTAGACTTTGATTCCACATTATTTAGAGGAACTTTCATTTCATCATTAAAGTCCTAGTGTTAACCCTTGGACTTCCAAAAATAAACATCCTCGTCAAGTATGACATCCATGCATGTTTCAATAAAATATTTTCTTGGAACATAGATGCTAAAGGCCTTTAAGTTTTCACTATAGGTAACAAAAATTCATTTCTTCCAAGAAGGTTCCAAGTTCAACCTTTTTCTCCTTGGGAAAATGAACATAAATAGGAGAAACAAATATTCTCTAGTGTTCCACAATAGGTATTTCACCTATGAAGACTTATTCAGGAATCATGCAATCCAAGATTCGATGTGGGGATCTATTTTGAACATAAACAATTGTTCTTGTGACTTCTCCTCAAACAAACATTGACAACTATTGATCGTGAAGAATATCCTTCGGGGATCCCATAATAGTCATGTTATTTCTTTTGAAATTCATTTTTTTGAGTATATTAGGGAACTATCAACTCCCTCTTAATTCTAACATACCTACAGAAAGAAATCAATTCCTTGGATACATATTCTCCTCGATTATTATACCTTAAAGGCTTGATCCTTCTTCTTATAAAATTCTCACCCTATGCTTTGAATTCACAAAACTTCTCAAATACTTAATCCTTGGATTTCAGGAGATACATCCATGTATTATGAGAGTAATAATCAATGAAAGAGAGGTAATACAAATTGCCACACAAAGTCTTATTATTCATAGGCACACAAACATTGGAGTGCACAAGATCCAAAATTCCTTTCCATCTATAATCACTTCTAGTACTTCTTCCATTCAAAATTTTCCCAAGGGAAATACCTTACAAAATCCATCAAAATCAATCTTAATTTTAGGTACACCTTTAAAAATATTTCAATATACACAATGCTTTATAATGACCATGATCACATCTTCGATGCCATAGCTCACAAAGATGAGCGGTGTTATATAGCAATTCTTGAATTAAATTCCCAATGAGATGATATAATCCTCAAATTTTCACATTAATGACCTGAGTAGATTCAAAGGAGGCATCCTTATTCCATACTAGAACTTGTCCATCAATGAAAGAAATTTTGTATCCTTTGTCTTCAAGAGATGAAATAGACAAGAAATTCTTCTTTAAACTAAGAGAATATAAAATTTTATTAATTGATACATTAAATCATCACTCCAATTAGAAGATTGACAAATCAATTCCCCTGAAATCATATTCTTCATTGTATCCAAGTTTGACTCTTTGAGAAATATTCTCTATGATGAATTTAGAGAGATGTTCCTCACTTCTAGTCAAGTGCATTGAGGAACCACTATCCATCAACCATATTTCATCATGACCTACAATGGAACTTGTAAAATAAATAAAAAATTAGTATTCGTCATCATAATGATTCTTATTATACCTCCTCTTATAATAGCATTCATCAAGTTCATTTGTAAAAGCATGATGTTTCCCTTTCCTCTTTTGATCTCCATTTATTTGATACCCATCCCTTTGATTCCTTCCATGATAATGAACTTCATAGTGACCATATTATTGGTAACAAAAACATTAAAAATTTTTTGTATATTTTATATTCTTTCTATTTTGATAAGGAGTTCCTACCTGAGAAGAAATTTACCTTCTTGGAGCAGATTTTGGAGAAAGCCTTAAATTGAATATTCTACTAGAAATTCTTTAAAATATTGAAAGAATAGGCCTCCCTCTATTACTCTTATAATGAGTTAAAAAAATCTTGTCCACTTGGATCTTCAATATCATGTTTAGAAAGGAGTTTTGATTCTTTTTGTGTGTAGGTAGCCCATATCTTATTAAAAGTAGGTAAATTTTCTCTTCCACGAATGCTTGATGCAAAAGGATCACATGATCTAGGAAAACCACCCAAAGCCACAACTACCAATTCTTTGTTAGATACTTCTTCATTAATGTATTTTAGTTGATCTCTTATTTGATAAATTCTAATGAAGTATGATGCCACATTATAAATATTTTTCATCTTGATATTGCGAAGTTGAGCCCTTAAATTTATAAATTGATTGATGTTATTGATAGTGCACAATAGAGTGATGGCATCATACATCTCCTTGGAAGTTTGATGATAAAAAAAATATAGGTAATTATATGATCCCTAACGTATTCTTTAATGATGGTTATTGCCAAAATATCATCTTCTTGAAACTTTTCTTTTATTTCTTGATAAACTGGTTTAGTATTTTTTCCTATAACATCTCCTAGGACCTTGTTCCTTACAAGTAGTAAGTCAATCGTAGTTTTTCATGCTCTGTAATTAGTAGCTCCTTCAAGCTTATTCTTTCTCTTCCTGAAGGAATTCATGATGAAGAAGATGAATAAAACCGACCAAAAATCAAAATATGGATAATCCTAAATATCTTCAAGGTTCTCTCAATGCTCTTCAACATGATATCACAACTCTTTCCATTCAATAAAGTTTTAATTTTATGCCAATTTTCTAGGGAAATCAAGACTAGTATAGTTTTTCAAATTTAATAACTACTTCTAATGATATAATCAATCTTATTATAGCATTCCAATCATTAAGTAGTTATACATGAAAAACTTCAACTATTCACTTTCATCATTAGAGCAATATAAATCACAATGAACAATAAAATAAGAGAGAAGTGATGCCATAAATTAGGCTCACAACAAGGGAGAACCCCACAAGGGGAAAACCAACCAATATTTCCTTATAAAATAGAGAATTCGGTTCATCAATAGTACATTGTAATATTCCAAAAATATTCCCAAATATGACTTCAACAATGTCCCAATCAAACCAGTCAAAGGAAAGCGAATATGGTCAATGATAGTCATAGTCAGAGTACGCAATACAGGGGCTGAATTTTGGCGTAAGGTATATAAAAAAAGGGAACTAAATTTTGTCCTAAAATTACCTTATAAAATACACTTAAGGAACCAGTCAAATTTTTTTAAAGCTTCAGTCAAACCCTGCAATCAACCCAAGTCAATGAGTCAGATACATGAGAGAATTTTGGTTGGATCAGTTCAATGAGCATTTGCAACGTTCAACCTCCAAAGAGTTAAAAAATCGATCAAATAGAAGAAAACTAACACATGTCAATGAAATTAAAATAAAATAATATATGTTGGTCAACGCAAAACAAAAATTTCCTTTGACTCCTTTGCACGTGTGCATGTACCGCTGCAATTTTTCAGATCAAATGATGTGTCCAAATGATATCTAAAAAAATCATATTTATATGAGGTTTAGGAGGTGGCTTTTCACACATGTGGGGCTAACTTGTGCATTAAGACCAACTTAGTCAAATACCAAAGTTTCAATTTTCCTCATAATTTTCTAATGAAAATACCAACCATAGCTACCCATTTTTTAACACATAATTTTTTTTTTTGTCATTAAATGATGCATACCAGCATTTTCCTTCAAACAATTCATACAAATTTTATAAACATTTTCATATATAGAATTGTCCCTCATTTTATGAATCCCAAGGACATACAAATGCCTAATATGGTCATTATCAATATAAATATTCATATAGATCCATGAAATATTTTCATTAGGTGCAGCATCATCCAATAAATTGACAAAAACCTAGCATTTAAATTTTTACATTTTATATCAACTTTTTCTAGTAGAGCAAGGCATCTTTCTGAGACCCAACCACTTGTTGTAGGCCAACAAGAAGACAAAATATTCAACACTTGAAAAAAATATAGATATTTTGTGTAATTTAAACACTATGTCATTAGATTCAATTTAAATGTGACACTTATCACATGAGATAAGTGATCCATAACTAAATTCTTTTTAGGAAGTAATCTTATTTAATGTTTATTTCCCTCATCGTGTTAGAGTAACAAATGATTCTTGTAAGCTCTTGGATGTTATCATGTAACTTACTTTTCCTTAATTAATAAGATTGGTATATTTGAGTACACTTCTTTTATAATTATGGTATAAAAGTTACAATGATCCAATTGGTGTAAAGAGGATAAAACAAGATTCCAAAATTGTAGATGTAATACCCTATGGGAAAATCACTATATGAATTATTTTGTTTAGTTTTGACTACATGAATTTCATGACATGTGATGAATAATATAAATTCAATATTATTTGAAAAATATGGAATTATGAAATTAAGTTAATTTGTTAATCCTCTCTGGAAAAATTTAGAGGATAACATGAGATATTAACCCGTATTTGTCAGGAAAAAAATTGGAGTTGGTTGTGCCTAGATTGGCAGAAACAAAACAAAAAAATATACTCCTCTTTTCAGCTTCCTCTATGAGAAAAAGAAAATAAAGGAAAAGCTAAGAGACCATCGTGATTTTTTTTATGGCTAGAGATAAATGCCATAATGTGGAGTCTGCGAAAATAAGAACTATGGGAGATAAATACAGTTCTTGAAGACTACAAATATGTCACCACCATCCTTCGATATTTAACATAGTAAAAATAAAATAAAATTATTACCTACCTCTACAATACCAGAAATAACATGACTAGCACCTTATTTAACTTTTCTTCGACTTACTATGCAAACACCTTGTTACTGTGCGATACATATGCAAATATATATATATTATATGACTAGCATTTCAACTATGTAATAAAAGTCTGGACATTATTAAAGCATATATAGTTAATTTTCGCAATCATGGCAATTGATTATATACATAACCCAAAACTCATTTAACATAAGCAATTTACACCATAGACTATACATTCGACCTTGTGAAGGTTCGTAATCTTCCAATGATCTGGTTTTACTACTTCTGAGTGATATTTGTACTTAGACATAAATACGATATCGGATTTATTTTGTGGATATATATTATTATTCTGATTTTGGGTTGTGTACGCTCCACTTGGCGTTGTATCCGCATCTTCGTAGGCAATTTGTCAACTCTCATTACTCCCAGCAGTATTGGGCTATTCTGCTTTGTTATAGCTATTACGAACTTGCCTCAAATTCCACATTTCTTTCGAGGGAAAACTCCAGCATTCTCCGTTAGATGGTATGTAAGCTAAACGGGCTAGGTTTTCTTGGAGTTTTGAAGTTCTTCAAACTTTACTACTCCATTGCAAACTTCGCCATGAATCCTTATAACAGGTCTGAGCTTCTTGTCATATTTTACTCTTATCCCACTATTGAGATTTTCTTAGTTTTATTTATTTTAAATTATGAATTGATGAATAGTTCTTCTATCTACTTCAACAGGGTTTCGATAATGAATTTTCCCTATATAAGGTCACGTCTTTAGCTTAAAATCATATCAATCTCTGGAGGAAAAGTTCACAGCTCAGCGTAGAGGATAAGTCTCCTCTTTTCGACTAACGCTGTTTGTTTTGGGTAAAGAATTACCTAGGTTAAACCCTGATTCACAGTAGAAGATTAACCCCTGAATTCTTGACTTCCAGAGGAAGACCGCGACGGGATTTTTGTTTGTTTACCAGGTATTATTTCATGCCAGTAATATTTCAGGATTTGAGATTAAAGCATGCTTCATTGTGAAATACCCCACAGATTTTCGTTTAACACCATATCTCTTATTGTTTTTCTGATGTAGGTGTGAGGGTTTTAAACCCTTGGTTTCACATTCTTGAATGATAATCTCATCAATAGCCCCGGCTAATGTATTCATCAACAACTTAATAGGTACTCAATATTTCCGAAAGGAAATATACCCTCTTCAAGACTCCCTTCAATGCATTCTGAGCATTTTTCTTATTGGGTTACAGAACAGTGTTAAGGGTTTACTCACCCGAGTTAGGGTTTCATGGTTCTTATGATACTTAAGAAGATGATATGTAATTATTTAAGGGTTTTACCTAGTGGTGGTCTTGTAAACAGTGATTTATCCTTCTCCTGTTGCATGCTATTTTTTAAAGGACCAGGTGATAGGCTCGACCTGTAGAATTACTATTTGAGGAACAAGTAATACAGTTTAATTATTTTCCTTCTGTTTAAAATCTGCTACTTGTCATTTATAACATCATTTACCAATATATAAATTATCTATGGTAATGAGGGTTTTGAGTTCTTACTTCTTCCTTAACTGTAACCCAAGTCATGGTTATTGCTGTTACTATATTTTTTTTTATTCGAGCATTAAACTAAGCTCTATTTTTCGTTTTCAAATAGCATAGTTAACTAATGGTAGATAATGTTCCACATAGTATGATTACTCTTTTGTTTTCTATTAGTATCTTTCTCATGAAAGATAAGTTATACGCCATGCATTTATTGAGAAGAAATATCGGTATCTTCATTTTTCTTTCTGTAAAATCTTTAGCATAATAACTTTCTGTTTACTTCCTAAGTTTTCTCCAGAACTTTGGTGCCCAAATCGCCAATAAATAGAATCTAAGATTATAGGGTTTACTTAGCCACTGGTGATGATGTTTTGGTTTGGGGTTTATACCCAGAACCGAAACTGATAGCCTGTTGGGTCTGGTAAGAACAAAACTAGGTAGTACAGCTCATTTCTATAGAAAGGGTTTGAATATAAATACAACAAAACATATAGATATGATGTTATTCTTATTACTGTAGCACTCATTCATATAAAATATTGCTTTACTTCTTTCATACTAATACTCTGAGTTCCTACTATTATCAACTACTATAACTATGATATTCTCGGTCTTTCTCATGCTACAAAAAGAATATTACTAGCAGAAAGTGGTAGTATTATTATTTTAAATTATGCTACCATATTTAATACAGGAATTAAATATTACCAGGGTACAGATTACACCTTCTATTGTTTCATTTAATACTAAATATATATTTATATAAACTTATATTTACTAATGAATAATGTACTACCCTTCCGGTATACTGTAAACAGCCATTCAAATCTTTAATAAATCATTTAGTTTATACAGTAATACTTATCTGAATTATCCGACTCAAGTTGTGGTCCTCCCAACCATCAAGGGAGGCTATTACGTCCTCCAATTGCTCTCGAGCTCCAGAATCTGGACGGTGCCATGGGTTAATAGTGGATTTTTCTGCTGTGACCTCTGGAAGGCCAATCCAATCACACTCAGATATTCTGGCTTTACAAGGGTTACTGAAAGCTATTTTCAACTAGTCCCAACCAGCTCTAGAAAATACTCCCCCTTTACCAAATTCACAGAACCCCTAATCCTCTCTTGGGATTCAGCTTTATCCTCAGAGGATTAGGTAACTGTTTCCAACTATTCCCCAACCACCTCCTATTCTTGGAAACCTTTTACCAACAACTTAACTAGATTTTCTTTTCATTAACTAGTTCCTCCTAATTTAATAATTTCAGCAAAAATAATTTGTTCTATATATAATAATAATTCAAGTCTTTCTTGCCAGAAAATAAAATAAACAAATGTCTTTAACTAATTAGTACTAGTTAACTTTTAATGAGGCTGTCACATCTCCCCCCTGGAAGTAACACCGTCCTCGGTGTTTCAGCCCAGCTCCGCAAAGAGCTCCGGGTAAGCTTCCTGCATAAATTTCTTGTCCTCCCAAGTAGCTTCATCTGGTCTGAAGTGCTTCCACTGCACTTTCACCTGGATAACTACTTGTTTGCGAAGTTAAATTTCTCTTCTATCAAGTAGGCGTTGTAGCTCGACCAGAAACTCTCTGTCCAGTTCTACCTGAAAAACAAAGTGTTTTCAAGTCAGTATGCATCAATTATTCATAACTTTAAGTTAGGATTTTTATCTTTTTCCTACCTGAATATTTTTCCAATGAATCACATGTTTTTCATCATGTAAATATCGCTTCAGTAAGGACACATGGAACACATTGTCTACTTTAATATGACTGGGTAAGGCCAACCGATAGGCTTATGGTCCCACCCTTTCCAGTATTTGGAAAGGTCCATAGTACCGGGGAGCCAATTTGGCACAAGAGGTCCATCTCATGGTAGTTCTCTTGGGCTTAATTCTCATGTGAACATGGTCCCCTACCACAAATTCATGATAAGACCTTTTCTTATCTACATAAGTCTTTTGTTGATCTTGCACAACCTTTAGATTCAGCCTTATTCTTTTTATCTTAGCTTCCATTTCAGCCAACATTTTAGGTCCCAACATTAACTTTGTTTCAGGACTGCTCCAATTTATAGGTGTACGACATTTCCTACCATACAATGCCTCGAAGGGACTCATTTTCTGAGATTCCTAATACCCATTGTTATACGCAAACTCAACAAGGTGCAAGTAGTCCTCCCACTTGGTTGGTTGCTACATTACATACATGTGCAGCATGTCTTCCAATACTTGGTTTACTCGCTCCGTTTTCCCATCAATCTGACGATGATAGGCGGTACTAAAATGTATTTGTGTTCCCAGTCCGGAAAAAAAGGTTTTCCAGAATGCGGATGTGAACTTAACATCTCGATCTGAAATCACAGTCTTAGGTATGCCATGCAACCTAAATATTTCCTTCATAAATATATTGGCAATCTGTACTGTCTTGTGTGTAGACAGTACAGGTATAAAATGGGAAGATTTGCTTAATCTTTCTACCACTACCATGATTGAATCATTCTGCCTTTTTGTTCGTGGTAAACCCGTTATGAAATCTAAGGAGATAACCTCCCACTTCCATTCAGGGATGGGTATGGGTTGTAATAGCCCTGCAGGATGATGGTGCTCCACCTTAACCTACTGACATTCCAAACATTTGCTTAGATACTCTACAATATTCTTACGCATACCTGGACAATAATATACCTTTCTTATTGCAGTAAGCATCTTTTGATATCCCGGATGGCCAACTTAATTGTTGAGGTCGAACTCATTCAGTATTAACTCCTTTAGACTTGTACGATTAGGCACATAAATTCTTCCTCGAAAATTCAACACCTGATATTCGTTCTTTCCACACTCGGATGTCTTGCCTTCCTTCTTATCATCCTCCATTTTCTGCCATAAGAATTTATATTCCGGGTCTTTCTGTGCTTCTTCTTTTAACTGTTCCAACAGTTGGCTTTCTAGCTGATTATAGTATAATGCATAAATACCATGCATTTTTCTGCTTAACATGTCTGCAACTCGATTTTCCTTTCCCTTAACATGTTGTATGTCCATGTCAAATTCACTCAAAAAGACAGTCCATCTTGCCTGTCTAGAATTTAAATTTGCTTGCTTAAAATAATTAGTCAAGCTGTTATGGTTTGTTTTAAGTACAAACCTCCTACCCAGCAGGTAATGCCTCCACACCTGGAGAGCATGCACCACGACTGTAAGCTCCAGATCATAAGCAGAATATTTGTGTTCATGATTGTTTAGTTTTCTAGACTCGTAAGCTATCACTTTACCTTCTTGACTTAATATCGCTCCAACTCCTTCTTTGTGGCATCAGTACAAACTTCATAGTCTTTATCAGGGTTAGCTACTTTCAGTACCAGTGCTGTAGTCAGAAGTTTTTTTAGCTTTTCAAAGCTATTCTGACATTCATTTTTCCATTTTAAAAGTTTGCCTTTCTTCTACAAAGAGGTAATAGGAAAAGAAATTTTAGAAAATCCTTCTATGAACCTTCTATAATAACCAGCTAGACCCATAAATGATCTAATATCATCCACATTCTAAGGTACTCACCATTCCATAATCGTTTCGATCTTTTCTGGATCAAAAACTATTCCTTGAGTTGATATAACATGTCCCAAATATTGGATTTTTGTTTTAAAGAAATTGCATTTGCTAAACTTAGCATAAAGATGATTCTTTCACAGCATTTCCAAAACTATTCTCAAATTCTCTTTATGTTCCTCCTCACCTTTTGAATAAATCAGTATATCATCTATGAATATGAGTACAACGTTATCCAAAAATTGATGAAAATTTCCATGCATCAACCTCATAAAGGTTGCTAGTGCATTTGTCAATCTGAAGGGAAACACCACAAATTCATAATGTCCATAACGAGTGCATAATGTTGTTTTGCAAATATCTTCATCTTTAATCCGAATGTGATGATATCTGGATCTCAAATCTATCTTAGAAAACACCTTAGCCCCTCTTACTTGTTCGAATAAGTCATCGATTCTTGGTAAGGGGTATTTGTTCTTAACAGTCAACTTATTGAGCTACCTGTAATCCATACACATGTGTACGGTCCCGTATTTCTTCTTAACAAATAGGACTGGTGCTCCCCATGGAGACACACTTGGAAGGATATAGCATTTGTCTAATAATTCTTGTAGTTGTGTTTTAAGTTCTGTTAGTTCTAGCACGCTCATTCTATAAGGAGCTCTTGACACCAAAGAGTCTCCTGGCAGCAGTTCAATGGTGAAGTCAATATCCCTCTTAGGTGGAAGTCCAGGAATTTTTTCTGGAAATACATCCAAAAATTCCTGTACTACAGGAATATCTTCCATTATAGGTGCCTTTTCCTTGGAGTCTACATATCCTACTTGAATTGCATACAATTGACATCCTTTTCTGATACACTTGCCCATTTGGGATGTTGTTATTGGGCGTAATTGCACAGGCTTTTTAATTCTTTGAATCTCTTTACATGTGCCATCTTGAATTCTGAAGTAAATGATCTTTTCCTTGCAGTCCACTAGGGTCCAGTGTCTTTCCAACCAATCCATACCCAATAACACATCATAAGACCCCAATGGTAAGATATTTAAATCTACTTGTAACTATTGTTTTGCTACTTTCAATATACAGTTAGGAACTTTTGCAGTTACCTTTCATTTTTCCTCGGTAGCTAACTGAACTAACCCGGAATTCTTAAATTTCTGCTCTTTTAATTTGCATATTTCCACTATTTTAGGACTTACGTAACTCAAACTTTCTCCAAGATCTACTAAGATTGAAACAGGTTTAGTTAGTAAAGAACCTTCTAGTTCAATCATTGTGGGCTGAAAATCAGCCTATCGGTCTTCCAAGGCTGCATTTATATGAGGTATATTGCACGCCACGTCCCCCACTATAGATGCTTCCTACAGATTTGTTACAGCTTCATGTTTGTTTTGTTGGGGACAGTTTTTATAATAATGAGCCTCCCCACAGCCCCAACACTGTAGGGGAGGTTTAGAAATATGTCCCTGCTCTGGCTTACTAGATGCTTCTATGGGTTTCTCCTCTGCTGGCCACCTAGTTCTTTGGTGGTTCCTACCAAACTACTTGCTGATAGAATTATGTGTTGAGCCTTTAAAGTTGTTGTTTTTACTTCTTTTAAAAGTGGAGTTATTTTTCTGATTTTTCTTTGGTTGCCATCTTTTTCCTCCTTCACCCTTGGCCTTATTCTTCTAATAGCACATTCGTGCTTTACAGATGGCTTCATCCATGGTTTGAAGGTTAACAAACTCTATCCACTCTCTCATGTGAGTAGGTAAACTACTTAAGAACCTCTACACTTTGGCTTTTTCTTCTCAGAGGTATGGAACGTAACGTAACAGGGAAGTAAATTTAGTAACGTATTCATCCATAGTCATTTGTCCCAACCGGAGATCGGGGAATTCCTTAGCCTTGTCATCATAAAAACTTTCCGTTAAGTACTTGTCTTTAAAGTACTGCTGAAAAAATTCCCATGTAATATCTCGTTCATCAATGATGCGTACATTTTTAACCTCTTCCCACCACAGGGTGGCTTTTTCCCATAACTGGTATATAGCCAATTTGGCTTTCAAATTGTTGCTATATTCATATACTTGGAAGTACTTATTTATATTGGTTAACCAAGCTTCAGCCACCTCCTCTGCCTCACCATCAAATGTTGGTGGTTTAATTTTGCAGAATTCACCCTGCAATTCCACTTTCTGCCTCTTAGTATCTTGCTGCTGAGTGAAGTTGCCTAACTCTGCCTCATTCTAATTCCTGTTTTTTCTTTTCTGGGAGGGACTCTTTTCAACTTGGTCTGTGGTGTTAGTTCTTGTTTGCTGATCTTCTTCGGCTGGTAAGCTTCTTTCGATAATTAATTTGCCCTATATAAGGTCACGTCTCCAACTCAAAACCATATCAATCTCTAGAGGAAAATTTCACATCTTGGCATAGAGGTTAAGTCTCCTCTTTTCAACTAACGCTGTTTTTTTTGGGTAAAGAATTACCTATGTTAAACCTTTATTCACAGTAGAAGATTAACCCCTAAATTATTGACTTCTAGAGGAAGGCCGCGATGGGATTTTTTCTTGTTTACCAGGTATTATTTCATGCCAGTAATATTTCAGGGTTTGAGATTAAGGCATGCTTCATTGTGAAATACCCCACAGATTTTCATTTAACACCGTAGCTCTTATTGTTTTTCTGATGCAGGTATGAGGGTTTTAAACCCTTGGTTTCGCATTCTTGAATGATAATCTCATCAATAGCCCCGGCTAATGTATTCATCAACAACTTAACAGGTACTCAATATTTTCTAAAGGAAATATACCCTCTTCATGACTCCCGTCGATGCATTCTTAGAAATTCACTTACTGGGTAATAGAACAGTGTTAAGGGTTTACTCACTCGAGTTAGGGTTTCATGGTTCTTATGATACTTAAGAAGATTATATGTAATTATTTAAGGGTTTTACCCAGTGATGGCCTTGTAAACAAGGATTTATCCTTCTCCTGTTGCATGATATTTTTTAAAGGACCGGGTGATAGGCTCGACTTGTAGAATTACTATTTGAGGAACAAATAATATAGTTTAATGATTTTCCTTCTATTTAAACTATGCTACTGGCCGTTTATAACATCGTTTACCAATATATAAATTCTCTATGCTAATGAGGGTTTTGAGTTCTTACATCTTCCTTAACTGTAAACCTAGTCGTGGTTCTTGCTGTTAGTATATTTTTTTTTATTCGAGCATTAAACTAAGCTTTGTTTTTCGTTTTCAAATAGCATAATTAACTAATGGTAGATAATGTTCAACAGAGTATGCTTACTCTTGTATTTTCTATTAGTATGTTTCTCATGAAAGATAAGTTATATGCCATGCGTTTATTGAGAAGAAATCTCGGTATCTTTGTTTTTCTTTCTGCAAAATCTTTAGCATAATAATTTTTTGTTTACTTCCTAAGTTTCCTCCAGAACTTTGGTGCCCAGATCACCAGTAAATAGAATCCGAGATTAGAGGGTTTACTTAGCCACTAGCGATGAGGTTTTGGTTTGGGGTTTATACCCAAAACTGAAACCGACAGCCTGTTGGGTCTGGTAAGCCGAAAACTAGGTAGTATAGCTCATTTCTACAGAAAGGGTTTGAATATAAATAAACAAAAACATATAGATATGATGCTATTCTTACTACTGTATCACACATTCATATAAAAGATTGTTTTACTTCTTTCATACTAATACTCTGAGTTCCTACTGTTATCAACTACTATAACTATGATATTCTCGGTCTTTCTGATGCTACAGAAAGAATATTTCGAACAGGAAAGTGGTAGTACTATTATTTTAAATTCTTCTGCCCTATTTAATACATGAAGTAAATATTACCATGGTATATATTCTATCTTCTATTCTTGCATTTCATACTAAATATATATTTATAAAAACTTATATTTACTAATGAATAATGTACTACCCTTCTGCTATACTGCAAACAGCCATTCAAATCTGTAATAAATCATTTAGTTTACAAAGTAATATTTATATGAATTATTCGACTTAAGTTGTGGTCCTCCCAACCATCAAGGGAGGCTATTACGTCCTCCAGGTGCCCCCGAGCTCCAGAATCTGGACGGTGTCATGGGTTAAAAGTGGATTTTTCTACTGTGACCTTTGGAAGGCCAATCCAATCACACTCAGATATTCTGGCTTTACAAGGGTTGCTGAAAGCTATTTTCAACTGGTCCCAACTAGCTCTAGAAAATACTCCCCCTTTACCAAATTCACAGAACCCCTACTCCTCTCCTGGGATTCAGCTTTATCCTTAGAGGAGTAGGTAACTATTTCCAACTTTTCCCCAACCACCTCCTATTCTTGGAAACTTTTTACCAACAGCTTAATAAGATTTTCTTTTCATTAGCTAGTTCCTCCTAATTTAATAATTTCAGCAAAAATAATTTGTTTTATATACAATAATAATTCAAGTATTTCTTGCTAGAAAATAAAATAAACAAATGTCTTTAACTAGTTAGTACTAGTTAACTTTTAATGAGGCTGTCACAAAATATCAGTGGGAGTTAAATATTGGTAGAACCTAAAATACTAGTACGACACTACTAATGGTTCAGGAGGTATAAAGTTAAAGAACAACTTTACTATGTACCACTTTTCCTGATATCTTGGGGATCTCTCGAGGGGAACCGGTGATTGTTGGGTTCGAGGTTGGGTTGAATGTCGAGGCCTCTAACATTGAATTTCGAGGCCTCTGACTTTTTTGAGAAAGGAAAAGAGAAGAGTAGGTTAGATTTATGAAGTAGATGTACCTGAAAAATAATGTATTTGTCTATAATATTTTGTTGTGTGTACTAGTTGTTTGGATGCATAAAAAGGTTGTATATAAAATATGTTAATGTTTATGAGTACTAATTATGTCTTTTGCAAGAAAAAAATGTGTATACATTATGTGAATGTAATTGGAACAGAGTTTTGTACAAGAGAAAAGATACATATTTGGAAGAATCCTGGAAAAATAACTCTAAAACAGAGAGGAAAATTATAACTGTGCAAGTGAGAAACTTAATACTTACCATATATACAAAATTGTTATGTGGACTGATGTTTTTTTTGGAGGTATTCACTACTGTCAATGCCTAAGTGCATGTTTTTTTGTAAATGTTGTATGTAGAAGTATATACACATACATTAATTTATATAAATACTGATATATATTAGCATGGAAATAGGATATAGGGATTAATACAGAATTCATACAAGTTAGAAGGTGTAAACTTAGAAAAGAAATTATAGTCAAAACCTTTAGTCCTATATGATAATGTATTTAGGACCTAAAGAGAAGATTAGAGTTCTCCATTACAGAACTCCTTAAAAACGCTCTTGTCTAGACTATAAAAAATAACTTATAAAAGGAAGAAAATTATTATTATCATCAAATTTATGCATAGTATTTAAATACATCAACAACGTAAAGATTCTGCAGAACATGAACATTATTGCTACTATGGTTCTAAAATGGTTAATTGTAACTTTGTGTAGAATAAATAATTCATAGAGAACAAAAACTCTCATATGTTGAGTATGAAGGAAACAATTTTTTCCTTTAGAAATGGAAATCTCAAATTTTAATTTAGAAAAAAAAAAATTCTCAAATTTTAATTTAGAACAAAAAAAAAATCTAGAACTTATTAATTGCATACATCCATACATATAAGCAATATTTTTTTCCAAAAGAATTCGAGAAAACTGAATGCAAAACCATGACATGGTTTAATTATCTCCAAAATATATTGTAGTGCAAGAAATGTAAAACATTCTTCTCGCTTTATAACATAGCATAAAGTATTCAAATATGGCACAAAACCTTTTTATTTCATGGTGAGTAACAAATACATAAGATGCATACATGTACCCATTCTATGTAAAGCGAGAAAGAAAGATAATGAAGGCCAAGGTCTTCAATTCCGAAAGGTCATTATAAAAATCATCAATATAAATTAACTAATGCGAACCATATATTGCACTATTACCAGACACTAATGGATACGGTTTCAGTTTATAAAACATTATAATATCATCATGCAGCCACAAGAGCGTGAGCCCAACCTAGAAAAAAAATAATTCAAGTATAAGATTTTGGATCCTTTTCGAATCAACAAATCTTAGAATCAAACTACTTTTGTTTGCCTCGTTGAAGTAAAATGTCACACCTGTAACAAAGTAAAGGTGCAATGGGTCATAAATTGCAATAATGAAAACTTCTCAAGGAAACCAAAATGTATTATCCACATAAAATAAAATTTATACCTTTAAGGAAAGTAACCAAAAAAAAATGTGCTTTATCCTGGAAATGTTTTCATGAAAATTAAAATATAGGACTGATTAGGATTTATAAATGAAAAAGATGCAGGGGAAATGTAATATACAAGTAATTTTCCTTCTCAATAAGAATCTCAAAGAGAATATGTATAATTTCTCACCAAGTTGAATATCCTAGCAGAGTAAGGAGAAAATAACCAAAACCAAAGAACCCTGAAGCCATGTTTCGCTAGTGACACAAAGAACAGATCTTCAGTCCAAAAGAGCTGCAACCTTAACAAAAAATATAATGTAAGTAAATGAGTCACCTGAAAAAATAAACAAAAAAATTACATAGTGTTATTTCAAAAAAATTACTTCCAAAAGTAGCCAAGAAAATTGTGCAAACAATTACTGGATAGCAATGTGGAAGTAATTACGACTGATCAGAGGCTTAGTATTTTAGCGAAAAATTGAAAGTGATCAGAATTGAATGCAAATTGAACAACCCCAACTCGTTCGTCACCAAGAATTCAATACAACTTGTTTCATTGAAAACCGAGTTCGGTTGAGGAAGTTATGGTATGTTGATCACCGTTTAGAACAAGCAAATTTTTATAAAAAAAATTGCAAAACAGGTACAGGTTGATGACATGGCAGCCCAGTCAACGCTTAGGGAATCTTCTTCAGTTTTTGTCCAATGGGATTGTGACAAGTGTCACTACTGAATTTGCGAGATTGGTTTCTGAAGGTGAAATTTTTCCAATGACCTCCTAAGATTGAATTTTGGGTTCATCATATTTATGTGCTAAAAAATATTTTTTTTAATTTTAAGGATTGGATTAATACTTTTATATATATATATATATATATATACTTTATGGTTTTATGATCCTATGTTATATTATATTATTATTATATATTAATATATAATATTAATTTCAATTCTTAATTAAGATTTCAAATTCTGCATATATCATTATTAAACAAAATCAACATTTAATAAAGTGGCACATTACAAACCTATATTTCATTGGCATATCATCATATGGTGGAACGTTACATATTAAACCAATGGTTCGAATAATATTTATATGGGTGGAACGTTATATCATCATATGGTTGAATGTTCAACATTTAATAAAGTGGCACATTACAAACCTATATTTCATTGGCATATCATCATATGGTGGAACGTTACAGATTAAACAAATGGTTCGAATAATATTTATATGGGTGGAACGTTATATCATCATATGGTTGAATGTTCAATTGTTTTATTTATATGGGTGGCATATTGCAAAGTCAGAGAGCGCAATATATTTAATGTGGATTTTCGAATAATATTTATATGGGTGGAACGTTATATCATCATATGGTTGAATGTTCAATTGTTTTATTTATATGGGTGGCATATTGCAAAGTCAGAGAGCGCAATATATTTAATGTGGAGGCGATGTCAAACGTTGGATGGTGTAATATATACAATGGTGCAAAAGACTTATGAGGGATGAGGTTGGGGCTCGACCCTAAGACCTCCCCCATTCCACTATGATTCTTTACCAATGGGCCATGGATCTTGTACGTTGAAAACGTATGCTCCGGAATTCTATTTGAAGGCTTGAGCTATCCGGTGGCTGGAATGGAGGCAGCTAGCCCCGCGGGCCAACCCTCCTCCATGTGACCATGTGATGTGACCAAGCTCCAAACATGTGACCATAATGCAGAATTTAAAGTGTGCTTATCCCATTTAAAATGGTATTAAGCCTAATTAATCCTCCTATTAATTACCATCGGAATTGGCGAAAACACCATTTTTGGCGGTATTTCCAAATTGAGCTCATAACGAGTCATTATTTGCTAATTTTCATGCTATGAACACATTGGAACAGGTTGCAGAGGCAGAGGAGCAAGTTTACATAAGTTTGTGTTGCCTTGAATAATTTTGAAGCTCGGGGCCACCAGGAGGGAAGGCCATGCCTAGAGCATCTGAAGGCCAAATTGAGTAAATAAATAGTCATTTCTCATATATTTCGACATTTTTAACTCGTTGGAGTATGTTCCAAGAGCATTTGATGCATGTAAACAACAATTTGAGCATTTTTGAGCTAATACAGAGGCTCAAGCGATGGAAGCTAGACCAAGGAGATGTAGCCTAGGAGGGGTGAAATCCTTCATCAAAAATCTATTTTAATGGATGAACTGTGATGATTTGCTGCTATTTATATTTTTTTTGTTTAGCCTTTTAAATTCATGGTTTATGCTAAAAAACTCACTCATAAAACATAGTTTAATTTTGTATTTTGACACATATAAGCAACAAGGCAACCTGCACATCAAGCATAAGATCAGTAAATAAGTTTTACATATGAAAATGAAATTAGCATAGCAAAACTAACATTCATAATCAGATCAAGTTGGTATAAGAGCTTTGGTTGAAAGGAAAGGTTATCTTCTTGATAGTTTCTTGTGTTATGTGCAAGTTTAATGGTTGCAAAGTTGTGATGCTAACAAGGTTGAAGTTGAAGAAAGGTGAAGGGAAATTGTAGGTTGCAAGTCTTAAGATTAGGACCAGAAAAAAAAGAGCTACAAGAGCACCATCTTCACCTAACATTCCACTCATATCTACACCTGAAGAACCTCAATTTTTGTCTCAAGAAGCTGAGATTGAAGAGGTAAAAATTGTAGAAGAAGCTGAGTTGATTGAAGAGTTACAAGCATAAAAAGTTAATATTGAATCCATAGCCATCATGTCAGGTGTTTGAGAGACTCAAGGACATTCAAAAGAGGAATATTTCAAGAGAGACTTCAAGGAAATAAGGAATATGGTTAAAGTTATGTTTGATGTATTTACTACTAAGATGGTAGGAGAAGGTTCTAAGCCTCTATATGGAGAAGGAAATTCATATGGTAAGAAAGATGAAGAAAAGAGTTCAAAGGGCAGTGGAGGAAGGCCACCTCCATGTCTACCATCTTCCTCATCCTCATCATCCCCATCAGCATCATCTTCCACTTCGACCACAAAAACCACTCACACTCGCTCAAAGGCCACAAAAGGAAAAACTCCATTACTCAAATTGGAAATTATGTTTGAACTACCCATGTACAATGGCAAGATAAATGCAGAGAGGCTTGACAATTGGATACGTCAATTGGAGTTGTATTGAATAATTCAGAACCTTCATGAAGATGACAGAAAGATTCAGTTGGCTTCATTAAGGATAGAAGGAGCAGCACTAGTTTTGTGGGAAGAACAGTCTCAAGAGGAAATGTGAATCCATGGTAAGATATCCATTTCTTGGGTTGAGTTTATTTCTTCCATTAAAAAACAGTTTTATCCATTAGCCTATATGGAAAAATCCATTATGAGTTGGAAAAATTTTATGCAACTCAAAGGTCAAACCGTTCAAGAATATACCCAGGATTTTAGGAAAAGGGCTTTGTTGATAGAAATAAATTTGAATTCCCAAGATACACTCTTGAAATACACTGGGGGTTTATATTCCTATTTGAAACATAATATCCTTATGTTTAACCCAAGAAATTTAGATGAATTTTTTGTTCAAGCCACACACTTATAGGTAAGAGGGAAACAAAATATAGATGAGAAAAGCGAAAGTGAGGGTAAAAGAAAATGAAAGTTTTATAGAAGATGGAAAATAAATAGCTCTATAAATAGAGAGAGGGAAAAACTCACATGAAATTTTTTTTCAAAGACTCGCCATGATGAAGACCATTGTTGGCAACTTCATCAAGAATTGAAACCAAACAGACCGAAAGCCAAAGAGAAAGGTAAAACTGTTGCTATAGTTGAACATGACTTAGGGTTAGATTCAAGAGATGAGACACAAATTACAGCCATGGGGTTGAAAGGTAAACATGTTGCAAACACTGTTTTTTCAAATTGTTCAAATGATACCATGATGAAGATACAAGAATAGAACTTTTCCATATTAGATTTGTCTATAAACATACCAAGATTATTACACTTTTTGATAGTGGATCACAAGCTAACTTGATTTCTGAAGATTTGGTTAAGAAACTAGGCCTTGAAACTGTTAGACATCCAAGACCATATCCTTTCGGTTGGATATGCAAGAATGAAAACTTGTAGGTTACAAGGAAGTTCTTACTAAGGTTTGCCATCCACTCAAACTTTCTTGATGAAGCTGAGCTTGATGTGTTGCCACTTGAGATATCGGGTATTGTATTTGTAAGTTCTTATCTGTATGATAGGAAATCAATATTTCATCGCCATGAGAATAAATATCAATTGTTTAAGGATGGAATTAAGTACATAATTAGAGTGTACAACAAGAAGACATGTTTGTCTCTTATACATGCAAGTGAAATGAAGAGGATAGTGCATGCAAGTTAGAAATTGACATTTTTGATGATCAAACAAAGAGATGTTTTGAACCAAAATTTTCAAAAATATGCTTATTGTTGTAATGAGTTGTTTCTGGATGTTAACATGTTGCCTTTGGAAGAACGTGAACAAGATGTAAAACATTTTCAGTAGTCAACATCCTTCTCCCAATTAAGATTTCCATCTCTCGTTGGGTTAATCCAATCTTCCTCATGCAAATTCACCTTTAAGATCTAATCAATATCATCATCAATGCACACAAGTTCTATGTATCTTTGTCCTTATGTGGAATCTAAGGGAGTGATGGCTCCAATTCCATTGCTTTCAAACTCCATTCTTTTTTTCTTCGGGTTTATGAAACCATCCATATCAATAGCCTAGTCGAGTCCCAACAGCGTAGGATAAGGATCAGTATCATCTACAATTTGTATAACTTCAATGTCTTCCATCACCTTAAAACCCTTGATACAGACAACAACCTATGACAATATTCCTAACGGAATGATCTTCTATTGATTTTCTATGCGTAGTTGAATGCTAGACCACTCCAAATTCGGTTCTTCCATGCACTGCCAAGTTTTCTTAGATAGAGCATTTGCATCCAATCCCAAATCTAGAACAACCTGGTCCATCTCATAAGCACTAATTTGCACGGTCATACGCATCTGTCTACTTGTTCTCTTATTATTATTATATATTTTGTTGACAGCTCGTTGTTCTACCATCGGTTGTTCCTTCTCTGTGTAATAATGTATCAGAGCCTCAAGGTTCTCTACTGTATTTTTGTTGAGTATTAACTTAATGCATGCTTATAGAAACATTTTGATCTCTTCATCTCCTCCTACTTCCTACATTTCTCTTCCTGATGTTGATGTGCTTTCCTCTGCAAGTTCTTTCCATGCTTCAACAAAAGTCTCCTTTGAGTATTGTAAATCAAATCATTCTTTGTTTTCAGGTGCTTTTTGAATGCATAAGCCAGTAGCCAATTGTTTTCCCTTATCGTCATTAGTGGTTGCACGGCTTCTAGTGACCACATTTACCCTGGGATCTTCTTTGTGGGTTTCCCCTCTAACCATCTGAAGATTCTGTGTTGGAGTCTCTGTATTTTTCTCCTACATTTTAGCAATCAAAACAGGGCAATCTTCTATCACATGGTCAAACTGTCTACAATACCTGCATGACTGTCGCAATGGATTTGGGTAGTCACGCACATAGTGACCACCTTCTCCCTAGTTGTAGAAAATAACTTTTCATCTTCCTCAACCAGTTGAACCACCACCTTGTCCTCTTCCTCTGCCGAGAAATCCACCACACCCAGAGGGGGATGTTGCTGAGGTAGGGTCAACCTGCATTCTATATATTTAAGATTTTTCCAACATCATATCATAAGTGCCATAGTGCTTCTCATCATGTCCTAGTGACAAACAGAATCTGCAAAATAATTGTTTCAAAATAGGCTCATACTTTCTAACCCTTCGGTAGAAATCCGTGTCATGTAAGCTGACAAATTGACAGATTTTGCACCATACTGTTCTCTTTAATGGACTAGGACCTCCGGCATTTCGATAATTATTGAAGACATGACATTGATCCTGATGGTGCCCAACAACATTACATTTTATGCACCAGACCTCTGTGCAAACCTCCTTGCCCTTGTCTTTTCACAGACTTTGAATCTCTAAAGGGATGGATTCTAACTGATTTTGAACATGTTGAGTTCCAAGCGCAATAGTTGTTGGAGTAAGTTCTAATTTCATGGCAACCACAATAGCCTCAGCCTGTGTGGAAATTTTCTATTGACCCAAGGGTTGGCACAGATGTGGGAGAAGCATAGCAATGAACCATTCCTTTTCTTGAGTATCATCAATGACCAATCCACCATCTCTGATAATGCGCTTCAACCTCTGATCTGCCTCCCACATAGATTCATTAACCTCTTGATGAATCTCTTTCATTTCTGTAACCAACTATGTGCAAGACTTAGGATTCTTGAACTGCTCTTTTACGACATCTTTTATTTGATCCAGAGTAGCATCAGGGTTTGATTGAACATATTTGATATCCCAATCTATTGTGTGATCTTGGAAAGCAGTGGCTAGTGGCACTTTCTTAATATCATCATTATTAACCTGTTGAGCCTGCCATATAGCCTCAGTCAGAAACTAAAAGTGCTCAGTATCTTCATTTCCAATACCTCTGAAATTAGGTAGCTCCATTGACGCGGCCATATCTATGCGTGGGGGAGGTGGAGGTGGAGATGGCTTGCGCAGTGGAGTGATTGATTTTTTAGATGAGTGTATAAGTGGAGTGGATGGGGTTGAAAAAAGGATCAAGGTTCTTTGATAGTTGTAGTTTAATGAAATTTCTTATTCAAAGTCACCAGAGCTACTAATTTTTGGTTCACCTTCGTTATCAGAACTATGCTTTCGAGGGCTATAAATAATTTTTTCTAGATCTTCGGGGTAAAGTTTTCCACTGCATGTAGTTGAGCCTCTTCGCGACATTCAAGAAATATGTTGACATAGAGAGTCTTGTTCCCATAATAGCATCTTTAGAAAAAACTTCAAAGAGTGTAGGAAGTTGCCTCTAGGACCTTTGAAAAATCTTCTCTCTACTTCAGAATATGACTCAAATTGCTCAATGGAAAATTCTATCACAAATCCTCCCAAGAGGCGATCGATCCAATGATCTACTACATGTGTGATCTTATTGTCTAACTTTTCTAGTTGTTGAATCGTGACAACCACTCCTGTAGCTTAGTTACAAAGGAGCAAAAGAATATCTCGTGAGCTTTTGTATAGATGAATTTATGTACCCACTTTTTGTCAAATAGCTTAGTACCTCCATTCTCCTAGTGTGCGAATTCAAGGATATTTCTATCTAGTGAATCTTACAATTCATTTCGCGAAGGGTGCCACAACACCAAATCTCCCTCAAAATGATCCTACTCCCGACAATGGAACCCTTGGTGGCTTTAGGGATCCTAACCCAAGTTCAGAGTTTATCACGCAACCAACAAACCCTCCAACTATTGGACCTTTCATAAATGACCTGCTTGCGCAAATCAAAATCTCACCCGAAGCAGTATGGGCGAGTGTTGGAACCAGGTTTCCTCACCTTGAGGAAGAAAATATTGTAGAGACCCTAAAAAAATTGATTGAAAAACTTATATAGATCTTAACATATATGCGCAAATACAAAATACTTTCAGAATTGCAGATCACTTCATCGCTGATACTTATCATAACAGAACCAGATCCAAATCTATCTAATGCACAATTACTCAATCAGATTCGTCCACACATTCAACCATATATACAAATTTGTGAATAAATAACAAATGTATTCACGTAGGTACAAGTAAGCACAACAGAGGTAAAGCGAACTTAAGACAAAACAGTAACACATAACACAGAGAGATAACACGATGCTTTTTGCCAAAATTAATCCTTCTATTAATTCAGATCAATTCCTTACATCATTACTTCCCTTGCACTCTACCCTTCCACTCACACAGCTAGTGGAGTCCACACACATCCAGGACTAGGTCTCTGCGCACACAATAATCAGGAGCCTTTCTACCCAACCCAGAGAAAAACCCTTACAAAATTATTACAGGCGCATAGAATTAGGTCAAAACATCACATCAAGTTAAGTTACCCTTCACTTAGACCCGAACTATCTATTTATATCCAATCTAGCGCCCAGATACTATGATCTCAAACCATGGTTTGAGGCTCACCGTTTACCCTTAAAACCCTTTTACATAAAAAATAGCGACTTTGACCAGCCCCAAAGCCCCTGACCTATCCGGGCAATACGCATATACAAAACTTATACAAAAAGATACCAAAAAGTGTACCACAGGGGACCCCGCTCCAACACATCCTCCTGGTGTGAATGGAATGCAAGGATTCTTGAATCGTGGCTATGGCATCATAAATGAGGTGTTCTGAGATAAATCCATACTTCTCACGGGAGACATGAACTGAGAGTGCACCAAAAAGTGTTTGTACAATAACCTTTGAAATTAGCTTATATATCACATTGTAGAGAGAGATTTCTCGAAAATCCGAGAAGGATTTCAGGAGAGAGGAATTAGGTACAAGAGCAATGAAGGTCGTGTTCATGTCACTTGGAATTCGTCCTAGAATCTAAGACTCTTCAAAAAAAAATTAAGAATGTTTTCAGCCATGAGATCAAAAAAATGTAGATACATCTCCACCGGCCAGCCATCAAGACTTTGTCCCAAACAAATGATTTAATGACCGACATAATCTCATCCTTTGTGACATGCTTACCCGATGCCTCATTAGTAGTTGCATCAAACATGCAGGGACACAAATAAAGAGCCCAAATTTGATCATACATGCCAAACCCCTCCGTGCCACTGTATAAGTGAGAAAAATATTTAAGGGCCTCCCTCTGGATATCTGGAGTACACTATACACGAGTGTCTTCCTCTGTCTCAATTTGCCAAATTTCATTTTGATTTTTCTGATAATTGACATAATGATGAAAAAAATAGTATTGTGATTGCCTTCGTGAAGCCAGATAGCCATGCTCTTGAGTTTCCAAGTGATTTCCTATACTCTCAGTATTTCTTTTCTGTGTTTCTGCAATGACGATAGCACCGAGAAGGAATGCAGCCCAGGATTTAAACTTTCCATTGAAACGTAAATATCCTCAATCTGCCTAGAAATAGATTGTAATTCTTTAATCATATGATCTTTCTCAAGTCTCTACCATGTCCTAGTCCTGGCCTTCGGAGCCCGTAATTTTTGAGTGAAACAGTGAGACACTGATCTGCCTTGCCCATTCACATAGAATTTCCAGAAGTCCCTTTATTCATAAAAGTATATTTTCTATTCATTACAAATTAAAAAATTGTATTTTTCATGAACGCCTTTTCTAGTTAACTTGAATCATACTTGGTCACACTCGTTCAATGAATTGAAAGTATCAAAACTCATCGATTTTGAGGAATTCATTAAAAAAATGATCCTAACCAGATCTATTAAAAACTATTATCACTTTAAAGAAAGTATGTCAGAGCAGAGCTTCATTGTTGTGACGGTTAGGGTATGGCCTTAGTCGGTCACCTCTCCTCCCTTTCTCATAGTGATATGCAAATGGTAGTACCTTATTCTGCCTTCGTTCAATTTCACTCCTCACTTTTTGTCGATGACCATTATTTTCTCACAGATTTCCTAATTTCTATGTCATTTGGAACATCACTTATCTTGTGCCTCTATCCTTGGGTTTGCTTCTCTCCCTTCTTTTTCCTTCCTTGGGGGCTGGAACTAAGATCATGCCTCAGTTGGTGGGATGAGATCGCCCTTCTGCGTGGCAGAACGCTTGTTTTTTCCCTCTGTTTAGGGTAATGTCGCTATGAAGAGTTGATAGCAGGCCCCTCTGGTTGCCCGCTGAATGTCTCGGGACTCTCTTATCACCTTTTATGCAGCGAGCAATTATTCACTCCTTTTTACTGCTCCTTCGGCCCTTTTTATTCGCTCTTTACGAAAACATCATGTTCGCATTCATAAGTGCCTAGCTTATGCACATTAACAATAAATTAAATGACCTTCGATCTTTCTTCTGTCCAGGTACACGTGTCTATTCCTATTTATCCTCAATCTGTAGGTGGCGGAGCACGTGTTTTAATGGAGACAAAACCCCTCCTACTTCACACTAGGCCCAAAGACTGGTAGCGATGGTTAACAAAAGAAAGCATGGGATATTTCTTACTAGCCTGTGATGTAATCTATGAGTTTCTTGTAGTTCTGCTTCTTGTTATGTCCGACCAAAGAAATAAGAATGTTGTTTTATAGCCGAACAAATGCTTCCTAGGTCCCACAATTCAACGGCGACTTGGCTCCAAGGCCCGACTTCCAACTGGTGGCCCACCAGAGTCAGGGGTCGAAGATCTAGTTCTATTGTTTGGCTCTCCTAGCACTTAACACCGAAGGTCGACTGTACTTTCACGCCTACGATCACAGGTTACAACTCCTCAAGACTTTTATAGATTGTTCAACTGTAAATTCCCTTTGGTGTTCTTCATTTTATAATCCTCGGCGCATACTCCTTAAACTGCTCCCAATTTCAATAGGTGGTCACGACTGCTCCTTGCTTTAAATACCACAAGGGTCGGCAACATTGTTTCCCTTTCGTGCTATGGCTCAATTCTCCTCGCCACACGTCGATCACCGTCAATTATCGATGTACACTTCACCAAGAATGGTTTGTAACCTAACGAGGCTCTTGTTGGCCAGTGCCAACACAATTCTTTGTAGTCCATTACCATCCTCTTTAAAGGAATACAACTTTTTGTGACCGTGCACCACACTTTCCTCTCAAGCTACTTCGCCGACTATCTTTAATAGCATTGATCCTGTAGTGATCAAATATTCCTTATTTTCACACATACACCATTCGATTTAGTCGAGAGACACATGCTCTACTCAAAGGCCCCACACAAACATAAATTGAAATTTTCAGATACGAACATATTTACACCTTTTGGCCTCCTCATCTCAAAGCTAATCTAAACCACCACCACTTCATGCTCCAGATCTCCACACCCTTAACAAAAGACACATCCTATTGTTGGGATTAAATTTACATACATGATAGTTTGGAGATTTCTGTGGTGAAAGTTTTGAGATTGAGAATTTGGAATATCCACAATATTTATTTTTTTACCTAAGTTTCAATTCGAGAACAAGACTTATATTTAGGATGAAATATACCCAAATCTTCATGACAAAACCTACCTCACAAGAAATATGGACATGAAAGTCATATCAATTTCATTAAACATAAACAAATTATTACCGAAGAACTGCCAAGGCTCGTTGCTCAAGCTCTTTTCTCTACCTAGGATTCTACTTTTTCCCCTCATACTACTATCAAAGTCTCCCCTACTCTATCTAACTATACACCTACTCATATACAATTCCAAATGGTGGGGAAAATATCTCTTCAAGACAAGAAATTGGACACCTGTCCAAAACAACCCAACAACTAAGCTAAACACATGTCAATATTTACAAAGACTCACTTAAAAATATCCTAGCCCCTTGATAGTCCAAATTTCTCTAGAATGAGGACAATTGTCTTTGCCTCTAATTGTAGTTTATACAAATAACGAGAAAATAAGACTTACATCTAGTTTACAAGATCCCCTAGGGATCTTATACAAAATAAATTTTCCTAGTGTGATGCTCCTACATCACACTCCCCAAGTGGAAAAATTTTTGACCTCCTTGTCAAATGATGAAATCTTCCAGAATCCCAAGAAAAATAATTTGTTGCTCATATGCACAGTTTTCCTGTTGTTTGTAACACCTCTCATACATCAATTTTTTTTTTTTTTCATCTAGCAATTACTTAAAGACTTTGATTTCCACTTGTATAAGAAAGGTTGTTGTATATCGATACTAAGAATCATTGATATATTAACTAAGCAAGTTATGTAATTTGTATTTCTTTGTTAATACATAACTTTTTGTAGTAATGATTCTTATTTATGGTAATATATAACTATATTTTTATATACATATATAATTACCACATTATCATATATGTACATATATAATTATCACATTCTCATATACATACATATCGGTATATATTATTCTCTTGTAACAATATATATAACTTTACTTTGTTATATATATATTATTGATATGGTAACCTCATTTATATTCAATGAATTAAACTTGACATTTAATACATTTACCATTTATAATTCATCGCATTATACCTAATAGAAATTTCATAGGAATGGGTTTTATTTTTATTGGTAACGTTATTATTCTAACTACTCTATATCTATATGCGCTCATTGGCATCTATCTATTAAATGATGATTTGATCCCTTTCGTATTACGAATTACACAAGATCTTCTTGGTTTATGAACCAGTGCAGGTGTCTCTTCCTTATGCTCTCCATATATGAATATTTAATCACTCTATTGTACTTTGTATTGATTTAATGTTTATTATTATTTGAGTGTACTAAGTTTTCAATGGTGATAACTTCGCAGTTAAGATATGGGTACTATGATCTACAGATTGTACATTTGCATTTAATTTTTGTTGGCGGTTTTTGGTTTACTTTCTCGATTTTCCAATGGTACTCTCGATCTTCGCATAACCCCTTCATCATGTGCCAGATGGACGATGGGGATTTTCGGATGAGAATTAGGGTTTTTGCTGAAATTCATATTTAATGTTTAGTCTTCTTTTGAGTTTATTCTTTCACCTTTCATTTTTTTCGCTCCTCTCGGAAGACTTATACTCTGCCCTCTATGGCTGAGTTTTGATTGACTTCGTTTGAACCCTCAGCATTCGTTTCCAAACTGTATGGACGCACTATCAGATAAGCTTCAGTGTGTTTATTCATACATTTGCTGGCCAATGTGCTCTCAATGTATTTCTACTGTTATCATAGTAGATTTGATTTAGTTTTCCAATTTCTGATTCGTTTATTCACATTTCGCTTTGGGTTATAAACTAAATGTATCTATGAAATTTGTTATGGGAGATTTTATTTCATCTTTTGTATAACAGTTCAACCCTTACGCTGATATATATATATATATATATATATATATATATATATATATATATATATCCACGTATTGCAATTGGATTTCTTCTGTCGGTAAGGGTATTAATAGTTATCTCAGTCTTATACGTAATATCCTCTCCGTCAATTTTTCTCATCTTCTGGGTATTTGATACTAATACCCTGCGTTTTTATAATTTTTCGCTTCACTGGATATTCGTTCTTTGGTTAATATACCGATATAACTTTAGTTATGGTTCGGTTATGCATTTCTTTGAAAATGTTTTCGAAATCGTTTTCTGATATGAGCTTTTTATACTGTAGACTACGACTGTAGTCATGGTAGCCCCGAATCGATTCAATACGATTTCTACTATCTCAACCTCTCCACAGTCAGATAGCTTGTCAATTCAACATGTATGAATTTCGTTTTATCATTCTGAATACTTATTTCATTAATTTTTGTGGCCATAATTAAATTTTGAGCTAACCCTCGTCTTGTTCTTCATAGTGGCTTCGTATCGAGGGTTTTTAATTTATCAGGTAAAATTTTAAGTCTTCCTTTTTCGTTAATATTTATCGCCTATATAAGATGTATTGTTACCATAATGTCACTGAGTTCTTATTTGTTTTGATGGCCTACAGGTAACTTCGATTTTTTTTTGGTGATATAAATTAATTTCATTACATAAGTTTGTCTCTCGTTCGAACTTTAAACTCCATTTCCCCTATGGTTTCAGGTCGGTATTGGCTTTTTACTTCTTCGGAGTAGCCAAATTGGTTCTCGGATTTAATTGCTATTTTATTATAGCAATTATTATTTTTGTATTAACAATGGTACTTGTAATAATTTGGACTCAGAACAGAGATTTGATTTCCTTATAAGTACTGTTACTCTGATTATTTATATATTTTGATATACATTTTAAATTATCAAAATATACGGTTGAGTGTACTATTGTTTCTATTTTAATTTAATATAGTTGTCTGAGAATGGATTCCAGTTTACAAATGCCTACTCTAATTATAAGCAAAGTTTTTATATTTCTTTTTATATATATTCTCAGATTGACTGTAAAATAATTGTATTCTCTTTTTACAGTCCTTCTCTCTGTTTATAATTCAACAATATACTCCTATGAACTTCTGTTGATAATGCATGAATTTACATCAGATTGTATAACTCTTCATTTACCATTATAGATTTTATCTGAGTTTTCTATTAACATTTTTTGTCTTATAACTAATTTTTTTATGCAACAGAAAAGTATTTCTTACTCAGATCAGATTCTCCTTTAGGTAGAAAAATTCAGTGTATATGCATGAAATCCAGTAATTTACTTGCAGAAATTTTATAGAATTTAGCAGTTATTTAATTTTAATTTCATATTTACTTTATCATTCTATAAAGCTATCTGCTCCTAATTCAACCATAATTATATCTGTACATTACAGAAGCAGATTTAAATTGCAAGCTTAAATTATTTATGGGATTATATTATATCTCCATATTTAAACCAATAATTGGTTTAGAGACTCTGTTTTATATTTCCCATGAATTCTTATTCATACAACTATACAGAAATTAGAGGATTAATTTCTTCTAATCAATTCTGTTAAATGTAGGAATTTAGGAATTTATTTTATTCAACATGCCAATTAAATTTCTCAATTCACAGAACAATAATAAAATATCCTCATAAGATAATTATAACAAAGTATCAAAATTTAGGTGTGCATACCACTTTTTCCTATGACCAATCCTCCCAACCATAGAATTTTTTTCTCTCTAGAATTCACCCCCGAGCTGAGATCCTCTCTAAGAACAGACCAACCCTAATCTATTTTGGAGTAGCTTATTTAAGCTATGCTCTCCCCAAAGCCTGTTTCCAATTATGCGTCCAGAATTTCAGGATGCTTTATTCCTGTTTGCCCGGGCTTCCCTTATTTAGGGATTTTTAAAGTTGCTTTCTGCTTTTCCAACTTCTCACCTCTTCCCAACTACTTTCCTCATCATTGGGGGAATTTAGATTTTTCCTCAAAAATCTAAATTAGAAATAAATCATTTCAAGGCTTTTTGAAAGATTTTTCGGAAAGTCTTAACCTCTTTCCATAACCTCATGGATTAGGCAAGTGATCTCAAAAATCTCATTTGGTCATAGTGCACACAAAACATTTTATTTATTTTTCATAAATAAATAATTAACTTCATCCACACAATAATTATCCATTGGGGTCCACTTCCCTTTGGACTTAAGTTCAAATGTCTAACTTGAAAAACATAAAGCTAGGGGTGTTACATTGTTCCAACTCTACTTTCAATCTGTCAGGATCCCACACATAATTCTACAATAAGCCACTTAATTTTCTCAGAAAACCTTGCACAATCAGTTACTCGTCCTTGCTAGTTGTTGTTCTGCTTTGTTTGTAGACTTTCATGGGTACTTTTCGCATTAACATACTTGTCTTACTGGCTTCATCTTCCATCTTGGTCCTACTTCCATTCTCTTTCAGCTCAAAATTTACATGTTGAATGTTTATCATCCGATTCATTAATTTCTTGTGCAAATATTTTAGCTCCACTAACAACTTTAAAGTGTTCTCGTCGCCCTTCATGATGAACTCATTTAAATATTTATCTTCCACTTCATTAGCTTCCTCCTTATTGTCTTCCCAAGCCAATGTTGTCTTGTTCATTTCATCAACAAGATCTCTACTTGTATACTCATCCTCATCATTTTCCATCACCATCTCCCCATGTGCTACAAGAGATAAATTTATCACTCTCGGTCTCTCCTTCTAAAAAATTGTCCCATCATGTATTGATGACTTTCCCCTATCCATCAATTCAAGTAGGTTTTCCTTGGGAAACTCAATATTTCCATTCACACACCCATTTTCAAATTTAAAAACATAAGGATTCCTAGTCGTTTCTGCTACTTCGCTCAACATTTCACCCTTATGTGCTAAGGTCTTCTTCTGGTGCTCCTTACGAGGAAAAATTTCATCCTCCCTCATTTCTACAAAATTTTCATTCTTTCATTCTTGAGTGATTTGAAAAATTAAGCTTTCATCCACAATATTTATGGCAACCCCGGGAGGTGGTCCATTTTTTCCAAAACTCTTTGTTCCCTCACATGCTCCTCCATTTATTTATTGGTCATAGTTCTTAACTTCTTTTCTATTGTTTCCTCTTATTTTCTCTTCATCCTGTATAATGTCTTATGATGTCTTGTCTGTGCTACTGAACTACACATAAAATAAACAATGACTTTTAAAATAGTGAGGCTCTTGGGCCTCCGCTGATGTTTCTAGCATCTTTTTGTAGATTTAGAATTGTCCTATAGTCCATGAGACCTTCAGTTAGTATCATCTCCTTAACCTCACTGTCATCTCCACTCCATGGCATGATACCTTTTGCAGGCCATCCTTTTCCCTCAACATCATCATTTTGAATTTCCATTATGGTAGTCTTTGGAAATTGTTTGCAACATTCCTTCCGCTCTATCCTTTTGTTTTGATATGAAATATTTGTGCCTTCTCCTCTTAGTTGGACATATTATCCATGTCCTTTATCAACATTCACATAAAGTTCACCCACCTTAAAAATAAAAGGCCATCTAGCCACCTCTGGTAATTCTATTACGAACTCTTCCTTGAGACTTTCTCTAAACTCCTTAAGACATTTGAATAGTGTCTTATCAACATCCTCTTTTTATAGCTCCCTCTACTATTATGGAATTTGTCCACAATCCAAGGGAATCTTAGATAGTCTATCATTAATCTCTTCTATGAGGATGTCACCTCTCCCAGGTTCACAAGTGTGAACTGCTCCGGGCCTTAAGCTTAACTACTCTGAGCTCTTCCTCTTTTATTGAAGCATTCAGCAGTTGCTTCAACAATTTCCATGGCCTCTTAGGTATATTCTTATTGAAACCTTTCCATCTAATAAGAAACTTGAACCTCCTCCTCACGCTCAATATATGTCTCTAGTATTCTCATTCTAGCATCATCTTCATTAAATTGAGCCTCTCTTTCAGCTCAACCATTTCCTTATCAAATTCCTCTTCGTTTGATTTCTTCTTGATGAAATTCTTCTTGGAATCCTTTTTTTTTGCTGTTGTGGCTTCTCTTTGAAACCTTATTATGGCAATCAATATCCATCTCTCTCTTCTCTTTTTGTGAGCTTTCACTTACCCACTGTGAGTTATAGACAAGCCTGTGTAACAATTCTTCTCCATTTATTGTTTCTTGAAGACCTCACCTTCTCCTAACTATCGGCGTCCCTTAGTTCCCCCATTAAGAACCTCTTGAGCATTCCTTGCTCCTATATGGATTTTACTACACTTTTCCCACATCTTGAGAAATCCTCTAGTTTTATTCCCTTAGGGACCACCTCTATCTCCTTCACTCTTCAATCAAAAGTAGGTATTGTTCTTTAGCAACCCCTCTTGTTGCAAGGGTTCTTTGCCACCTCTTCTGAGGACTATGCTATTTTTTATAACTCTTTTTGGTTGTAGTTATGTTATAAAAAACCATTGTTACTTGCAACTATTAGCTTGTTAGAGAAAAATAAATAAACTCAATAACCAGTTACCTCCTAAGGTTTCTCCACTTATTGAAGTCACGATATCTTGACCAACTCTTCCCTTGTCTAGCTTTTCTTCCACTCGTTCCAACACTGTTTTTTTCTGGAAATTTATTCCTTAGGTATTTGTTGGTTATGAAATCCCCACAACAAAATTTTTTTAGTTTATTAAAAAAAAGGATAATTCTACTCTAATACAACAATGACAACAAACCCCTTCGGTGGCCTGTTGAATATCCCATGCCTCTCTAATCACATTTATGCAATGACCAAATATTCACTCCTTTTTACTGCTCCTTCGGGCCTTCTTAATCGCTCTTTATGAAAAAAAAAAGTTTGCATTCATAAGTCCCTAGCTTATGCACATTAATAATCAATTAAAGGACCTTCAATATTTTTTCTCTCCAGGTCCATGTGTCTATGCCTATTTCTCCTCAATATTTAAGTGACATAGAACATTTTTTTATGGATTATAAATCCATCCTATCCATTTTCTTTACATTGACAATTTCAAACTAGGCCCAAAGACTAGTAGCGATTGTTAGAAAAGGATAGGGTTGGTTCCTCCTACCCTATAATCCCATATATGAGTCTCTCGTAGTTCTGCTTGTTATGTTGCACCAAGAAATAGGAATAATGTTTATTATTGGAACAAATGCTTCATGGGTATAACTCGAGGTTAAGAGTAAGGGTCTCTCACCACAATATGACCACCACCTCGGTCCAAAGCCCGACCTCCGATTGGTGGCCCACTGGAGTCGAGGTTCAGAGATCTAGTTCCTTTTGTTTCCTCTCATAGGAATTAACACCAAAGTTTGACTGTTCTTTCACTCCTATAATCATGGGTTGCATATCCTTAGAGTTCAAAAGATTATTCAACTATAAATTCCCTTTCTAATTCTTTGTTTTATAATCATCGATGCATGCTCCTTAAATTGACCTCATTTTCAATAAGTCGTCACGATTTATCTTTGATTTGAATAACATAGGGGTCAGGAAAACTGTTTCCTTGTTGTGCTCTGTCTCAGGTCTCCTTAACACACGTCGACCATCATCAACATTTCTAGTACACTTGAATCACCAAGAATGGTTTGTAACCTCGTGAAGCTCTTACAGTCCAATGACAATGTAATTATTTGTGGTCCAATACCATCCTCTGCAACCGAATACAAATTTTTTTGATCGCGCACCACACTGTCCTCTGAATCGACTTTGCCAAAAATCATTAATATCGTTAATGCTATAGAGAGCAACCATTCCTTATTTTCATACATACACCATTCAATTTAGCCTAGGGACACATGCTCTTTTAACAATATTGAAAAAAACATAAATAAAAATTTCCATGTATGAAGGTATATACACCTTTTGGCCTCAAATGCAAGCTACTCTACTCCACCACCACTTTATGCTCAAGATATCTACACCCTTAACAAAAGACACATCCCATTACTGGCAGTAAATTTATATAAATTTGGACATGAAATATGGACAAAAAAACCATATCAATTTCATTAGATATAAAGAAATTGTTTATAGAGGAACTTCTAAGGCTCACTTATCAAGCTCTTCTCTCTACTTGGGCTTCTAATTTCTGTGAAAATTCCTGAATCTAAGTTACATAAATCCTACTGTATAAAAATGATTTACATTACCTACCTGTTTTCATTAATTTACAAGTTATTTTCTGAATACATTCATAAAATATTAATGTAAATACACTACAACTTACACAACTATATAGATCAAGTATTGAAAAGTAAAAGAAGCATTCACACAAAGGACACACTTATTTTGTGAAAAATGTCCCGAGTAAAATCCAATGTAGGAAAATTGGTGTAGCAGTTCTGAGGGTTTATATTATTATGCAGATTTCTAAATACAATAGAGGGTGAAAAATCCATCTCACCCAACATAGAAAATCCTTAGCAAAAATACCTCTATCTGGAGAAAGATATTTCGACTGATCCAATAGTAGAATGAAGAAACCCCAAAGTGACTGCGCTATCCCAGTGTTGCACATCGATGGCTCTAGGAAGCACTGCGATGAGACTGCATCACCTCCTCTAGTGGTTGCGTCACCATCCTCGTGAGTTTTCCTGGCTCAGAAATCAATCTGGTGAATGCCTCCCTGATATGGCTCACAAAAACCCCAGCATAGCTCATCAAGTGACTGTGTCACCCCCTCTAGCTCCGCGTCACCCTTCTAGCTCTGTGTCACCCTCTCAAGGGCTGTGGTGTCTCTCTTGGTGTTGAATTTACTCTCTGCACTTGTATTCTCGACCTTGGACTTAAGTCTCGCTACTGAGCTTCAGCTCACTACACTGAATTACTCAGATTTGATCTTCGTCTGAGCACTGCTATGTAATAATAATTCGATCTCTAAATTTACTCTATGTGTGTGTTCTCCAACTGACCCTCAATCTTTCCTTTATACTTTTCCTGTTGATGAATCAACATCCGAGATTTAACCTCTGATCAATGGTTAAGATTAGAAAATACTTGATCTTCGTCACTTATAACATTCTCACCTACATGTTAAATTAATTCACTTTAGTTATTTTGTTTCCCTAAGATTGAACTTAGACTCCATTTAAAATAATTAATTATTTTAATATATTAAGCTCCACATGGAATTTCCCCAAACAATTTCTGGTTTTTGGAGATCTCATGTGTCCTAGCCCATCCAAAAAGTTTGGGAGCTACAGTGCATCCGATGCTACCCAAAAATCAAGACTCCCACTTAGTGAGGAATGTGCTCTAGTAACACTTCTCACCAAAAGCATCACTCTGATCCATCACATCAATCCTCTGCACCGCTAATGGTTGGGTGCTACCCCTCATCCACTTCACTACTGCCTTTTGTATCGTTGTTGATGACATTACCACTTGTCACTGCCTCATCTGCACTACAACTCCCTCTCAAATGTTGCATCATTCTTCCTATAACGCTGCCACTGCTAACTATTGCACTGCAACTCAGTTGCTGAGAGTTAAGAAACTGAAGAAGAAAAAAAACATCCAAAACTGACATAATGGTCATTCTGCATACACTTGGATGCTAGAACTACCTCTGATGCTAATCTGTGTTGACCCTCTAATGCCACTGCAATGTTTCTGCTCTTCACTGCATAAGAACTGCACTGCATCTCCGTGCACTGCACTGCTATTGCATCTCCTCTACGCTGCTTTAGACTTTGACACTAGCTCTACCACTATTTCTCCATCATTTGTCGAAGAAATTGGCACCTATCATTCTACTACTGTCATTAAGGGCTCCAGTAGCCGTATGTGATCAAAGAGTTTGGGCACCTCAAGGATCTTGCCCCTCACTAGATTTCAAAGAACTATAGATCAATGTCACCCCACCTCTTCTGTCGAGATACATGAGAACTCATGGAACAATCATCATCATCCCCATCATCATTCTTCATTGCAGCAGCCTTCGAGTTAGATTCTTCTTTGCCCTTCTTCTTCTGAGGGCATTGTTTGGTGAAATTCCATAATTCTCCACTCCTGAAGCATATGACCTTCAAGAGGTCCTTCTTATTCCTTCTCTTCTTCCCATGTTGTCCCTTATATGCAAGAGCCACATCTTCATATTCCGCCTTCCTGATTTTGATCCTCGTGCTACTGCTTTGGGGCTTGGTCAGCCTTTTGATATCTTCCTGTAGAAGATCTGCCCACATATCCTCCCAATTTGGAAGAGAAACCCTGCCTAAAATACCTTGGACAAAGTTCTCCTAGGCTTCAGAGACTGCATTTAGGGTATTCCTAACCATAAGACAATCATCTAGTGTAGCCCCTACAGAAGCTAGTTGATCTTAGATCACTTGCAATATGATGAGGAAGGGGTCGATCTCTCTCCTCTTTGCATATGAAACAGACTCAGTTGATTCTCAAACAACATCTTTCGTTTCACGAAAGTTCCCTGGTACATAGTGGTCAAGGAAGTCTACATTTCCCTTGTTGTGCTCTTCTCGACAATATGTGGGATCACATGATACTTGACTCTATCCATGATCATGTGTCTTGCCTTCATTTGAGCCTCCTCATTCTTCTTGAAAGGATCAACATCAACAAGAACAAAAACTGCATTCAAGACATGATCCTTGATTAGATGTTCATCCAAAACTGACAAGGATCCTCGCCTGCCAGAAGACAAAGTTGGATGCTTGATCCAACTTATCATGATCCCTCAGTCCATGTTTGGCCATCTCTACTCAAGAAAATGTTGCACAAGTTCTTTTCTCCCTCTTTTGTTGTTGCCTCAAAAAAGCTCAGATTTGAATTTATTTGGTGCTAGAAACCCTCTAAGGAACAAGCTCCCCCTAAAAATCGATTTCCTTTACGGAAATCCTTCTGCCAACTGATGTCGAAACACTCCTCTCCTATCACTCTTTGTTGCTAATCAACACTAGATCTAGACTTCTTTGCAAGAAGTCTTCTAAGGAACTGCTTCCCTCTACTTTGCCACTACCCCACTAGAGATTGTTTTTCACCAACAAAAATAATGCCCCACCAGCAACTGCAGAAGAAAATCAAACTGCAGATCTAGCCACGACAACCAGAAAAATATGAGGCTCAAAGCCTCTGCGTTGGCCCAAAAAACACTACACACCCTCTGTTGCAGCTATAATGTCACCGTAGTTGGATGAAGCAAGCTCTACGTGAGCCCCTCTAGTGACTGCATCACTCCTTATGACTCTTTCTCGTTCACCGTTGTCACTCGGGAAAATTTCCTTCCTACGACAAATTTTTCTTCAATTTTTCGCTGATGGCTTCAACTCTACTTGATCTGCAACAACTCTGATACCATGTCAAAATTTCTAAATCTAAGTTACAAAAATCTTACTGCAGAAATGTGATTTACATTACCTACTTATTTTCATTAATTTAACAAGTTTTTTTTAGAAACATCAAGAAAATATTAATGTAAATACAATGCATCCTATGCATCTATACCGATCAAGTACTAAGAAATAAATGAAGCATTGAGACAAAGGACACACTTATTTTCGGACAAATGTCCCCAGAAAAATTGAATGCGGGAAAACTGGTGCAACAGTTATGAGGGTTTATATTATTATGCAGATTTCTGAATACAATCTAGGGTACCGAATCCAGCTCACCCAATGGTGAAAATCCTCGGCAGAAGTACTTCTATCCGGAGATAGATATTTTGGTTCATCCCACAGGAGAATGAAGAAACCCCAAGGTCATTGTGTTTCCCTAGTGTTGCGCAGCAATAGTTGCAGCAAGCTCTACGTTGAGACTACGTCACCTCCTCTACTGGTTGTGTCACCCTCATCGTGACCCTTTCTGGCTCAAAAATAGGTTTGTTGAATGGCTTCCTGATCTGCCTAATAGAAACCCCATCGCAGCTCCTCAAGTGACTACATTACCCCGACTACTGGATTTGTGTCCCCCTCTTAAGGGTTGCATTGTCTCTCTTGGTGCCGAACTACCTCTCTGCACTTGTACTCTTGACCTTGGACTGAAGTCCTGCTACCGAACTACCCCTAACTCCACTAAATTACTCAGATTTCATCTTCATCTAAGCATTGCTCCATCAAAAGAATCTGATCTCTAAATTTAGTCTTTGTGTGTTCTCCAACTGACCCTCAAGCCTTCCTTTATACCTTTCCCATTGATGGATCAACCGTCTTGATCTAGTATCTAATCGACGGCTAAGATTAGAAAAGCCTTAATATTCGTCACTTAGAACATTCTCAAGCACATGTTAAATTAATTCAGTTTAATTATTTTACTTCCCTAAGTTCTAACTTAGGCTCCATTTAAAATAATTAATTATTTGAATAGCATAAGCTCCATGTGGAATTTCTCCAAATGATTTCTGGGTTTTGGAGATCTCATGTGTCCTAGCCCCTCTAGAGTTTCAGAGCTAGAGAACATCCAATGCTACCCAAAAATCAACAATTTATACCCTCACACTACTCCAAAGTCCCCCTATGTTATTTAATAGCAGACGTGCTTATATACAATTCCCGCTGTTGTGGAAAAATATCTCTTCAAGATAATAAACTGGACACCTCTTGAAAACAACCCAGCAACTAAGCTAAACACCTATCAATATTTACAATGACTGACTTCAAAATACCCTAATAGATTGACAGTCCAAATTCTTCTAGTATCAGGACAATTGTCTTTGCCTCTAATTCTAGTTTATAAAAGTAAATTGGATAGCATAATACCTACATCTAGAATTTACAGGATCTCCTTGGGATCTTATAGAAAATAAATTTTCCTAAGGTGATGCTCCTACATCAAGAGAATTGATTTGTCCTCTGCGTGTATGGTGGTTTCCTTTATTTCACCCCTTGCTTCATAAACTACTAAAAATAGAACTTCTCTATTCTCTATCTTGGTTGGCTCTTTTCAAGTGGAATATCCAACTTTTCTTTTTGATGTTGTAAAATCTTCTGCTGGTAATCTTTCCTAGGGTTGTCAGTACATCGAACCCCTTCATTAGAGGTCCCTCCAGTGGTTGAATCTTTCAAAGAGGAAAATTTCTTCTCAAAGTGTGGATTGATTTGTAGATTTAATGGCCTATGGTTGTGGATAGTAGATATTCACTCCTAGATTTATGGGCACTAGAAACTGCTTATTTCATATGAGTTTAATATGTATCCTATGGCCAAATGTTTTTTTGTATCAATATTTAATAAATTTGAAGAATATGAGTTGTTCTCTGATTCTGGTCTATGGTTTTGGGGAATTTCAAGGTTGTTCATGTAACCCTAGTTCCCTTCTTTTGACCCCCTTTTGGCCTCAATTTCCATGGCTCCACTTTGGGTAAAGCTTTCTAATATTTCTCTAAATGTGTGGAATCTCCCATCACTGAAATCTACAAATATTATTGAGGAAAAAATTATCTTTGTAGTGATGACACAAAACAATATTTGAAATCCACATATGCTCACATCTATGTGGATATGGACTTTAGAAAATGTTCCCCTACAAAAATGAAACTGACACGTCCAAATTATTTATGGGTGCAAAATTTTGACTATGATTTTTTTTTTTCGTTGTAGAGACCGTTCCAAAATAGGACATTCCTTTAAAAAAAATTCCAACGATGGGAAAACCAAAGCGTGAAAAAATAGCCATAAATTAACATGGTGGGATGGTGACAAATGAGAGCATTATAAAATCTATAAAGAAGACCCCCCTCAGTTATCAATAGAGAGGCAAATTGGCATGAAACATTAGAACCTAGGAACTCCCCTTAATAGGTGCATGGAATCTCAACAGCTAGCCAAGAGAAGGCAAAATGTATAAAGGAGACTAATGAAAATCTTGTGATCTTTACTTCCGCAAGTGCTTCTCTTAAATCAATTCTGCTAATAATCTTCCTTGGGTTGGTCTCTCAAAAGAGGCCAAAGATGACTTAGAGTTTTTTGGTGCCTCGTGTATCTCTTCACAAAACATGACTAAAATCATATCTATTTCAGCAGATCATGTAGAAGAGCATGAACCACATAAGAATTGTGATGATGTGGACAAGAATCAAGATAACAAGCAGAAGAATGATCCTTGAGATATAGAAGATAACATAGCCTGGATCCAAGTGAGGAATAAGGACATATATACTTCACAAAAGAAAACAAGAAGTTAGATAAATCTAAACAAAAACACAAAAAGCTAGACAAAGTTAAAACCACAAATAATTAAGAATGATATGCAAATGTATTGCGTTATTAAAGGTCTTCTAGAAAATCTTTAACATCCATAAAAAATAACACTTTTGTTTTGTGTAGCTCTCTATTAATGATTAATTATTTGGATTCAACGTGCATATTCAATTTCAAATCCTCAAAAAAATTTTGCTAACACTTTTTCTTATAAAAAAGAAGTCTAATGCCTCTCGGCGTAATCTCAAATGTTTTATTATAATTTAAAATACCCATTCCTTAAAAACAATATTATCACATCAATTACTTAGATATGATACATTGACAACAATTTTTTTTTTTTCAACATATTTCAAAATATTTAAAAATAAAAATATTTGGCTACGATGCCCAAGGCGGGTGCTGATTATTTATTATTGTAAAAACACGAGAGACGTTTCAGGTTTAAATAATTGATCAACTATGCATTCAGTTTCAGGGAGGGGAGCTCAGATAAGCGAACCTCACCACTTATTGCAATTCCCAATTTATTTATTAGATGGTAGACTTTGTGATAACCAATGCTCATCAAGTAGCTGTCGTCGATGTGATGGCTGGTAGCGTAGCTATTAGGGCTTCTGCTTTTTGTAGTCGAGGATGGATCCCATTTCCACGCCCAGCATGTTGTAGTATCTCTAGTAGAACACGATGCGACCCCTCTGACAAATAAATAATAGATTTATTTGTGACTGTTAATTGAAAAACTTTCCAAAAAAATATCACTTACAAATTATTTTTTCAAAATTATGTCATAAATCACTATTAACATAAAAACCACACAAATATATATATATATAAATAAACAGCACCACCTAGGCCATGTGACTAAAACTCTGCACTGAAAAAAAAAACCTGACTGCAATTTTTTATACACCCAAAAAAACACAGACAGAAATGCAGACAAGCACAAACACAGAATCTGGAAAAAATGAACCTAATTTTTATACACCCAAAAAAACACAGACAGAAATGCAGACAAGCACAAACACAGAATCTGGAAAAAATGAACCTGCAAAATGGAATGATCAAGTGCAAATCCGAAACATAAATTTTACCCTACGAAGCGAAACCATTTTAGCCTACGAAACGGAACCACATAGAACCAAATCTACTGAACATTTAGAAACCAAATTTAAAACGAAATCAAATAAAAATTTAAATAAAAGAGAATATAAATCTAAGCAAAAACTAAATGTAGCGTTAGTTTCACCAATCCATATTATCCAACAATTATATAGGAGTGCAACCACAATCAACAGGATAATGATAAGGATGGAGACCAGAATGAACTTGCCAATCGAAGTGAATTCAATATCTGTTCAAAATATTAAATAGATTATAGAGGAGACAACAAACAATAATTAATTAGACAGAAGGCGTTCTCTTTTGAAACACCTCACCACCCTCTTTTGTCTACATTTTTATTTTGTGTCTTTGATTTGAGCAACAGCTGTCATTCTTTTTTACTGTTATGTTTTTCCACGTTTGATTTGACTCCATTTTAGGAATACATGGGCACTCGAGACTACTACATTTTCTGCAGAGAATATTATGCAATTGATGCCACGGCCAGCCTTTCTCAGGACGAAAACTGGCCTCTAGTCTGCACAGTCAACATTCCCTATGACACTCTCCCCACCTTCGCGAATCAAATATAGCTGCAAACATTCACTCCTCAAGCTTTTTCGAGAGAAAATTCCACATTCTAGAGCCCTTTCAAACTCTTTCAGAGAAAATTCCTCTCTGCCTTGAGAACCTCTCTCAAACACTCCGACTCATAATACTTGTTCAGATAATTCCAGTTTTTCCTCAGAGTCGAAGCCTTAAAACCTTGAGCCTTTCATCCTCCTAACTCTACAAAGGTTATTGCTTGGGTCGTCAAACCTCTGAAAACTTCCGATTCAGGCCCTGAATCCTCACATTTAAATCTCCGAAGTCTTTAAACCCTAGAAACTTTAAATCTCCGATTTTTCAAATCCAAAGCTCAACCCTTCCGTCTTCAAAACTTTGAATCTTCGTCTCAGCCTTCGATTCTTCAAGTATGAATATATTAGATTGTGGGGCAACCACGCAATGTTGCGCAATATATGCGATGAATTTAGAGGGGCTGTCCTTTCCTGTCCGATCCGGTCTCATCGATCCGTTCGATTGAATTTATACCACATTCGTTAGTGGTTTGGTTTTATCACCAGTGGCGGGTTATTACCGATGGTCATCGTAGTCTTACGTGTAAGGAAAAGCTTTTTAAAGTCCCCCTTTCCTTTTCTTTTCTTTTTTTGTGGTGTATACACCATTATACACCATCACAGTTGGACTTTTCAAATTGCTTATTTTAGGGGCCGATGGTTCTTTATAATTGTTTTCTTCTATCTGAAGATGCGTTTTTAAAAAAATAAAAAGTTTTTTTTTTTAAATAATTTTAATTATTTTAAAATAAATTAATTTTATTTATTATTAAAATTCTTAGTATTAAATTTTAATTTAGGATGAAAATTAAGTGTTTTTGGAAAATAATTGTTTTATTCGGAATGAAGATGGTTTTTTGCTTGTAAAAAAAAAGTGGTTTTTTGGAAAATAATTTGAATTATGTTAAAATAGATTTAAATTTTTTTTTAATTAAAATCCTAAACATTAAATTTTAATATTTTAATTTTCCATGAAAATTAAAATTATGACCTTTTTTTCTTCCGGATGTGGATGTCAATTGAAACGGATGGGACATATGTCCCTGGCAGATCCCGACGTCAAGCGCATGCTGTGGCCATATGGCCACCCACAGGCGCATTAATCCCTCATTAAATACCGCCAACCTGCTCAGCTTTTGGGTTATCATTTCGCTCCACCGCCATTATTTGCCACCCCTCTGGTTTTTAATGGTGTCGATTCACAGTAATTCGGTTCATGCCCTCCCCGTTTATCAGTCTCTTGCTCCGCAGAGCTCTTCTGTCCTCCTGCTTGTGCCGAGCCAAGTGCTCGAACGCATACAAGGAGATGCAGCATGATGCTCTGTTGCATCGAAACTCTGCCAGATTTTCATTTCACCCAGAGCGTGCTTTGTGCTAAGCAAGCTATGCCATTCTCGTTGCCCCAGCGTCATCCCCGTCCGCATTACAGTCCCTACAACCCGAGCTCCACTGCCAAAATGGCTCGGCTTAGACAAAGGATGAGAAGTCGTCGAGGCAGCAGTAGGGGCCGAGCAATTCGCTCCTGGTCCTCCTCGAGCTCTGATTCCTCCTCTGAGGACTTCTCTCACAGCCATTATCCGGAAACTCGGAGCAAAAGGGGAAGAGCCAGCTTTGCTGGACAAGCGCATTTCACCCATGGCTCCCAGTCTCACCATGCTGCGCCTCCTTCGCTACTAGTCTCTCAGCCCTTTGCTCCCCCTGTCTCCACTCCGTCTGCTCAAATTCCTCTCCGCCAAACCTCCCAAAGAGTTGAATTCCAATTTGCATGTACTATGGACAGGCCTGTAATAACCGCTTTCATTACCGTCACCCTCTGAGAGGAAGCAGCCAGCCTCAACCCCTCTGACGCTCCCGCTCCTCAGTCCCCTCTGGACAAAGTTGCTGCCAAGGACAAGAATGCGCCGCTGGAAGAGGAACAGGTGAAGGAAGCTATTGGTAAAGCCACCTGTGCAACCACTGAAGATGAAGATGGCCGCAACAACGAGTATAGATGTCGCATTGTGGAGGAACCCCCCTCTCCTGCTAATGACAAGTAACCACGACAACCTCTGCTGGAACACAATTCTAAAGCTTAGGTTACATGGGTTGTTTTTTGTGTTTATGTTTAGATCTCCTTTGCTGTGAGAGGAGAAGATTATCTTCATAAGTCAATTTTTGTTTTCATGGTTATATTTTCTGAACTTAACATCGGTTTCTCCTGTGAGGGCGGCTAGACATGCATCTAAGGGACTGGTTTCCCCTGCTCGGGCAGTCCAGAACCAAGTATTTTTTGACCTTCAAACCCAGCTCTTAGACTCACTAAGCTGAAGCTGTGGTCGTTCTGTATTTTTATGTTATATAAATAAAATTAAAATTATTTAGAAAAAAAAAAATTATGACCTTATTTTCACAAAATATAATATTGATGTGCTAAGAATCTATAATTATAGTCAGTAAAAAACAAATAAAGGTAAACATTTATAGAAATAATTCCAGGATAAAGTTGTAAAATACTTTTAAAAAAGTCGAAGATTAAATCTTATCTAGGAATAATATGTAGGTCTCATGTAATAATACGGTTAAACGAGTTTTTGATGAAAATTGTTGAGTAAGTCTATCGTTTTTGGTTGGTTAAAATTCCCCAAGTTAAATATCAGAATTATTATTTTATATTGATATTGTAAATAAGTTTGGTTACGTTTTGATAAAAAATTTATTAAACATTATTTTAAAAATTATATATATATATATATATAAATTTTATGTATATAATTATTTTTTTTAATAAATTAAAAATTTATTTATTGAAATTTTCAAAATATTTAAAATTTTCATATGGCTGGGATGAAATGGATGAAAATCCTAGGTCTCTTAATGATATGTTTAGTAATGATAAAAGTTTTTTTTTTATTTGGTTTTGGTAAGCGGCAAACATCATATATTTTACTATGTTAATATTAGAAAATTTTGAACAAAACAAATTACCACATTGCCCAAACTGATAACAATAATTTGAAAATAGAATTTAAAAGAGGGATGGAAGGTTTTCGTTAGTGATGATAATATAAAATCAAACATATAATAATTGATATTATTTTTATATTGAAAGTGTTTTTACGATGAGTTTGGTTGTGTATTTTCTTCATTTTTCTTTCAAATAGAAATTGACACATGGTACTGTAATTGTCATGGAATTAGTTGAGAAGTATGTTGTCGTTTAAAGTTTTCTAAATATAATCTTAAATGTAAAAAGAAAGATTATAATCTCTAAATTTTGAAATATTTTTATTTTTCATTGGTTTTTAAGTTAATTTATCATAAAAATAAGTTTTATTGGGTTTTGAAAAATATATCTCTAAAAATATTGTAATAATAATTTATAATTTTTATATTTAAATGTTTAAAACCAGTTTATAATAAAAAAATTTAATAGTTATTATACAAAATTTTAATATATATTATTAATATATATAAGTATTTTTGACACTTGGCATAGTCATGAAATTGGCTGAGAAGTGCAATGTTTAAAGCTTTCTAAACTCCATCCTAAATGAAAAAGAAAGATTATAATCTCTAAACCTTTAGATATTTTAATTTTTAATTCATTTCTAAGTTAATTTATTATAAAAATAAGTTTTATTAGCTTTTAAAAAATAAATCTATAAAAATATTAGAATAATTAATTAATTTCTTTTATTTATTATATATTTAAATGTTTTAAAGTGAATTTATAATACAAAATTTAATATTTATTATACAAAAATTTAATATATTAGCATTTTTTATTCTTTTATTATGATTATATTATATTATGATTTGGTAAAAGAGGGAATACAAATATTTAGCGACAATGAAGAAAGACCCTATAACACCTACCATATATTTAAACCCTATCATAAAAAATAATTACTTTCAACTAGTTGATTGGAGTAATTATAAACATAAATTTCTTTCTACTATATGATTGGTGTAATTATAAACATTATTTGCATATATTATAATTTAACAATACAAACTTACATTACACATAAGTTTGATTTCGCATTTACTTATTATATTTGAAGTACTAGGCATTTATTACCGCAGATACTTTTGCAATTGCGTAAAGACAAGTTGCTATACCATGGTTCTATTCCCACAGTTTTCATCGCATGACTATCCTATCTCATATTAAATATTTGTATTATCACAACCTTTCGAGTACTGGCATATTGATTTTGATGGATTGTGTTTACGTTTCCAAGGCCACCTGGCCATCTCTTCTTCATCTGATTTCCTTTGCAATTGACGTTGGAGGTCTTTGGCGGGAAGGGTTTAGGTATAACCCATAACCCTAACCACTTTCCCATTGTTCTCCTTCGGCCACGCGACAATTCTACTCTGAAACCCTCGCCAAGCTTCATCACTTCTTTTCTCAGTCATGGAATTACTTGTTAATGAAGTTTTCTTACCTAGGGTTACTCCTACTGTGTTGCATCTGATAATGAAAGTGATCTCAGCGTTTTGGGGTAAATCTCTACACTATTTCAAGAATGGGTATGGGGTAAATCTCTACACTATTTCAAGAATGGGTATGGACTACTGTTTAAGTAAGTTCGGAAATCTGGTGAAGTTCTTCTGATCGAAACACTCGCACAGATGTACCAGACTATCCCAACTTCAAAAATCAATTAATTTCTTCATTTTGGAACTTAAAAGGGTTTTCAATCCAGTTACTGTGGTTTTCGACCTTCAACTTGTATTTTATGTACTAGGTTTATGAGTTTCTAACCCCTCGCCTCCTGCTATCAGGTTCATACTCCTCTAGATTGGCAGTCAACATCATCCCTGGAGTCTTCCATTATTTTCAGGTCATTATGGCTATAACCTGCCTATTCTTTGGATTTCATTTGAGGTTTAATCCTGGTACTTTTACTAAGACTTATGGTTCATGATTTTTGGTTTTTGTAGGTACCCTTCTATACCGAAACCAGGATTGTTCATCAACTTGACTACGGTGTGTCGGCTAACGACCTCCTCTCCCTGTTCATACAGGTACCCATCTATCGAATTTCTCTTGTCCGCAAGCTCGCCGACATCTTAGTTTGAATTACAGTTAGGGTTATTAGACTGTAAATATTTTAACACCATTACATAAATTTTTGTGATTTCTCGACAAACTCGTGAGGGCTGGAAATAGTGGTTTCTTATTATGTATTTTGTAAATGATTCACAGTTAAGTTAAGTTCCATTTTCAATACCGCTTGTTCAAGCAAGTTTCATTTGAACTATTTCCTTTCGGTTCGAAGTTGGGATTTCCTGAACCTTTATGATTTAGTATAAATTATGACTATTAAATGCCTTTTAACTTCTATATTTTCATTCAGTTTATTCCATACAGGTTACAGTTGTATTCATATATTAGTTGTTTAGATTTTTGGAATGATATTTACCATCGGTACCTATTTCTCAATATACTGCACGATTTCTTGCTTATTATGGTTTTTCCGAGCTTTTAGTAGATTCAGTTTCCGCTATTTCTTTACCGGTGTGTTATAATGAATACATTTTCTATATTATTTGTGTACAACAAATGCTTTATTAGCATGCAATATGGATTCCAGAAAAGTTTGTTTCTTTACATCTGTACGGTTATTCTCTTGGAATTTATATCACAGGTTCACTATGCTTAGCTTTGGTGTCCAGACCACCTTCAAAACCTGTCCGTGTATAATTTTAGCAGGAGGAATGATGTGTTCTAGATTTTGAGGTTCTTCCTCGAGTCCAGAACTGATAGTTCTCTCCAAGTATTTTTCATATTGTTATAGAATTTGATTTCCAGACTTGTGTTCCTCAAGCAATCTTACTCTTTAAAAAAAAAAAGATAACATCAATGTATTATTAATTACAGTAGTTTTAGCACTTTACTTAAGCCATTTTTTCTATGTTTTATTTTAATAATATTTCACAGTTGCTTGCAGATTTTTCCCGAAGGTTGACTACATTCTGTTCTTCCTTTATAAAAAAAGACATTTTTTTCTTCTTTTAGTTTTACAGTAAACCAACTCAAAAACATAGTTGCTATTTCACAATATTTCACCAACTAAGAAACACAGTAACTATTTCACAAATACTTCATCGAGATTTGTAAATAAATTGATTTAATCATAAAAGTACACATAACTCAATCTCCTTCAACATATGCTCTTATAAAAATAATTTACTGTCCTTTCTTCTAATAAAGCACATTTCTTGTGTACATATTTAGTAATATCAGTTTTTTTTTTAATTTTACTGAATACTTCAGATACTTATCTGGATATGCAGTTCGTTGTTGATGTCCACCCAACCTTCAAGAGAGGAAATTACGTCCTTCTCTTTCCCCTGTGCTCCATACCTGAAAGGTAGAAGCTGACAATAATTTCCGCTGTGACCTCAGGACCCCAAGTCCAGTCAATACCAAAAAATTTCAGGAAAGATGAGTGTTTTCCGCTGGTCTCTACCAGCTCAGGAGACTTTCTCTCTCTCTTCCCCAGTCTCTGAACAAAACCCCTATTCTTCACTGGGATCAGTCTCTTATCCTCAAAGGAACATGTAAATGTTCAAACTGTCCAACCACCTTTTTTAGTTCTTGGAATACTTTTACCATCAAAATTTTTACTTTTTATGGAACCACTTTCCATAACCAATTTTATTTCCAAATAACAAAAATAAATAACTTTTCCAGAAATGATAATTGTCTTAGTTTTATTTAAAAAAAATAATAACTAAAATGTCAGATTACTAGTTAACAACTAGTTAATGCCAAATTCAGCTATTACAACTTCCCCCCCTGGAAGTAACACTGTCCTCGGTGTTTCACTGTAGCTCAGAAAATAGCTCTGGGTAAGCCTTGCACACAAATCCCTTCTCTTCCGAAGTAGCCTCATCTAGGCTGAAGTGCTTCCAATGCACTTTAACCAGGGTTATGACTCGCTTCTGGAGCATAATTTATCTCCTATCGAGTATGCATTAAGGCTCGACTAGAAACTCATCATCCGGCTCTACCTGTAAATAACAAAGTTTCCTGTCAAATTTTCATAAAGAATTCATGCTTCAAGTTAGGATTTTCTAATTCTATCCTACCTAAATATTATTCCAATTGATTACATGCTTCGGATCATGCACATATCGCTTTAACAGGAACACTTGAAACACATTGCACACCCATATGTGGCTGGGTAAAGCTATCCAATATGCGACATGTCCTACCCTTTTGAAAATTTGGATGTTGGATATACTGAGAGTTGGTTGAATCAGAATTTATTTTCAATTGTTATTTTTACCAGTTAGATCACTTATATTTAGAACACAAAATGAACAATAAGAATAAATGCTTTTATTAATTTCCTCTTTAAAATAAATCAAGTACAATATATGTAGGGATCCAACCTTAGATGAAGACACCAATATTCAATCTCCCAGGCTCCAACCTCTATTTGCCAAGCACCGACTTGGACTTCCAAGGCTCAAACCTTGTCAATTATAAGCCACCAACCTCAAGGGCTTCAACCCTATATCTGGTATAGGCTCCAACCTGGTCCTTTGACGACTCCTATCCTCTAGGGCTCTAACCCTATCTTACCAAGCACCAACCTTGTCTCTATGAGACTCCAACCTCCTGCTTCAATTTATCAAGATATATTTGGTTATACTTCATGGCTCCCAATGTTTTCTTCAACGAGCCTTGTCAATCTTCACTTAGTCTTCTTTGTAGTCCCCACATTACGTCATCAATGACAACCTTTTCTTCTTAGAAGGTGTCACCACTGCACTTCATCGCACCCAAATAATTTCTCCAAGTTACCTCCTAATGACATCACAGTCTTCAAGACTTCCATCAATGCTTGATGATTTCATAGGGTGTCTTCAATCAATTGCACAAGTTCGACACAAGGTTTTACAAACAGCTTCAAGTACAAGGATTACTCCAAAATCTTCTTCGAAGCTTCAAATATGCACAAATATATCTTTGAATAGACTCTAATATGTTCCTTAAATTCTCTTCTAAGGATGCTCCATGCCCTTCTTCCATAGCCTCTTCAAAATCTGCAACCAAGTGTCTCTAAGTCTTCTCTACACTTCAGCTCCAAGGATGTCTTCAAGATGTCTTCCAAATGATTCCAAAAATCTCTCCAATCTGTTCTAGGATTGTATTGAAAAGTTCTGTATAATATGTCTTCTCTAAAAATGAATTCGATATTGTTCTTCCAAAGTGGCTTCACTGTATTATTGCACAATATTTATACTTCAAAACGGGACACAAATTATGTTTCCAAACAATCCTTGTGCTTTTCTTCAAAGAGGTGTTTGGATCTGCTTTAATTATGTTGAAGACTGCTCCAACAATTGTCTTCAATCTGGCTTCGGTAAGCTCAATAACTGGTCCAAATCTCACAAGATACTTGCTCAAATATAGCACAAGTCTGAAATTTCTTAGTCACAATTCTAAACCCTTTTTCTATACCACAGATCCATGTTTCTGAGTTTGACACAGCCTGAGAAGGTGAATAGCTCTGAGGTATAGTCCAAGCTCTACAAGCCTGAAATCACAGCAATCTGCAATGATTAATAGAGGTACCACAGTTCAAAATTGGCACAGGAAATGCAATCTGCAATACCACAACAATCCGTAATAAACAGAGATATCACATAGTGACTGTCCTGTAGCTCGAGAGACAGTCCTGTAGCTCCTATAGTATAGGTTGTTCTTCAACAGGTGATCTGAGCTACTGTAATTATTATCCACAAGATTGTTTAAACTCCTTGGCCTCCTGTGTTGTATCTTTGAAATATTCACCGAATTGATGGTGAAAAATGAAGGATTGGACTTATATTTATAGTTATTTCATCCTTTAAAGAGAGGATGTGACTGTTGGAGATGAGAGCCAACATATTTATGTTAACTTAGGTCGGCTAGATAAAAAATATATTTTTCTAAACTTAAAAATCCATTATATCATCAACCGATGGGAGTTTTAGGGCTTGTAAGGTTTCATTGGAAAGAGGAAAAAATCCTCTTTAAGATGGTCTAGGTCCCATTGAGAAAATATGCCTCTAAGGTGGAAACAATTATTTTTCTTTGTGACTGTCCTTAAATTATTTAGTGCAGAAAATGATTAGGATAGTATGGCTTCTTTGTTTGGCTTCTCCATTGTTTGTCTTCTCCATTATTTGGCATTTCATCATCATAGGAACATGTAGGACATCCACGTTATCATGATAGTGTCCAACAATGAGTGTTTCACATAATTGTGTAGTGATATGTTATAGTGCAACATCATTAGGAGAACTTCAAAATAGTCTTCCAACCATCAAATGATATCTTCCACGTTATCATCTAGTAGTTCAACCTTCATCAAGTGTCATCATCACTTGTGGTCATTCATTTAATGTATGACATCATCAAGTGTATGACTCCATTTGTTATCAAGGGCTAAGGTCTAGATCAGCAAGGCGCATGCAACATTATGGCTGGTTCAAGGAGTTTATAGGACGTCTTGATTAGTGGTTTGATACCTTCATGGGCTGAAATCTTCATTGATGGCATTCTTGTCAAACAAGAGTCATGACATCATCATCTGGTACCAGACATTTATTTTCTTCAAACTTATCATCACATTTTGGGGTATCTCAAGAATATTTTCTATCTTGGCCAATGCCATATTGACATCAATGACAACCTTGATTATGGAAGGGTCCACAAAACCTCGGGGTTAACTTGGCACAAGAAGCCGACCTCAAGGTACTCTTCTTGGGTTTGATCCTCACATACACATGATCACCCACTTCGAATTCTCAATAAGTCCTCTTTTTACGTGCATATATCTTCTGTCGATCTTGTGTAGCTTTCAAGTTTTTACTGATCTTCTTTACCTCCAATTCCATTTCAGCCAGCATTTCTCGCCCAAGAATTAACTTAGTTTCGGGGTTGCTCCTATTAATGGGAGTGTAACATTGCTGCCCATATAGAGCTTTGAAGGGACTCATCTTCAAATATTACTGGTAACCATTGTTGTAAGAAAATTCAACTACGTCTAAGTATTCTTCCCACTTGGTTGGTTGCTACATCACGTACATGCACAACATGTTTTCCAAAACTTGGTTTACCTATTCTTTTTTACCATTCGTCTGGGGATGATAAGTAGTGCTCAAGTTTATTTGGGTCCCCAGATCGATAAAAAAAATTTTCCACAGTGATGAAGTAAGCTTCACATCTCTGTCCAAAATAATATCCTTTGGAATGTTGTGCAGTCTGAAAATTCCTCTCATAAAAATACATGCTATCTGTATAGTCTTGTGAGTAGACTGTACAGGTATAAAATGTACAGACTTACTCAACTTATCGATCACCACCATGATGGAATCATTATGCCTCTTTGAATATGGTAAACCCATAATGAAGTCTAGGGATATGACCTCCCACTTCAATTTAGGTACTGCTATGGCCTGCAACAATCCTCTGGGATGTCGCTGCTCCACCTTGACCTGTTGACACTCCAAAAATTTGTTTAAGTATTCAGCAATGTTTCTATGCGTACTAGGCCAAAAATATATTTCTCTAATAGAAGTTAACATTTTCTGGTATCTTGGGTGTCCTGCATAATTACTTCAATGATATTCATTCATGATTAGCTCGTTTAGATCCACACAATTTGGTACATATAGCTTTCCTCTAAATTTTAGCATTTGTTCTTTAATAACTCCATACTCATAAGTGTTTCCTTGCTTTTCGGCCTCTTCCATTTGCTGCCATAGGAATTGGTATTCAGGATACTTTTGTGCTCCCTCTTTCACTTGATCCAAGAATTTACATTCAAGCTGATTATTTTAAAGCTCATAAACACAATGCAACTTCCTACTTAAGGCATCCACCACACATTTTTCCTTACCTTTGATGTGCTAAATGTCCATATAACACTCACTTAGGAAGTCATTCCATCTTTCCTGTCAGGAGTTTAGATCAGCTTATTTGAAGTAACTGGTTAGGCTACTATGATCAGTCTTTAGTACAATTTTTTTTCCCAGTAGGTAGTGTCTCCATACCCGGAGTGCATGTACTACTACTGTTAATTCTAGATCATAGAAAAAATATCTTTGCTCATGCTATTTTAACTTTCTTGACTCGTAGGCCACTACCTTTCCTTCTTGAGATAAAACTTCCCTAAATACCTGTTACAAGTGTCTAAACAAACTTCAATTTTTTTTTGGGGTAAGCTACCCTCAACATTGGTGCAATGGTCAATAACTACTTCAACCTCTCAAAACTATTTCGGCACTTATTAGTCCACTTAAATTCTTTTCTTTTTCTCTGCAAGGAGGTGATTGGAAAGGAAATTTTCAAGAATCCTTCAATGAAACTTCGATAGTACCCATCCAATCCCATAAAAGATCAGATATCTGCCACATTTTGGGGTACTCGCCATTCCATGATTGTCTTGGTTTTCTCTAGATCAACAACAATCCCTCATGCTGAAATAACATGGCCTAAGTACTGGATTTATGTTTTAAAGAAATCACATTTACTAAACTTAGCGTACAACTGGTGTTTTCTTAACCTTTCCAGCAGAATCCTTAGATTTTCTCTATGTTATTCTTGGTTATTAGAATAAATTAAAATATCATCAATAAATATGAGTAAAAACTTATCCAGGAAAGGATGAAATATACCATGCATTAACCTCATAAATTTTGTTGGTGCATTTGTTAACCCAAAGGGTAACACCACAAACTCATAATACCCATACCTAGTATGGAAAGAAGTCTTATAAATATCTTAATCCTTAATCCAAATTTAGTGATATGCAAACCTTAAATCTTTTTTTGAGAATACGGTGGCCCTATTCACCTGATCAAATAGGTCGTTAATCCGCCATAAAGGATATTTATTTGTGACTGTTAATTTATTGAGTTGTCTATAGTCCATGCACATTTGCATGGTTCAGTCCTCTTTTTTTACGAACAACACTGGTGCTTCCCAAGGGGACACAGTCGAACGAATGTATTGTTTATCCAACAGTTCTTGTAAATGCGTTTTTAATTCAGTTAATTCTGGAACACTCATTCTGTAAGGAGCCCTTGACATAGGTGATGCTCCTGGCATTAATTCAATGGTAAAATAAATATATCTTCCTGGCAGTAATCTAGGTATATCTTCTTGAAATACATCCATGAAATGTTGTACCACTAGTATGTTTTCCATCATAGGATATTTCTCCTTGGAATTGGCATATCCCACTTGGGTAGCATAATTCTAACATCCCTTCCTCATACACTTATTCATTTGGGATGTTGTAATAGGACATAGCTGTAGTGGTTTCTTGATTCCTTGAATCTCTTTGCATGTTCCATCTTACATTCTGTAATAAATAATATTTTCTTTATAGTCCACCAAGGTCCAATGTTTTTCTAGACAATCCATACCCATCAAAACGTCATAGGACCCTAATGGCAATAGGTTCAGGTCCATATTTGACTACTGGTCTGCAATTCCAATGTGGCAGTTACCTTTATTTTTTCTCCTATGGCTAATTGTACCAGACAAATATTTTTGAATTTGTAACCTTTTAATTTACATACTTCCACTATTTTCGGATTAACATAACTTAGAATTGCACCTGGATCAACCAAAATAGAAATAGATTGAGACAATAACTTACCCTCAAACTCTATCATTGTTGGCTGATAATCTACCTGTCGATCCTCCAACGCTGCTTTGATTCGAGGTATGCTTCGAGCCACATCACCTACTTTGGAATTCTCCTATAGATTTGCAATTGTTTCACTTCTCCCTCGTTGTGGGAAATTTTTATAATAATGTGCCTCACCACACCACCAACACTACAGAGGTGGCTTGGACACTTGTCCCTGTTCAGGTTTTCTAGAAGCCTTAGTACACCTCTCTTCAGTTAGCCATCGTGTTCTTTGATGATTTCTACCAAACTGCTTGCTTACAGAACTTCGTGCAAAATTCTTAAAATTATTACTTTTGGCTCCCTTGAATTTTGAGTTGTTTTTCTGTGCTTTTCTTGGCTGCCAAATTTTACACACTTCCCCTTTTTCCTTAGACTGCTAGTAGCACATTCGTGCCTTACGAATGGCTTCATCCGTGGTTCTAGGATTTACGAACTCAACTCGTTCCTTCATATGAGTTTGTAGACTGCTCAGAAATCTTTGAACCTTAGCTTTTTCATCTTGGAGGTTGTTGTGGAGGTTGTTGTATAATCTCTACGAATGTATATCCCTACTAGCCCAGACCGGGTCTAGCAACAATCGTTCACGCTATAGTGTAGGTTCCTAATTGCAAATAAACCAACTAGCAATGAAGGCTTACCTGGAATCCAACGCTGTTGCTTGTAGAAGAGGTAGCGCTCCCATTCCTTAGCTCTAAAAGATCACGATCCCCACGATCTCCGTGATAGGACACCTGCACACGCGAGAAACAAAACAAATGTAAGCGTAAAATCCAGTAGATGCAACTATATGTCAGTCAGAAAGGACATAACTCATCATCATAAATAATAACAAGAGTGGAACCATAACCAATAGTCGCTTATTATTAATCAATCAAAGGAAGAATACAACCATGGTTCTAACGCTGAATTCTCCTTCGGAGGGTCGCCAGCAGAACACGTCTCGAAAAGCCTGTCAAGGATGGGACAAACCTCTCTCTTCGGATCTTGACAATAGTCTCCTTGCTTGGATTTGGCCTTAAGGGAATTATGGAGGCTCTTGCAGCATAAGGCTCTTGGGAATTTGGGAACTTCAAGACTAGCTTGCAATGGAGATGGGAAAGCTTTTATAGATGGAGGAAGGGGAGTTGGGATCCCTATAATCATGGGATTGGCCCTATCCTCAAGGAAGCTTCCATGAGAGGTGGCAAACCACTTCCTCTACATGGAAATCCAGAGCCAAACCTCCCAACTCAAGATAGATACCAGTTCATGAATTGGTTAGGATGAAACTTCCACCATTTATTTTTAAAAAACACTCTTTAAATTGGCTGGCGCGAGTGCGACTCTGGGACAGAGCGCCAATTGGCGCGACCTCTTTGAAGGATTTTCCCCATTGGCGTGGGTACCGAACTGTCTGCCCGTGCCAATGCAAAAAGGGCCATTTTTAGGGTTTTTCACAAGGAGATGTCTTCAGGGAAATGAAAGCTCTTGTTCAGAGGGATGTCATGAAAGTGGTTTCAAGCCATGTCACTCGGCCACAAAAGTCACGAAATGAGCTCCTCCAATGTGAGGGACTAGGGATTGCATGGACGATGACAAATTACCGTGTGGTGCGTATGGCCCTCAAAGCATGAGGTCCGAGAGAGAGAGAGAGGGGTGAAATGCTTTACGCAGAATGTGAGGTCATGAAACTCCGGTGTTAGAATTTCCGATGCCATGATGAGAGTGTACAACCGATATCGATATCTCGTATACATGATATATATATGCTGATGGGCACAAACATCCATAATAGAGAATACACAATCCGCATCCAAGGCATGGCTACCATCCAGCTGAGGATCGGGAGCAATAGATCTGTATGGTTTAACCCTCCAAGATATGAGTCATGTAACCAATCATAATAACCACAAAATCGCACCGGATTACAAATGCAAACAATCCAGTGGTCTTGTGCTCCATCTCGACCCAACACAAAGATGTCCAAGCATGCGAATAAGTGAGCTGAAGTCGAACATGAATGAACATCGCCTGATTACCAGCCAATAATGGAAGCTGTTAACAGACCCGAGAGGTACCACCATTAATGACAATGGTCCTCAAGGTACTACAGGTACAATCTATGGTATGCGAATCAATAAGCTGGCGTCGAACATCCGTAGAATCACTCAATCAGAGGCCAATGATGAAAACCTCACGTCGAACGCGAAGAACCTGCCATTGAGGCATGCAGGCTCCAAGGTACCAAAAGGGAGTCTCTAGATCAGCTTCTTGGATACGATCGAAGCTCAGAAGTAACCATCTATAGTGGGCCATAATGCTTCCTTGGCATCATCGATGTGGAGACAGAGGAATACAATGTCTTGTGAATCATGATCGCATGAGAATCAGAGGATCAGATGAGAATCAGAGGGAGGTTGGTACTTGCAGAGGTCAACTTCTCTTGAACATATGGCGGCACGACAGTGAGTTTGGCAGTATTTGACATCAAAAGATCAGAGGTCATAGTGACGAGGCAAAGAGCAGATGAGAGGTCAAAAGGGATCACCCAAACCCATGGAGGCAAGTGAAAGACGAGATGAGATGTCCCCAACCCAACACGAATGCAGACAAGTGCCATGTTCAAGAGCGACATACTGCCGACACGACAATGATGCTGGTTCCATTTTTTCCCCGCCATTTCTGGCGAGTACCCCAATTATTTTTGATAACAAGCTTGAAGGGGATAACATATGCTTGTGATATAAGTCCATCCTAGTACGTTTAACGAGCCCTAGGAAGGAGAGACTCGAGTAGTGTCATTGTGACTGAATCCGATGTCATCAGGGTTTAACGAGTCTAACAAAGGAAGAACTCGGCGTCTTTTCATGTTTAGAGAGTTTGAAAAGACAGCTAAAAAGTAAACTCCAATGGTCCCTTTTCATAAATAGTTCCTCAGATCCAAAAAGGTAGAAAACTATGTCCGAGAAAACCTCCTAGTCGCGATAGGCTAGGGTATTCTTTTTTCGTAAATAATCTATCCCAGCCCGAAAAAAGGGGTAAACGTATACTGGGTAGATGTCGCTTCGCAGCCACTTTAACGAGATCGAAATGACAAGGGCCTCGGCAATCTCTTTAGAGAGTCAGAAAAGAGCTGAAGATGACTCCAAAATGACTTTTTCGTGTTTTTACCGAGTCCGAAAAAAGTATAAAATACAACTCGTTTCACCATTTAAGTTGCATAAAAAACCTGTTGTTGCACACAGAGGCAAGTGTAAAATCCATTTTCGACAAAATATATCAAAATATTAATAAAAAATGACTTTTAAAACCTAACGAGATTTCAAAAAGTTATAAATAAGTCTCAAATGGTAAAAACGAAATTACTTTTACTATTTACCTCATTGGAGAGCAACAGTGGTCTGTTTGTGTGCTAACTTCCCACAGCGATTGCGACTGATCCGGGCTACCATTCAGATTCTCGTTCGTTCCAGGTAAGAGGCGCTTCCCTGTACTCCATTTTAATCCATTTTTTATAGTTTTCCTTTGCTCATTAGATTTCTGTGAAGAATTTTTTAAAATTTTAGGGCTCCGCCCATTGGCGCAGGTATCGGGCACGGACCCGCGCCAATGGCCTTTTGCATACAAAGGGCTCGCGCCAATGGCACAGCGTGGTTTTCTGTTTCAAATTCCCAAACAGCTAGTGATTTACATGAAATTTCAAGCATAACAGAGATCTAATCAAGGGTTTTTGACCATGTCGATGCAGGCAACCGAGCAAAATGGCTATCGAATGGAAAGAGAGGGAGCATGGCGAAGAGGATGAACAGGCTATGGAGAATGAAACTTGTATGAATGCCCTCAATAACTGTGGGCTTAAAAATTTCTTCCTGACACCTTGCTTACGAGCTCAACCGGAGCTCCTGCAATACCTGATCAGCATATGGGACGAAAATGAACAAGTGTTCAAGCTGCGGGACCAAGTATTAGAACTTGAGGTTTCCGATGTATATTTCATAACCGGACTGTCGCGCAGAGGTCCGGTGCCCGTCTTGACAGGCAGCAGACCATCTGGAGAGAAGATGGAGCAGGTGATGGCAAGAGTGTGCCGAGGGGCACGACTAGGATCGGGAAGCGGCAAGGTAGATATCCATACTATCCGCGATCTAGCACTCAAAGTGGTGCTATATACCATCACGCGGGCTGCGGGGTCGCAGGCACCGCACGAGGCGACCAAGGCCCAACTCCTCCTAGCTGCTGAGTGTATGAATCCAACACTATTTGATTGGGCTACTGCAGTGACAAGAAATATAAAAAGACAACTCACAAAGTGTAAGCAGGCCAAACTAAAACAGTTTGGCTATGGTTCCATCTTGGTATCGTTCATCCTGGAACGACTACCTATCTTTCAGGGCCAAGGGGCCATAGTAGCTGAGCCAGTACCACGAGAGCCGAATATGGCTCGATGGGCAGCACTGATGCCCAGATCAGGAGGAGGCCAACAGATGTCCTGGAGGCTGGAGTTTTTTGGATGGTTACGGCGTCAGTTGATTGTGGTCGAGGATTGGCCATATGCAGGGACCGATTTCACTGGAGACCCGGACCTTCCACTCCCGGAGGGAGATGACTGGGATGAGGAGTTGGGTATGATCTTCTTTTTTATTTTTATATTTTATGATTTTTTGGTAATACATGCCCATCCTAATAACAGTTTTATGTGTATGCAGATTCCGGCCCAGAGAGACCTGCCGATATGTCTCCTATTTCACGGAGAACTCAGCCCACAACTGACCCTCAGGCGGAGGGTGCCGAGGGAGGAGAGTTGATCCAGAACCTCGAGGGGATCGCCCGGGGGATTCCAGACTACGCCCGGCTGGCAGATGTTCCACTAGCATACCAGAGACATACGGTGGGAGTGCCTAGTCGCCTCCACCGTCTTCTGAGATGCTTAGTGCGTGCGGTGACTTGTTATCATGAGCACCACGCAGAATAGACACCTATGGCTTATTTCATGCATATTTTTTGAGAGACATGTCGTCTCCAGATGTATTAAGACAAACATGTATATTTTTTTATTTTATGCGACGCACACTATGTAAACATTTCGATATCTATATATATACATATCTATTTCTGGATGGATCTTTCTTTTTACATGTGATGATGTTTTGTATATGCTATGCAAATGTCTAATGCAATGTTATCTTGATGCATCAGTCGCATAATAATCGACTCAATGGAAAAGTTCACATAATGTATCTAATCACATATTTTATTTTTATGCAAGCTTAAAAGCACACATGAGAACACACATGCAAACAATGCTTGGAAATGAGTTTTATTTTTATGCAAGCTTAAAATACAAACTATGCTTGAGAAAGACATGCATGCCCCCGGCATGGTGTCTCAATTCGAGGTACATGCCCCCCAAGCTTCAGTCCATGGGAAATGGATTGAAGGTTGAAAAAGAGATTTGAACTAAATCTATCAAAACTCGAATTGAACAGGCTCGTGTTTCATTATTTTAATGAGGTTGACACACTTAAAAGAACTGTCCTTCTAGCCGCTTGTTTCATTGTTTTAGGAGCTTGGCACAAGAGGAAGAACTGTGCTCCGGTGAGCTCAATGGAGGAGGCTCAGGAGAGAGATGATTAGATACATCACGCTCTAGACAATCGGACATTGCCCCCAGGCTGGGCATGAAGGAGGAACGATGATGTCCATCGCTCCAAGGAGGCTCCTCAAGAGACATTGTTTCAACAATGACTTCATCAGAAGGGAAAATCTCTTTAAGAGGATCAGGCGAGTCGGCCTCGCCGAGCCAGGGGGATTGAGATTAGATGTCTAAAGCCATGCTCGAAGGAGCATACTGAGGAGGGGGAGGATCAGATGCGACGACGATTTCACAGTAGTTAATCTCTACTGGAGTTAAGGGTATCGATTCTCCAAACTCAGTCACCTGCTCAGGCGTAGGGATGAGCCATGAGTCATCAGACCTAGAGATCATGTTAACTTGAGCGGTGTGCGGTGGTGGTGCGGGAAAAATACCTATGAGGACGGGGTCTTTGAAGAGACCGGGCCCTACACTATCAGGGGGATTTGGGATCTGATCCATGTACAGAACGTTGTTCTCGGAGGTGGAGGTGAAGAAAGACAACTGATCCACAGTAACGATTTTGCCCTCGTGAGGGAACTTAATAAGTCGAAAGAGGGTGGACGACACGCATAACATGGCATGAGTCTAGCTGTGGTTTAGAAGTATATTGTAGTTAAGCTTGGCATCAACCACTTCTACTTCTACGTTGACTGTCTTCCCCTGTAAATTAATCGCTAGACTCTCGAGAACACCCAGGGGTTTGGATTCCCGACCATCGAATGCCTCTAGGGCATTGGGAGACGATGAATGGGCCGGAGAGCCAATGGCCTTGCAGCAAGCGGACGACATGACACAGGTAGAAGCACCTTCATCCACAACGCCCTATGGATGTTAAGACCGTTGATCCTGACTTGAATAACAAGAGCGATCTGATGTGGAAGTCGGGGGGTGAAATTTCCTAAATCGAAGGTGAGAAGACTAGAATCGGCGGGATCGATCCCACCGATTGCAGACAATAGAGCTTTCCGTTGCGAAGGACAACTTTGAAGAACTTCCAGGGTAGACATAGCAGAAGGCGCCTGTGCCAAATCCTCAACAATACTATAGTGCTGAGCGGCACATGCATTCGGATTGTAGGAAGACTTTCGTAAAACACCTTTAGAAGGTGGCCTCACAACAGGTTCAGCAGTAGGCTTCTCAATTTCCAATGAACTGGAGACAGGTGGGGGAGGTGGACCATCGGCGACTGCCTTCCCCGATGCCTGACGCGATTCGTTGTAATCCTTCGAATGCGTAGCAATAGAGATAGGTGCAGCACCATTCATCATAAAGACCTGGGACCCAAATGGTGCATATGGTAAAGGTTGTTCAACCATCTAGGTCTGCTGAGACGGGAATGGTTCATTAAGAACTGTCGGAGTCCCTTTGGAGCCTTTTAGAAGTTGACTAACTTCAGATCGTCGTGGAAAATCTTTTGTATAGTGATCTCCTTCACAAATGAGGCAGGGGTACTTCAGTTTGCATTGGGAACCGTCCTCAGTATGAGGTTTGGACTCTGGCTTTGGGGCATCGGATTTAGATTTTCCTTTGCCCTTCTTTTTCCCTTTGGAGGTTTTCTCCGTAGGATTGGCCTGAACGACATTAACCTCCACAGTTTTGCCAGAATCGGTAGGGGCAGGAGAAGAAGAATTATTGGATGAGTTGGACTTCTGCTTCCCATTCGAAGATTTCTTCAAATTCTGAGAAAGGGAACCAATAACACCATCCACGGCTGGGGTAGGTGGGGCTTTAGAGGTTCCAGAACATGGAGCATCAGGAAAAATATCATACAGCATGCCGGATTGTGAATATACCAGATCTAGATATTGAGCACGCGCTATGGCTTGTTCTTCAGTCACACACGCTCCCATAGCAATATCTTGGGCGATTTTGTTAATGAAGGAGGTGGTGAACCAATGTGTTAGCATCTGATCAGGTATATGAAACTTGATCAGTCTACGACGATGTTGCCACTCATGAATGTGATTAGAAATGTGGGTGGCTTTGTCTTGCTTCAAAGAAGTCAGGAGGTGCATCCCGGCTTCGTAGCGAACCGGTAACTGAAAATGAGTCAGAAAAGCCATGGCTAACGTATTGAAATCTTGAAAGATGCCACGGGGTAATTCAATATACCACTTAGCTGCAGCGCCAGTCAAAGTGCGCTGGAAGAGGCGTAGACGAACTGAATCATCCACCCAAGAGTTGGACGAACACCAAAGATGGTAAGTCATCACATGAGCTTGGGGGTCCTCCCCAGCTTTACCCTCAAACTTGGGGCAATCACCGGGCACCTTGGTAGGAACCGGAGGCCAATAAGGATTATGCAGAATTGGATCATTCGTTAATTTCGAAACATCCGGTAACTCCAAGGTAGCCAGAAATGGAAATGGCAAATTGGACGGCATACCTAGTCCTAGATAAGGACCAGTACCTGTACTCCACGCTGGTTGGGAATAACCTTGCCCCCATGGGTTCTGTCCGGCAGGATTCTGACCGTAAGGGGTATAGGTGGTATAACCAGCCTGATTCGGTTGCTGGTAACCAACGTACGGGGGTTGGTAACCAGAGTATGGACCCTGATTATGAGTCGGCCCTGTGTAAGAAGCATTTGGATTTGGCTGCTGAGTATAGGTATAGCCGGGTTGTTGAGGGCGATAGTTAGAACCTTGGGGCTAGCTATAATTCAGTCGGTATTGACCATGAGAATAGTAGCCGCCTTGAGGTTGAGTGGGCTGTTGATAGGTGGGACCTTGCTGAGCCTGATAATTAGGGTGCAACGGTTGATTTGGCTGCGGCATCGAATAAGTCGGTTGTTGGGCAGGGTTGATAGGATGTGCAGGCTGGCCTGGTTGAGCAGGCTGACCTGGCTGAGCGGGCTGCCCTGGGTTAACAGGTTGACCCGGGTGAACAGGTTGTGCCGGTTGCGCAGGTTGACCTGGCTGTTGAGAAGCACCAGGTTGTACCGGATGAACCGGTTGGCCTGGAGGTGGAACATCAGGTTGTGTCGGATAGACCGGTTGTCCCGGTGAAGGAATGGAGCCAGGTGGTGGCTGGTAACCAGTTTGACCTACAGCAGGACCATAAGATGGTCCTGGCTGGTGAGAAACATTGGGATTAATAGGATACTGAGGTTGCATGGGTTGGGAAGGTTGGACTTGCCCCCCAGGACCATATACCGGCCCTGGTTGGTACCCTAGCTGAGGCTGCACAGGTTGACTGGAAGGGTTGTAATACTATCCTTGTGGACCATACGATGGCCCTTGCTGGCCCACAGGATAGCCTTGTAAAGGATGCCCCTGCAATTCATAAGGATAGCCAGGCTGGCCCGAAGGTTGGCCTTGAAAAGGTTGCCCTTGCGGGTTATAAGGATGTCCAGCCTGGTTATGGGGTAAACCTTGAGCATGAAGGTGAGCCTCTGGAGAAGGTAAACGTAAAATGTTCCCGTGCTCATCATACTGATATGGAAAAGCATACACGGGCGTACCATCCTGTGCATAATGCGAAAAATACGGGTGGTTGGGATCTTGAGAGGTTTGTCCAATCTCGGGTTTCGGCTGTTGTAGGGACAACCGATACTCCTCCGGAGAAATGTTCTCCAGCATAGCAGTCGCTATGTAGATGTCTCTAGGAGGCGGCACAACCCTCGCGGAGTGTGCTGCGACAGCGGGTGTAGATGCGGCCACACAGACAGTGGGCCGAACGGGTACAGAAGTGACTTGAGGGGACAACGTGACATGTGTCTGAGGAGACATCCCCAATGAAGGAACCACCAGCCTCGTAGAAGGAGCTGATACCCCCATAGAGGCTGCGGCGGCAATGATCTGACCCAAGGATCTATACCCTGCTGGTAATGAGGGACCAGGTGATGACATAACAGTTGGTTCAGGGTTTTCTCCGAGGAAATAACTGGTAATATTCACCGGACGTGGGGATTTCCTCGCTGGATTCACTCATGTTTGAGCCTGCCGCTAGATCTCGTAATAGACGGTGAGGAATAGGAGGAAAAACAGCAGCTATAAAAGGCGAACCCGATGTAAGGGAAAGGAAATCTTCCCCTGCTCTTAACTCAGACCAAGGGTCGGAAAAGGGCCAATTGAACTCAACTGGTCCCCCAAAGGGTTGCTCAGCAAGAACTAGTCCCCCGTCAGGGAACTCGAAAACAATGGGCTGCTGAGGTTCAACAGAGGGTTGGGAAGCCTCTGATGAATCGTCCGTATATGGACTACCAGTAGACGAAACAGAAGGTTCTGCCACTATGGTAACAACGACAAGAGAAAAATACCAAACACACACACGGGCTGAAAAAGATTCAAGACACATAATCAAATGGCCAACAAGCAAAATCTAACAGGGCGTGTGATCGCGGGTGTTTTGTTTTACCACATTGAAACTTAGAAACTTTACTGTTTCATGTTTTAAGAGTCGAGAAACGGCTGAAAGGTGACTCTATCTCTTTCAGTTTTGAAGCAAGCGTGAAAGGACAAGCGCTTGGTGATCCTTTCAAATTTAAAGAGTCAGAAAAGATCAAATGACTACTCAGGAATACTAGGCAAAGGGTGTACCAAATAACCATGAACTACAATATACACCTTGGTTTCAAAATGAAAGAGAAATCAACCAAGGACTTAACGTACGTGCAGGCAATCTCCCCGAATGCTGTGTTCGGTGTATCACGGGTATAGGGCGGCAGACTCGGCTTCCTATGGATAAAGGATTGAAAACCTAGAGGGGTCTCCCTTTATATACGCAACGGTACGGGGAGCACAAGTCCGTACTAGCGCTGTCTAAAGCCAAAAGGCGAACGACAGCTACTAGGTTTAAAGACGCCGGAACACGTCTCTAGCCTAGACCTCTAAATGTGTTTCGTTAGATTTCAATGCTGCCTTAGTGTAAATTGTGTAAATTTTAAGGTTTATCTTCAATTACGTTTCAGTTTTCAGGCCCTAGTGAATGGAATGTCTCAAAATCCCCTAAATGCACTCTATATGCCACAGTATATCATTTCATTCGATGAAAGCTATTTATGAGAGAGTTGAGAGCTTTTCACACAATAATGAAATGAACAGAAAACAACCAATGATGTCTCTAATGCAACTAGTGAAAAATAAAAAGCTTTTCGTTCAAAGTTACCAATCACTAATAACACCGAAAAGATCTAATTCACATTAACTAATGAATAGCAAAAGAGATTTCTTTTTATATTTTCAATATTTCAGAGCAAAGTGCGCTAAAAAATTAAAACTAATGCAAGAGAAATTTGAGAAATGATGACAAGAGAGCAAAAACAAGCAAATTTCACTCAATGCAAACGTACAATCAGACCTCAAATCAACAAAAGTCCCTCAAAACGAAAATAATCCCAAAGACTCCAAATGAGCCATGTAATCTAGGCCCAAAACGAGACAAGGCAGAATTTGAATGAAGAAGGAAAAAATCACTCAAACAACGCAATGAGACAATAGAAAACCACCAAACGAATGCAAAGAAGCGATCACAAGGTTGACTGAACCGATAGAGACCAAGAACTCCCAAGGGAGGTTCGACACACAATAGCACCTATATGACCTAGGGCTAGAATGCAAAATCGATGGAAATGGGCAAACAACCAAAGGATGCAGGTAACAGTTAGTCAATCAAGGCTCCAAAACACTTAAGAAGTGGAAAAATCAAGACCAAACACACAGATCAGGCTCAGGAAGCTAAGAACTGAGCAAACCGTAGTGCCTCACAGGATTGGCACGACTGTGAGGCTGAAACTAGCGCCAAAGACGAATTGGTGCGGGCAATACACAAGCAACCTGTGCTAATGGGCGCGACTGTCAAGCTAAAAAGCGCGCCAGTCAATTTTCCCAGTCAAAAATAAAAAAGAGCAATCCAACAAGCAGACCAGTGATGATCAAGCTATAAAAAACCCAAATTAATAGAAAGAACTAGCCCAAAAGAGTTGATCAAGCAAGCAGGATCAAGAATCGACCGAAAAGAAAAGACGATGCTCTAAGTGTTCAGTTTACAAACTAAACCGGAGATTGAATGAAGCAGCTTTGATCTACTTTGTAGTTGCAGAGCAAAAGCATTTCGAAGGCTATCTAGCTAACTTCAGGCTCTGTCTATAGCTTATAAAATGAACAACAACAAGATAGGAAATCCCCAGTGGAGTCGCCAATTTTTTGTGGAGGTAAATCCCCTCTGTGGATAGAGGCGATCCCTACTAGCCTAGACCGGGTCTAGCAACAATCATTCACGCTATAGTGCAGGTTCCTAATTGCAAATAAACCAACTAGCGATGAAGTCTTACCCGGAATCCAATGATGTTTCTTGTAGAAGAGGTAGCGCTCCCGTTCCTTAGCTTTGGCAGATCATGATCCCCACGATCTCCGTGATAGGACACCTGCACATGCGAGAAAAAAAACAAATGCAAGCGTAAAATCCAGTAGATGCAACTATATGTCAGTCAGAAAGGACATAACTCATCATTATAAACAATAACAAGAGTGGAACCATAACCAATAGTCACTTATTATTAATCAATCAAAGGAAGAATACACACATAGTTCTGACGCTAAATTCTCCTTCGGTGGGTCGCCAGAAAAACACGTCTCGAAAAGCCTATCAAGGATTCCACAAACCTCTCTCTTCGGATCTTGACGATAGTCTCCTTGCTTGGATTTGATCTTAAGGGAATTATGGAGGCTCTTGCAGCATAAGGCTCTTGGGAATTTGGGTTCTTGAAGACTAGCTTGCAATGGAGATGGGAAATCTTTTATAGATGGAGGAAGGGGAGTTGGGATCCCTATAATCATGGGATTGGCCCTATCCTCAAGGAAGCTTCCATGAGAGGTGGAAAACCACTTCCTCTACATGGAAATCTGGAGCCAAACCTCCCAAATCAAGATAGATACCAGTTCATGAATTGGTTAGGATGAAACTTCTGCCATTTTTTTTTTTAAACACTCCTTAAATTGGCTGGTGCGAGTGCGACTCTGGGACAGAGCACCAATTGGCATGACCTCTTTGAAGGATTTTCCCCATTGGCGCGGAGTGCGGCTGACACGCCGCACCCGATATAAATATTGCTCGAATGATTCCCATGTAACATCTTGATCTTCAATGTTGTGAACATTCTTTACCTCCTCCCACCATAGGGTGGCTTTTTCTCTCAACTGATATATGGGTAATCTAGCTTTTAGGTTGTTGTTGTACTCGTACACTTGAAAATATTTATTCATATTTATCAACCAAGTCTCTGCCACCTCCACAACATCTCCATCAAATGTAGGTGGTTTTATTTTTCGAAATTCACCTTGAAGCTCCACTTTTTTCTTTTCAAGGTCTTGTTGATCTGACACGTTGTCAGACTCTACTTCATTATAGTCTCTTATTTTGTTGCTTCACTATGAAGGGCTTCTTTCCACTCCTTTAGTGGTGTGGTCCCTTATTTTTTGATCGTTACCTTCCCGCATATCTCTATGAGGACTGGGTTGTTCCATCCCGTGATTTTGCTTATCTAAAAGGATATTGAGTATCTTTTCATGCTCTTGCATCAAACTCTCATTATCACTCCAAACCCGCACCATTTATTCCTGTAGCTTATGCACTGTATTTAACATAATGCTAGTTTGGTGACTCCAGCAGTCTACTTGTTTTCTAGTGCTGATCCACACACAACTGAATCCACATCTCAGGAATCATTTCTGCATGTGGTTGGGGATCCTCGGTGTTCTAGCATGGTTGTGTCGATCCCATTCTCATGTTGTCCCTTGCAGTGCTACTCCTTTTCTGTGCATCAATATATACACAACTTAAATCGTTAGATGACCCCTAGGGTCCTAACATGCGAACGCTAATTTTATACCAAATGTAACACCTACCATATATTTAAATCTTACCATAAAAAATTACTTTCTACTATATGATTGGAGTAATTATAAACATAAATTTCTTTCTACTATACGATTGGTGTAATTATAAACATATATTTGCATATTATAAATTAACAATACAAACTTACCCTACACATAAGTCTGATTTTGAATTTACTTATTATATTTGAAGTACTAGGCATTTATTACCGCAAATACTTTGGAAATTGCATAAACACAAGTTGCTATACCATGTTTCTATTCCCACAGTTTTCATTGCATGACTATCCTGTCTCATACTAAATCGTTGTACTACTGCAACCTTTTGAGTACTGGCATATTGATTTTGATGGATTGTGTTTACATTTCCAAGGCCCTGGCCATCTCTTCTCCATCTGATTTTCCTTTGGGGGTTGTGGTGGAGGTCTTTAGCGAGAAGGGTTTAGGTATAACCACCATCCTTATCCGCAGCCCCTATTTTCTCTACTCTGGTTTCCACGACAATTTTCTCTACCTTCCCTTGCCCCTGGCTTCATCACTTCTTTTCTCGGTCATGGAATTACTTGTTAATGAGTTTATGCAGAGAGATTCTTGCTAATGTGTTGATCATCGATAATGAAAGTCATCTTAGAGTTTTGGGGTAAATCTCTACACTATTTCAAGAATGGGTATGGACTACTGTTTAAGTAAGTTCGGAAATCTGGTGAAGTTCTTCTGATCGAAACACTCGCACAGATGTACCAGACTATCCCAACTTCAAAAATCAATTAATTTCTTCATTTTGGAACTTAAAAGGGTTTTCAATCCAGTTACTGTGGTTTTCGACCTTCAACTTGTATTTTATGTACTAGGTTTATGAGTTTCTAACCCCTCGCCTCCTGCTATCAGGTTCATACTCCTCTAGATTGGCAGTCAACATCATCCCTGGAGTCTTCCATTATTTTCAGGTCATTATGGCTATAACCTGCCTATTCTTTGGATTTCATTTGAGGTTTAATCCTGGTACTTTTACTAAGACTTATGGTTCATGATTTTTGGTTTTTGTAGGTACCCTTCTATACCGAAACCAGGATTGTTCATCAACTTGACTACGGTGTGTCGGCTAACGACCTCCTCTCCCTGTTCATACAGGTACCCATCTATCGAATTTCTCTTGTCCGCAAGCTCGCCGACATCTTAGTTTGAATTACAGTTAGGGTTATTAGACTGTAAATATTTTAACACCATTACATAAATTTTTGTGATTTCTCGACAAACTCGTGAGGGCTGGAAATAGTGGTTTCTTATTATGTATTTTGTAAATGATTCACAGTTAAGTTAAGTTCCATTTTCAATGTTTGCTTGTGAAATGATTCCCATTTAACTTCTTCCTTTCAATTCTGTTTGGGCTTTCTGACCCTTAAATACATAATATATATTTTGGTATTAAATGTCTTTGAACTTTTATATTTTCATTAGGTTTATTCCATATGAGTTCTGATTGTATTCATATATTAGTTGTTGAGATTTTTGGAATATGGTATTTACCGGTTACCTATTTCTCAATATACTGCACGATTTCTTGTTTATTATGGTTTTTGCAAGCTTTTAGCCGATTCGGTTTTCCACTATTTCTTTTCTAGTATGTTATACTGAATATAGTTTCTATATTATTTTTGTACAAAAAATTATTTATTAGCTTGCAATATGGATTCCGGAAACGTTCGTTTCTTTACTTTTGGACGATTATTTTCTTGGAATTTAATATCACAGGTTCACTATGCTTAGTTTTGGTGTCCGGACCACCTTCAGAACCTGTCCATGTATAGTTTTAGTAGGAGGAACAATGTGTTCCAGATTTTGTGTTTCTTCCTTGAGTCCAGAACCAACAGTTCTCTCCAAGAAGTTTTCATATTGTTATCGAATTTGATTTCCGAACTTGTGTTCTTCAAGCAGTCTTACTCTTTTCAAAAAAATATAACACCAATGTATTATTAATTACAGTAGCTTCAGTACTTTACTTAAGGGAGTTTTTCTATGTTTTCTTTTAATAATATTTCACAGTTGCTCGCTGCTTTTACCCAAAGGTTGACTACATTATGTTCTTCCTTTAGAAAAAAAATCATTTTTTCCTTCTTTTACTTTTACAGTAAACCAATTGAGAAACACTGTAGCTATTTCACAATATTTCACCAACTCAGGAACAAAGTAAATATTTCACAAATAATTCACCGAGATCTATGAATAACTTGATGTAATCATAAAATTACAGAGAACTCAGTCTCCTTCAACATATTCTCTTATAGAAATAATTTACTGTCCTTGCTTCTAATGAAGCACATTTCTTGTGTACATATTTAATAATATCAGTTCCTGTTTTAAGTTTACTGAATACTTCTGATACTTATTTGGATATGCAGTTCGCTGTTGATGTCCACCCAACCTTCAAGAGAGGAAATTACATCCCTCTCTTTCCCCCATGCTCCACACCTGAAAGGTACAAGTTGACAGTAATTTCTGCTGTGACCTGAGAACCCCAAGTCTAGTTAGTACTAGAAAATTTTAGGAACGCTGATTATTTTCCACTAGTCTCTACCAGCTCAGGAAACTTTCTCACTCTCTTCCTCAGTCTCTGAACAGAACCCCTATTCCGTACCGGGATCAGTTTCTTATCCTCATAGGAAAAGGTAACTGTTCAAATTGTTTAACCACCTTTTCAGTTCTTGGAATACTTTTACCATCAACCTTTTTACTTTTTATGGAACTACTTTCCATAACCAATTTTATCTCGAAATAACAAAAATAAATATCTTTTCTAGAAATGATAATTGTCTTAGTTTTCTTTAAAAAAAAAAATAACTAAAATGTCAAATTACTAGTTAACAACTAGCTAATGCCAAATTCAGCTATTAGAGACCAAAAGATGTGATGGAGGTTTAGCTAGAGTGTAAGGAAATATTTAATTCTTGTAGATTAATCATGGAGTTATGTTGTTTTTGTGCCTCATTCTTTTAATCAATCTCATGGATTGCATATGTCTGTAGTTGTCATTGGTGTTTCTTTTACCTCAAAATGGAAAATTATAAGATTTTGATGGTGATTTGAAGCATTCAAAGATTGAGAGTTTTATTAGCAAGTGTGAAATCACATAAGGTGTGCTTGGGGCACGACCTAGAAATTGGTTGTTGAATTCAAGATTTTATACTTTAGAAGGTAGTTCCTATTCCAAAAAAAAAATGTAATTGCAATCACCACAGCGATGATGTGTTACCCATTTGGCTTGAATTTCTTTTTTTTCTTCTAAAAATATTTTTATATTATCATGGTTCCCATATTTAAAAATTTAGAAAACACAACTCCTATTCCAAAAAATAGATGTAACTGCAACCATAGCTATGATGTGCTACCCATTTGACTTGAATTTTTTTTTTTTCATTTTTTTTTTGTAAGTTTGGTAGGACTACATCTTTTTACATTTTCATCAACATGTCTAGATACATCATCCCAATCGGGGAAGAGAATTGAACTTGTGATGAGTGCCCTAACAGCCCACCTCATCACCATTTAACCAAGACCCCACAGACTTGAATTTATTTTTTTCTTCTAAAAACACTTTTATATTATCATGGTTCCCATATTTACAAATTTACAAATTTACAAAACAAAAACTTACGAAACACAGAACCAAGAAGTTCAAAACTAGCACATAAATGAACTTAACCAGAAAACGAATAACTAAATCAGATTGTTTTTCTTGGAAGAGTGTCTCTCTTTCCACCTCTAAAAGAGCGTCACTCTACTCTAGTTCCACCTCCTTTCTTTTCAATCGACTCGAATGAAGAAATTGACAATGACATCTTTCTGAATAGCAAAAATTCCTTCTTCGATCCTAATAGCTGTCTAATTTCGCTCATTAACTCGGAGTCATATTCATTGATTTGTATGCCCCTTTCTAATATGTCATCTACATAATCTTATGCTCCACTTATATAAATGATTAACAATGCTTGCATTAGAGTAAGTGGCAAGATTATTCTATTTCTTTTGTGTACATTTGCAGCTTTAGAGACAATTACTAATAAATCGCTGAACTAAAACTCAATTTAAAAACACTAAAATTAATTATAACAACTAGAAAATAAGGATAAACATCTGAACTACAAATCAACTCGAAAACACTGAAATAAACTAAAACTAACTATAGCATGTAGCAAACAAGTATAAGACAGACAAACTAGCAAACATGTATAAGACAGAAAAATTAGTGCTATATAGTAACACGTTCTTTAGGTGGAAATTCATTTATGACCGAAGTGACGCCTAAACGTATCGCAACAAAACCGTCCCATTTTATTCATATACTGTAAGGGAACGAACAGGCATGCTTTTCTACGAAGCCAACAAAACATGGGGACGGAAGTGCGTGAAAACCTACCATATGTTCAGAATGTTAACCGTCATGTGTTTCAAATTGCCATTTATATTTTATAAATTTGTTTCTAAATTCATTTTTTTATTAAGATTGAAAATTTGTAAAGTCAAGAGAAGAGGAAAATCCTTGGATAATGTGTACTATTAAAAATATTTTCAAATTATTAAATCTTGGATGTTTATAATTTTTTATATTTTGAAGAAATTAAAATCCGGAAACCCTATTCTAAAACATTGAAATGTTGGGCGTGCAAACTTCAGAAAAAAAAATGTTGCTGTAAACATCCTGCACCGCAATGGATGCGGTACTCATGGTAAAATGGTCTGATCGAGAGAGTAGCACAGCTGGCGAATTGGAGATTTGAAAGCAGCGGAAAATATCGACTACTCTTCGAAAAGGATTTTTGGAGTTACCGCCCTCTTTCAAGAATGTGTTACCGAGTTAAAAATTATTTCAAGCGGCACAGTTAAAGTATTCATATGTTTACTCTATTCAGTGAACTAGGGCAAGAAGATCGTATCTCAAAACAAGATCATATCGTATCTCAAAACGTGAAGCTCGAGCTTTGGGCCTTGGGGATTAGGTTTCGACTTGGCTCTCTGCTACTAGGGTTCACTGTTAGCTGGCCCATTGTGATAGAAAGAGCCAGGTCCACCGCCCCCATTGTGCTGGGAAGCTCCATGGGCACCATGATTAGATCAAGGGGAAGCTTCCCCTAGTGCCTTCTTGAAAGATAAGCTTACCAATCTCGCGTCAAAAGTTAGCCATGATTTTGCTGCATCCGTGAATTTGATGGGCATTCCTGTTTTTTTAAATGACGTTTTCTTTTTAAAATATTTTTTTTTTGTGAATATAAATTTTGTGTTTCGTTGAGAAATATTTTTAGTGTAGGATTGAATTTAAAAGAAGCCTCAATTAAGTATTATCATAGTTTATATGTTTTGATGAAATATGTTTAACCATCATGTGTACTTCCCCAATTCATGTGTTTGAATTTCAAATTTAAACATTTGAACTTTAATCTAAGGAGTGGACCCCAAAGGATAAATATTTTGTGAATGTAATTAAATATTTAATTGAGGAAATGAATAAAATGATGTGGTGCGATTGACGGAAATGAGTGATTTATGATATCACTTGCTAAATCCATGAGGATGGATGAGGCAAATATTTCCCCATGATCTTTCAAAAATCCTTGAAGAAATTAATTTTAAATTTAGATTTTTGAGGAAAAATCCAGAATTTCATAATGATGAGGAAAGTAGTTGGGAAGAGGTAAAAGCTAAGAAAAGGCGAGGAAAAAGCATCAACATTTCAAGAATCCTAAGTGGAAGCCTGGGCAACAAAGAAGCATCTTGAGATTCACAGGTGTGATGAAACTATGCACGGAATAATAGCTTAAATAAAACAACATTGCTGAACAGAGATTGATGCATTTCAAGGAGAAATCTAAGCTGGAGAGATACCAGACAGGGATCTGGGTTGAAGCCAGTCAGTTGGCATGATTGGCATGTCTAAGTTCAACGATGTCTAATTTCATATAGTATGAATTGTACATATAAATTGACATGTAACTGAATAAGTTCTCGTTATTGAATTGATGTAGAGAGATTTTCATGAAACTACAGCTAGTTGTAGAATTTAAAACTGTGAAGTAGAATCCAACAGAGTCTCTAAACCAGTGATTGGTTTAAATCTGAGGATACTTACTCCTTCACAGGAAAAAATTGTGAATTAGTTTTAATCTGCTTCTGTTTCCTAGCATGATTATAATATATACATACATGAGAGAGAATTTGAATTTCCTGTATTATATTGGAAAATAATAGGAAATGAATTGTAACTTACACTGTGCATGAAAGAATGGAAGGAGAGATTTTATAAACTGACCTCAGGGTCAGCATACTATTCACATGTAACCAGAAATTTAATGGTCAAGAAAGTTGCATGTAAGCAACACATACTATAGCAGAGGAAAGAAACTAATAATTTACAAAAGATTGATCATAGACAGTTATCTTATGAAGCCATTCTAATATTATAGCATAGAATTGAAATACAAAAAAAAGGTTGAGAGAATATCCAACATGCATATTCACCACAGCCTGGCATATTGAAATATATGTATCCTAGTCTATCATGATAACCCAAATCAAAAGGGTAAATTAGTAGATTATAAAGCCCAATGTCTTCTAAACATAAAGATAGAAATAGAGATGCATTCATCCCGGTAGATATTTTGGATACATATTCTGTGCAAATTCATAACAAATAACTTCCTCAATTATCTGCGTAGAACTATTGTGCCATTCTGTTATAGATGATCATATCACTCTGGTTATTTAAATTACCCAAAAAAAAGGGCATTTGGAACTTTAGGGTCAACTTAATAAACTGGTGAAATAAATTGAGAAGGTTATGACGCACAATAAGACTATTGATTTTCTTCAGATATTTAAATTTTACTATCACAGAAACTATGTTCTCCTGGAATAGGAAACTCTATATTACAGTACATTATTCATTCAAATATCACCACATTATGAATATAGTTAACAATTGTATGGCCTGAGAGCCTGGAGGCAATAAACTACACAAAATGATGAATATGTGTATATGTAATATATATAAAAATTAAAATGCCAAAAGTTAAGTATTAAGTTTCAGCCAAGTCAAAATGAGCAAAGAGAGAGTACTGCTGGAACATACTCATAATAACAATAACTGAAATTAAAAGTGGGTATTATGAGAATGACTGATGTATATATGGATATATGGTACAAATCCAGAAACAACCTTCTAAGGTCCCATGAACAGAGATCAATAAATATTCAGAGTTGGGATTTAATTATAGTTGTTAAAATAATTATAGTTGTATCATTACAATGTTTAAATGTCGAAATATAAACCATATAACCAGTAGAGGAGAACGGATTTCTTCTGACAGAGTTCAGTTAATACTAACCTGCAAGGAGCACGAGTAAACAATTGTTAATGTCTAAGGGAGTCACGTATCTCTGTAGGTGCGAAGGAGAGGACGACGCAAGTCGAATTTACCTGCAAGAGATAAAAAACCAAAAATAAATAAAACACTGAAGATAGAGAGTACGAATAACATGAACCAAGTAAAAATAATGACAGAGAAAGGCGTCGTACCTAGTAAGGGAGAAACCCCTATTCCATTATTAACCTGATACATATAACCATGGAATTTTCATGAATAGAGGTTTGCATTCAGGAATCAACTAAAAACGATAAACCTCTAGAGAATGAAAAAATAGAAACTTCATTCTACGCTTGGTCAAACAACAAAATTACTAACCAGAGTGCCGAGGAGCGTAGAGCCCTTATCGCGCTGGATTAATATCCTCGTAACCACTTTCACTTGAGAAGAAGGTTGGGCTATGAAGCCATGATAGCATGCATATAGTCTCATTCCTGAGAAGGCGCACAAGAAATCGCAAAGGCTAGGGAAGAAAACCAAGCCAATCAAATTTCTGGAAAGGCGAAAGCACATTCTCTGCAAAAAAAATAGAGCCATTCGTTATATATATCACCATCTAGACTGGTAGCAGAAAATGATAATCCAAAATCGTAGTAATGGCATGAAGAAAAGCGTGAAGTTCTCAATCAGAGATGGCAGCCTGTGAAATAATAATAATATATAGAGAAAAATTTTACAAACTCTAGCAAAAGATCTTACCGACAGTGCCAGTTAACGCACAGGAGTAAGGTGAAGCCTGAAACGAATCACGCACAGCGTCCATGGCGTTGTCACTCACAGTCCAGAGATAAACCAAACGCATAGGGAGGTAAAAGAATCGTCGAGAAAATACCAAGCTCGATTTATAACAATGTGCTATGAATCAAACAACAAAACCCTAATAGCCAGATGCATCCGAGTCATCCACCTGGCGAGATCCGCATGGTGAAGCCATGGATCGAGGAGTTAATAGGTAACATACACCCTCTGTTCAAAATTAAATATGACAAGCAGTGAAATAAATGAAGATCGATCTGGCCATGCTGTGGAAAAATCGCTTTGGGAACGAAGTAAGCTGGTGGAACGAATCCAGTATTACATGGAACCAACACCACGTGATCACAAATGGAGCGAGACCAACTATAACCCTTACGACGAGATGTAAAACCTTATGAAAGCTCAGCGTGGAAGACAGATGGACGTCGCCATTCCAAATTTCATTGAACAGAATTTCAAATTGATAATTACGTGAAGGTCCAATTAAATATGCCCAAACTCATATAAATGTTGACAAGACGGAAACGAGAATGAAGGACCGAATGCCAGACTCGCATCATTATCGACGAGGTAGATAAAATCCCACTAAGGTTATATGTGATCAATGAAATGTAAATGCGAACGAACTAATGGGTTTCCATAGGTCCGTGGCACTATAATAACATGGGATTCATGGAGAACCCAATCGAACCCCCCTCTATATAAATCGATTGAGTGTTCAAAGGATTTTAATATAAAACGAAGATTGAATATGGAAGTGGGGTGATAGAAATAAGACATTAGGTTATGTCTGATATAATTATAATTAGTATAATTATAATTATTACAAATCAAATCTTAATATGTTGAGATAGAGTTGATTTATGGTACATGAGTAGCCATTGAAAAGAAAAGTTGTGTAAACCTACAACGTAATAACAGAGTGCCTTATTAGCCTTAAACTTGAAAAGCTATCAAAGAAAAAAAAAGAAATTTTTGTTTGCAGAAGTGAAATGGGAGGTGTGACAAATGGTATCAGAGCCCAAGTTATAAAACTGGGTTGGTGACATTGTGCTCACTGTTGCTATGTATTCACTGTATAAATTAAATTCTGTGGAAAAAAAATAAAAATTATTTTATTGTTATTTTCACTGATCTATGTTGAGTGTGTACAGTGGTGCTGAAATGGAAGAAGGTGGCGAAATTTATGTTGATCTGCATGATGAGGATAATGCACCAGATCGAAATGCGCCCATGATGGCTATGTTGCGGGAATTGCAACAAGAGTTGGCTGAGATAAAAATCCAGAATGATAGATTGTCATTAGCCAGTAAGAAGTAGGAAAAGCTCATCAGGGAATTAACTTCGCGGAACAGCGAGGAAGGCGAAGGTTCCAGAAAGAGTAAAACTGATGAGTCTGAAGATGAGGATGCAGTAAGGCATCAATACAAATAGAAAAAGGAATTACAGGGGGAATTCCGAAAAATCAAGCCTCCCTCCTATGATGGGGAGAAGGAGGAAGATGCGGAAGCTTGGTTGTTGAACATGATCAAGTATTTCTAGGTTTATGAATATGAAAGTAATCTGAAGGCCAGATTAGCTGTCTACCAGCTACAAGGTAAGGCTACCTTGTGGTGGGAGGAGACAAAGATGGTGCATGCCATTGATGAAAAGACAGTCACCTGGGAAGATTTTCAGGTTAAGTTCAAGAACCTCTACTTAAATGAACGTTACTATGATGATAAAGCCAAATAATTTCATGAACTTAGACTGGGACAACTCACTATTGATGAGTTTGTTACTAAGTTTACAAATCTGTTGAGATATGTACCCTACATAAGGGAAGAGAAGGCAAAAGTTCAGAGATTTCTGAATTGCTTGCCTGCTGTATACAAAGAGAAAATCGAGTTTGACAACCCAAAAACAATGGACGAAGCTGTTAGAAAGGCCATATTATGTTACCAACAGTTCAAAGGAAAAACTGAACAAGGAAAAGGTTGGATAAATAAAAATGAGTTCAAAGGAAGGAAACCGAAACCAGCCTATTTGAAAAATTTTGGTAGAGACCATCAGCGGAAAAAGTTTAATAAACCCAAAGAAATCCAAACTGCTCAGTCCCAAGTAGCTTCCAAACAAATAGATGGAGACAGTAAAAAGGAAGGGACAGTCAAAATGAGAGAACCCCTGAAATGTTGGGGCTGTGGAGAACCCCATCTTTTGAGGGACTGTCCTCATCGAAACATTCATATGATCATGAGATATCGAGAAGCGACAACAGTAAATGATATAGCTAGAAATATACCAACTATCAGTGCAGCCTTGGAAAATTGGCAAGCAGAACATCAAGCAACCATGGTGGAAATGAAGGGTAAGATTTCTGACCTATCTGTTACTGTTCTGATTGATCCGGGTGCTTCTTTGAGTTACATTATTCCAAAGATTGTAGAAAAATGTAACTTAAAAACTGAAAAATTTCAACAGTCATGGTTGGTACAGCTGGCCACTGGAACTAAGAGAAAGGTAACACATAAATTGCCCCGAACAGAAATCAAATTAAATGAGTTTCAAACAGAGGTAAATTTGAACATTCTGCCCTTAGGTTCATATGATCTACTGATAGGAATGGACTGGCTGGAAAAGAAGAAAGCCTTGATGAACTACTGGGATAAGACTTTGCATTGTGTAGATGAGGAAGGGAAACCTTTTATTCTCAAAGGGAAACAAAAACCTATTTCTGTAAGACAAATTTCAGCATTGCAATTAAAAAGAACAACTAGAAAAGGATACCAAGTTTATGTAGTGCATGTGGAAGAAATGGAACAGAAAATTGAAGAGGAATTACTGGATGTTGTACCAGTAACAAGAGAATTTAAGGAAGTCTTTCCAAAGGAAATCCCTCATCTTCCCCCCAAAAGAGAGATTGATTTCTCAATCGATCTGGTGCCGGGAGCAACAACTGTCTCCCGAGCGCCTTATCGAATGAGTCCTCCTAAACTGATGGAACTGAAAATGCACTTGCAAGAACTGTTAGATAAAGGGTATATCAGACCGAGTGTATCTCCTTGGGGAGCACCGGTGCTGTTCGTGAAAAAGAAGGATGGAACTTTTAGGATGTGCATTGATTATCGTCAACTGAATAAGTTGACCATTAAAAATAGATACCCTTTGCCTAGAATTGATGATCTTTTTGATCAAGTGAGAGGAGCTTCAGTATTTTCGAAAATTGATTTAAGGACTGGTTATCACTAGCTTAGAATTAAGGAAGAATACATCAGCAAAACAACCTTTCGAACCAGGTATGGTCACTACGAATTTGTAGTCCTACCTTTTGGTTTGACAAATTCCCCTGCCACATTTATGTGCCTAATGAACAGTGTGTTAAACAAGTACTTGGATAAATTTTTCCTTGTGTTCATAGATGATATCTTAGTTTATTCAAAAAGTGAGGAGGAACATAAAGAACACTTGAGGATAGTATTGCAAAATCTAAAGGAAAATCAGCTATATGCCAATCTTAGCAAATGTGAGTTTTATAAAGATAAGATCCAATATTTGGGTCATATTATTTCTGAAAAAGGTCTTGTTGTTGACGCTGAAAAGATAAAGGCTATAAAAGAATGGCATGTACCAGCTGATGTTTCAGTAGTGAGATCATTCATGGGGATTGCAGGCTATTATCACAGATTTGCAGAGAGGTTTTCTGCCATAGCACATCCCATCACATCATTACAAAGGAAAGGTGTCAAGTTTGAATGGACTGAAAAATGTCAAAACAGTTTTGACCAATTAAAACTGAAACTTACTACAGCCCCTATACTGAAGATTGCAGATCCTGATAAGGAATTTGTGGTATGTACAGATGCCTGTAGAGAAGGATTGGGAGGAGTTCTTTTGCAGGAAAATTCAGTTATTGCCTATGAATCTAGGAAACTGAAGATACATGAACAGAATTATAGTGCCTATGATTTAGAATTAGCAGTTGTTATCCATGCTTTGAAAATGTGGCGACACTATCTTCTTGGAAAAAAAATTTCATTGATGACTGATCATATTAGTCTCAAATATTTCTTTTCCCAAACTGATTTGAATGCTAGACAAGCCAGATGGTTGTCTTTTCTAAGTGAATTTGATATGGATATAAAACATATTAGAGGGAAAGAAAATAAAGTTGCTGATGCATTGAGCAGAAATGCTTGTCAGAATATCAATAGCATTGGAAGTAGTGCTCAGATCGATGTAGAAGATTTGGTGAATAAGGCAACAAACCAAGACCCAATTTATGAAACACTTCTGGTGAAATTACAAAAAAAGGAGAAAACTGATCTCACTCAAAACCAAAAAGGGCTGATCTGTTATAAAAACAGATTGTATATTCCCAATGTAGAGTCCTTAAAAAGGGAAATTTTGGATGAGTACCACAAACAACCATATGCAGGACATCCAGGATATCATAAAATGTTAACAGCTCTGAAAAAGAAGTTGTTCTGGCCAGGAATGAAGAGAGATGTAGTAGAATATTTAAGTAGATGCATGGAATGTCAACTAGTCAAAGTTGAACATCAGCATCCTGCTGGTCTTTTAAACCCTTTACCGATTGCAGAATGGAAATGGGACACAGTTTCCATGGATTTCATAACCGGATTACCCAAAACCAAACATCAACATGATTCAGTAATGGTAGTAGTAGACACTTTAACAAAAGCTGCACATTTTATACCAGTGAAATCTACCTTTGGGACAGCTCAAGTAGCGAATGTGTTCCTGAAGGAGGTAGTAAGGCTCCATGGGGTGCCAAAGGTGATTGTTTCTGACCGAGATGGTAAGTTTACAGCTGCCTTTTGGAAAGGGATATTTGGAGGTATGGGCACTAAATTGAATTTTAGTACTGCTTACCACCCTCATACCGATGGTCAAACGGAAAGAACTAATCAAATTTTGGAGGACATGCTGAGAATGTATGTGATGGATAGACCATCAAAGTGGGAAGATTGCTTGCATTTAGCTGAATTTTCCTATAATAACAGCTACCAATCCTCCATCAAAATGAGTCCGTTTGAGGCACTGTATGGAAGGAAGTGTCGTACTCCTTTGAGCTGGAGTCAGCCAGAAGATAAACTAATGTTGGGACCAGATGCTTTACAAGAGATGGAAAGAATTTTCAAACAGATACAAAGAAACATCAAGACAGCACAAGATCGCCAGAAGAACTATGCTGATAAGAAAAGAGTGCACCGAGAATTTAAAGTGGGGGAGCATGTGTATTTGCGTATTAAACCCAAAAAGAGCACACTTTATGCTGGAAGTTGTGCAAAACTGGCTCCTAGATATTGTGGTCCTTTTGAAATCTTAGAAAGGGTGGGACCAGTGGCTTACAAACTAGCCTTACCACCCCATGTTAGAGTTCATGATGTATTTCATGTTTCATTATTAAAAAGATATGTGCATGATGCTCCTCACATAGTTGATTGGAATGTTGTACAGGTGGAACCAGAAGGGGAGTTTCTGCCAGAGGCGCTTCAGATATTGGAGTGGGAAGAAATTGAATTGAGAAGCAGAACAGTAGCAAGAGTAAAGGTGCAGTGGAAGAACTTTACTGCTGAAGAAGCTACCTGGGAAAGATAAGCTGAAATGATGGAAAAATATCCATTTTTATTTTCAAAATGAACTCTAGTAGTTGAATAACAACACCGAGGAAGGTGTTTATTTTCAGAGGGGGAATATGTAACACCCCCAATTCATGTGTTTGAATTTCAAAGTTAGACATTTTAACTTTAATCCTAAGGGGAGTGGACCCCAAAGGATAAATATTTTGTGAATGTAATTAAATATTTAATTGAGGAAATGAATAAAATGATGTGGTGCAGATTGACCAAAATGAGATCTATGAGATCACTCGCTAAATCCATGAGGATGGATGAGGCAAATATTTCCCCACAATCTTTCAAAAATCCTTGAAAGAAATTAATTTTAAATTTAGATTTTTGAGGAAAAATCTGAAATTCCCCCAATGATGAGGAAAGTAGTTGGGAAGAGGTAAAAAGATGGAAAAGTTGAGGAAAAGCATAAAACAACTTTAAAGAATCCCTAAAATGGGAAGCCTAAGCAAACAGGAAGAAAAGCATCCTGAGATTCTGGACGCAGAATTAGAAACATGCTTTGGGGAACAATAGATTAAATAAGCTCCTCTTGTACAGATTAGAGGTTGATCTGTTTCAAGGAGATGATCTCAGCTCGGGGGTGAGTTCTGGGAGACAGAAGGACTCTAAGGTTGGGAGGTTGGTCAATTGCATGAGTGGTATGTCTCTAAATTTATCGATGTTCTACTTCATATAGTATGAATTGGCTACATATAAAAGTTGACTGTATATTATAATATAAATTCTACATTTAACAGAATTAGTCATAAGGAATTTACCCTTGAAACTCTGTATAGTTGTAGAATTTAAATCTGTGAAGTAGAATCCAACAGAGTCTCTAAACCAGTGTTGGTTTAAATCTAAGGATACTTATCTCTTCACGGGAAAAATTTGTGAATTAGTTTTAATCTTCTTCTGATTCCTAGAATGATTCTAATATATACATACATGAGAGAGATAATTTGAATTTCCTGTATTATATTGGAAAATAGTAGGAAATGAATTGTAACTTACACTGTGCATGAAAGAATGGAAGGAGAGATTTTATAAACTGACCTCAGGGTCAGCACACCATTCATAGGTAACCAGAAATTCAATGGTCAAGGAAGCTGCATGTAAGTAGCCAATACTATAGCAGAAGGAAGCAACTAATAATTTGCAAAAGACTGATCATAGACAGTTATCTTATGGAACCATCCTAATATTAGAGCATAGAATTGAAATACAAAAGAAATTTAAGTAAATATCCAACATGCATATTCACCACAGCCTGGCATATTGAAATATATGTATCCTATTCTATCATGAGAACCCAAGTCAAGGGGGTAAAATAGTAGATTATTAATCCAAATGTCTTCTAAACATAAAAATAGAAATACAGATGCATTCATCTCTGTAGATATTTTGGATAAATATTCTATGAAAATTCATAACAAATTAATTAATTCCTCAATTATCTGCATAGAAATACTGTACCATTCTGTTACAGATAATCATATCACTCTGGTTATTTAAATTACCCAAAAAAAGGAAACTGTGAATTTGGACTTTAGGGTCAGCTTAATAAACTGGTGAAAGAAATTGAGAATGTTATGCCAGAAGAATAAAACCATTGAATACATTCAAATATCTAAAATTTACTACCACAGAAGCTATGTTCTCCTGGAATAGGAAACTCTATATGACAGTATATTATTCATTCAAATATCACCGCATTTATGAATGTAGTTTAACAATTGTATCGCCTGAGAGCTTGAAGACAATAAACTACACAGAATGCTGAATATGTGTATATAGATATATATATATATATATAATTTAAAATGCCAAAAGTTAAGTATTAAGTTACAGCCAAGTCAAAATGAGCAAGGAGAGAGTACTGCTAGAACATAATAACAATAATAACAATAACCGGAATAAAAAATGGGTATTATGAAAATCCAGTAATGATAGAGGTATATATGAATATATAGCAAATCCGAGAACAGCCTTATAATGTCCCATGAACAGAGATCAATAAATATTCAGAGTTGGGATTTAATTATAGTTGTCAAAATAATTACAATTGTATCATTACAATGTTTAAATGTCAAACGATCAACCATATAACCAGTAGAGAAGAATGGATTTATTCTGACAGAGTTCGGTTAATACTGACCTGCAAGTAGCACGAGGAAACAAATGTTAATGTCTAAGGGAGCCATGTATCTCTGTAGGTGAGAAGGAGAGCACGACGTAAGTCGAATTTCCCTGCGAGAGATAAAGCCCAAAATAAATAAGACGCTGAATATAGAAAATACGAATAACATGAATCAAGTGAAAATAATGACTGAGAAAGGCGTCGTACCTGGTAAGGGAGAAAACCCTATTCCATTATTAACCTGCTACTTATAACCATGGAATTTTCATGAATAGAGGTTTGCATTCAAGAATTGAATAAAAACGATAGACCTCCAGAGAACGAACAAATAGAAATTTCGTCCTACGCTTGGTCAAACAACAAAATTACTAAGCAGAGTGCCGAGGAACGTAGAGTCCTTATGGTGTTGGATTAATACCCTCGTAACCACCTTCAATTGAGAAGAGGGTTGGGCTACGAAGCCATGATAGCATGAGTACAGTCTCACTCCTGAGAAGGCGCACAAGAAAACGCAAAGGCTAGGGAAGAAAACCAAGCCAATCAAATTCCTGGAAAGGCGAAAACACATTCTCTGCAAAAAAAATAGAGCCACTCGTTATACCTATTAGTCTAGATCGAACTACAGAAAACGATGAGCCAAATTTTTAGCATTGGTACGAAGAAAAGCGTGAAGCTCTCAATCAGAGATGGCAGCCTGTGAAATAATAATAATATAGAGTGAAATTTTACAAACTCTAACAAAAGATCTTACCTACAGAGCAAGTTAACGCACAGGAGTAAGGCGAAGCCTGAAACAAGTCACGCACAATGTCCATGGCATTGTCACTCACGGTCCAGAGATAAATCAAATGCAGAGGGAGGTAAAAGAACCGCCGAGCAAATACCAAGAGCGATTTATAACAATGTTCCCTGAATCAAACAACGAAACCCTAATAGCCAGATGCATCCGAGTTGTCCACCTGGGGAGATCCACATGGTGAAGCCACGGATCGAGGAGTTAATAGGTAATGTACACCCCCTGTTCAAAATTAAATATGACAAGCAGTGAAATAAATGAAGATCGATCTGGCCATGCCATGGAAAAATCACTTTGGGAACAAAGTAAGCTGGTGGAATGAATCCAATATTACGTGGAACCAAAACCACTTGATCACCAGTGGAACGAAACCAACTATAAACCTTACGACGAGGTGTAACACCTTATGAAAGCTCACCGTGGAAGACAGATGGACGTCGCCATTTCTAATTTCATTAACCAGAATTCTAAATTGATGAGTACGTGGAGGTCCAATTAACCACGCCCAAACTCATATAAATGTTGACAAGATGGAAACGAGAATGAAGGACTGAATGCCAGACTCACATAATTATCGACGAGGTAGATAAAATCTCGCTAAGGTTATATGTGATCCACGAAAGGTAAATGCAAACGACCTAATGGGTTTCCATAGGTCCGTGGCACTATAATAACATGGGATTCATGTAGAACCCAATCAAACCTCCCTCTATATAAATCAATTGAAGGTTCAAAGGCTTATAATATAAAGCGAAGATTGAATATGGAAGTGGGGTGATAGAAATAAGACATTAGGTTATGTTTGATATAATTATAATTAGTATAATTATAATTATTACAAATCAAATTTTAATATGGTGAGATAGAGTTGATTTATGGTACATGAGTAGCCATTGAAAAGAAAAGTTGTGTAAACCTACAACGTAATAACAGAGTGCCTTATTAGCCTTAAACTTGGAAAGCTAGCAAAGAAAAAAAAATTTGTTTGTTTTGCGAGAAGTGGGAAATGGGAAGTGTGACACCATGCATGTTTCATTTATTTTTAATAGGAAAATAATAAATAATTTTGGCTTAATTATGTATAGTTTTTATTCATCTAATTTCAAATATTTTATAAATTATGTTAAATTATTATTTTTTTTTGTATTTTTTCTTTCAGTGGTTTAGTCAAACTCTTTAACTATAATGTATTTTTATAATGTATTATGAAAAAAAAAATTGATCTTAGCCTTCAGTTTGATGAGTTGGACTTAAGAAAAACCCTACAAATAATAAAAAAAGTTAAAAACCACTTTTAAATAAGAAATATGAAGCATTCTAATATTTTAAACAATAATAACATGCAAACATGGATTTTAAAGAAATTCATAATCTTATAACAAGAAAGAAGAATAGAGCTTTATGACATACAAGGTAAAAGGCACAAACCCAATTGTGTTTATATTCAAGTATGAAAGTGTGTAAAGAGCTTGTAACATCTAGTACCTAAATTTTACCACATAAAGAAAAAATATATATATATCTTTTACCTTAAGATTGAAATATTTATATACACCATATTCGGACAATACAAAACTTATGTTAATGGCAAAGTACACTATTCACATCTAAGCTTTAGATTCGTATATAATTACAAACTGTGTACAGGATTTTAATATTGAAGGGTTCTTGCAGTTAATTTAGTGTTTCCGCATATTTCAAAGGTTATATAAAATAAGGTTTAAAACCCTCCGATGTCATCTCAAAGATTCGTCTCGAATTAATTTTTGTACCACTAAAGCTTATTCAGCGCTGGAAAATTCATTTTATGTGTTAATGGTTAAATTGTTGATGGGATCCATGTTCACATTCCTATGGTCCACCTACCCTCTTTCCCATCGTTCGATCCTTATTGTGATCGAAAATGGTGTGATCGGTGGGAAAGCCTTGGTATAACCCTGAAACCCTAACCGTTTCCCTGAGTTTTCTCTGTCCACGCAAGGAAATCGATTCTGCAACCATCAAGGTTTGGCACCAGACTTTGTTACCCTTTTTCTTCTGCTTACGTGACCAGACCACCTAAAAATCTTGTCTGTGTATATTTATATCTGAGTAACAATGTGTTTTGGGTTGAGCTTCACCTCGTACCCAAAACCGACAGTTAGCTCTGCAACATTTTTTAGGAAAGAGTAGCAAGGTCTTATTATTCAACTATTTACTTTAGATTTTACCATTTATTTCAGTAGTTCAAATTCTTATCTACCTTTACTTAATAATTCCTATTTTACATAGCTTAACATAGTTTTAGTTTGTGCCATAGAAAATTTATTGTTTATAAAGCAAGATAATCCAGTTACCTCTGTATTTACTTAAGATGACCGTATACTGGTTTCATATTGTATAGTTCCCCCCTTGCACTCATCTTTTCATACTCATAAATAATTTACAGAGTACACTATTAATTCACAGAATTTTCAATAGCTATTAAATCATAAATACTTCAGAACTCATTCTTCCATACATTTATCATACACATAATTGTTTTCCTGTAACAAATTAACACATACCTATGTACAGGTTCCTTAACATCTTTCTTATTTAAAGTTTTCTGAACTACACAGATACTTATCTGAATTAAGAAATTTGCTGATTATGTCCACCCAACCTTCAAGGGAGGAAATTACATTCTTCTCTTTCCCTCGTGATCCACACCTGAGAGGTACATGTTAACAATGTTTTCTACTGTGGCCTCATGACGCCAAGTCCAGTCAGTACCAGAATTTTCTCAGGAACATTGAGTGGTTTCCATTGGTCTCTACCAGATCTGGAATTACTCACTCTCCCATTAGTCTTTGAACATAACCCGTATTCCTCACTTGGATATGCCTCCTATCCTCAAAGGAACAGGTAAATGTTCAAACTATCCAACCACCTCTCAGTTCTTGGAATAATTTTACCAGTAGCCTTTATATATTTTTTTTATGGAACTGTTTTTCCATAACCAATTTTATTTTTCATATTAATCAACAAAGAAAGTAAAATTTTCCAGAAATACTAAATTTCTTAGTATTTTCTTTAAAATAATAAGAAAATGTCATTTTACTAGTTAACAACTAGTAAATACCAAATGGAGCTATCACAACTTCCCCTCCTGGAAGTAACACCGTCCTCGGTGTTTCACTCCAACTCAAGATATAGCTCTGGGTAAGCCTCACATCAAAATCCCTCATCTTCCCAAGTAGCCTCATGCGGGTTGAAGTGCTTCCACTACACTTTCACCTAGGTGATGACTCGCTTCCGGAACATTATTTCTCTCTTGTCGAGTATACGTTGAGGCTCGACCAGAAACTCGCCACCCAGCTCTACCTGCAAACAACAATTTTTTCTATTAAATTCACATAAAAATTCATGCTTCAAGTTAGGATTTTTCTAATTCTACCTTACCTTAATGTTATACCAATGGATTACATGCTTAAGATCATCTACATATCGCTTAAGTAGGGACACATGAAACAAATTGTGTACCTGAATGTGCTTGGGTAAAGCGAATCGATATGCCATAGGTCCTATCCTTTCCAATATCTGGAAGGGTCCACAGAACCTGGGGGCTAATTTGGAACAAGAGGCCCATCTAAAGGTGCTCTTCTTTGATTTGATCCTCACATACACATGATCACCCACCTAGAATTCTCGATAATTCCTTTTCTTATCTGCATATATCTTTTGTTGATCTTGTGCAACTTTCAGGTTGTTCTTATTATTTCCATTTCACCCAGCATTTCTGGCCCAAGAATTAACATATTTGGGGGGTTGCTCCAATTAATGGGAGTGCGAAATTGCCGCTCATATAGAGCTTCGAAAGGATGCATATTAAGAGATTCGTGGTAACCATTGTTGCAAGAAAATTCAACTAGTTGTAAATATTCTTCCCAATTTGTTGGCTGCTGCATCATGTACATGCGCATCATGTATTCCAAAATTTTATTTACCCATTCTGTTTGACAATCTGTCTAGGGATGATAAGAAGTGCTCAAATTTATTTGATTCCCTAGACCTGTAAAATTTTTTTCTAGAATGATGAAGTAAACTTCATATCTCTATCTGAAATAACCATCTTTAGAATTCCGTGCAGTCTAAAAATTTCTCAAATAAAAATATCTTCTATCTTGTAACACCCCTAGTTTCTATGATTTTTAAGTTAGACATTTGAACAAAAACCCAAAGGGGAGTGGACCCCAATGGATAATTACTGTGTGGATCATATTTAAATATTTATTAATGAAAATAAATGGAATATTTATGTGTGCACTATGACGAGATGAGATTGGAGATCATAAGCCTGATCCATGAGGATATAAATAAGGCTAATACTTTCCCAAAAACTTTCAAAAATCCTTGAAAGGAAAATGCTAATTTAGATTGAAGAGGAAAAATCTAAATTCCCCAATGAACAGGAAAGTAGTTGGGAAGAGGTAAAAAGCTGGAAAAGCAGAAAGCAACTTTAAAGTCCCACATTAAGGGAACCCTAGGCAGACAGGAAGAAAAGCATCCTAAAATTCTGGACGTAGAAATAGAAACAGGCTTGGGGGAAAGCATAACTTAAGTAAGCTGCTTGAGAACAAATTGAGGTTGGTCTATTCTCGGGAGGATCTTAGCTCAGGGGTGAATTCTCGAGATAGAAGAATTCTATGGTTGGGTGGATTGGTCATAGGAAAAAGTGGTATGCACTCATCATTAAGCTAGTTTATCATTACCTGAAAGCACTACTGATTTATTATAGTATTTTTTTAATGAGTAATTTAAAAGTTTGCTTTGCTGAAGAATTTATGGTACCCATACATTTAACAGATATAAATGAAGTAGAGATACTTCAGATCTGTATAGTTGTATGGGAGTAGATCTGACGAGATCCATCTACTAGAGTTTCTAAACCAATTAATGGTTTAAATCTATAGATTAATATCTCTCAGAAAAATTATACTACTTATGTGATGTCCTAGACTAATATGACTTTTGTATTAGAGAATTAAATGTACTCAGGAGAAACTACATTTATATACAGAATAGAAGAATTTAACCATAAAACAAGGATAAATTATCTCACTTATTTTACTGTTATGAAAATGACTGTAGAAAAATACAAGATCTGGAAAGTTAAATTAAACAAGTAACTTTCCTACAGTAGACAAAATCTGTGACATAATATAGAAATAATATAATGTAGTATTAAATTTATCAATTAGATATGCATGTTGATAGAAAAGCATAAGTATTGAAGCAGATAAATATTCTATATTATTCCTTCATAAATTTCAGAGTTATATTCTATTCTAAATTACAGTGTTGATATAATATAAATCTGTTCTTAAGTACTAGATTGATATACAAAAATAAATTGAAACAAAATTTGAAGAAATTGATAGTGTGATGTATAAAAATTCAATAATGAAAGACCTATTATCATTAATAATAAACGCTATTGTTAATTCTGTGAAATAAACTCTATATTTGCCTTTAACTGAAATAAATAGAAGGAAATATATTAAATAATGGGTATACAATTTGAGCTTAAAAGTGTAGCAATTTTTCCAATAAGTTATGAAAGAGAGCTGTCAAAAAAACATACTGTGTATTATTATAGTATATTAACACTGAACAATTCATATGAAACCCAAATAGGGTTATATATATACAAGAAGTGAAAAAGGCGAATATAAACATATATTCCATACACAGAAATAAAATATGATGATATTATTTCTTATATAGTCTAACAAAATAAAAATAGGCAACCATATAAAAATATTGAGAAAAATATAATACACAGATGGTAGGATATAAATTTAATTGAGATTCTAAAATAGTTAATGATTTACTCCATAGGTATTTAACTTGAAGTCAAGTCATTAAATAATTTACAGTCCCTTCAGGAAAATTATTGATAAACCAGTGGAAAGTTAGGCTATTACAATATGGAAGAAGAAATTAATTAAAATACAGAAGTATAAATGTATATTAATCTGGGAAACTGATATAATACATTGTCCTCGAAGACTTAAGGCAGCTGAGGAAATTTGGTTACCAACCTGTAAATATAGATATAGGAGTAGATGAGAAGTTAGACTGTAGGTTGTACTTTAAAATAACAACTGGAAGATTTTCATTAATCAATAAGAAGGTTAACTGCAATCAGAAAATTGTATGTTAGAAAAGAAACAATTTGAGAATGATAATAATTTAAATAAAAACATCGATATCTGAAATAATTACCTTAAAAATATCGGCTCGAATATATCCAACTGATAGACCAAAGTTCAATACAAAAATGAAAAAGGTCAATACAGTGGATAAATTTTAAGAGAAGTGAAGGTGAGAATGGAATATTAATGAAAATAGTAATACTAACCATTACATAGCCGGCTCGAAGAGCTTCTTCCGCCGTTCGATTCATAAGCCCGATGGAATTAATGCAGAGTTCATAACAATCAATGCATATAAATCCATTTAATTCGCAGAGGGAGAAATAAAAAATTTCATAGAACCACGAGAGAAGCCATGAGACAAAAATCGAATGGCTCTTCTCAACTCGGTTGACTTCATGAGAAAACCATCCTCGTAATAAATAAAAACAAAAATTAGACACCATGCAAATGATAAAACCCATCTTTAAAATCGATGCCAATTGCAATTATATCAGTGAAAAGAAAAAAATATAGAAAACGTAAAAATCCCATATCTATTCCAGTTCAAATGATAGTGAATCAATCTCAGGCATGAGGTAAGAAATTGAACCATATAATACAAACAAAAATAGAAACAGGGCTGCGCCAAGGATGCGAACCCAACATCATTTAAAAATTAAATGAATAACGTTTTCAGAAAGGGTGGAAGAATTTTAAAACCCTATTCAAAATAGTAAATCGATTTCACAAATAAACTGGAAACAAACATTTTTGGAGCAAACATATGCTTACCATAACTTCTGGTGAAAGAACGCGTACAATGAAAACCAATGCTATTTGCAAAGTCTCTCTCTCACAGGCATTAGATAGAACCAGAGATAAAAACCATTTGCAGAGAAACGAACCGAGAAATGGAAAATGAAATAGTGACGGATTGAAATAGAAAATGAAAGGAGAAACCCTAATATCATCTAGCCATCCACGTGGTAGTCATCTACCGATTTTCTCTCAAATCGAAAACTCATTTTGGGAATTTTCCAAATCACTGTTAATACATCAATGTTAATGATACAAATGCAGTTGAAGAATTTAAACATAGGTTCTTATTCGTACCCAGAGTAATAAAAAAATATTTTTTATGTGGTTGGAGTATGAATCGAATCAGATCCTTATCATTTCGGACTAATGTGCAAGGCGGGAGGAGATCCACATTTATACTTGGACAGTTGACATAATACTTTGCAATAAATAGAGTTCAAAGTTAAATGTACAATGAAATCAAACGACGTCAAAAGTACTCTGCGGTGAAGATATCTCAGGAAAATCATATAGTTAGGTTTCGTTGGAGTTAAATAGAATCCAATTACTTCATATGAAACTCAATTACATTGGAGTTAAAAAGAAAAACTAATTTACGTTGAAATCATATGAAATTCAATTACGTTGAAATTATATAGAAATCAACGTATTAATGGTATTGAATTCAAAGGATAATATAAAGCATGAAATCACTATATTAATTTCATAATTCGACATACCATGAGATACAAAGGTAGGAATATAATGAATATATATATGAAGAGTATGTGAGGTAGGTATAAAATAATTTTAATTCTAATTCAATTAACGATAAGTCTTAGGGATAAGTGTATAAAATAAAATGTGTAAAGCTATATTTAATATAGGTATATTAAATATAAATTAGAGGTTTTCTAAAGAACTATTAAATAGTTGAATGAAAATAAATTATTATTATATGGAATGAGAAATGATAACTTTAAAATGAAAATATTGTATAGTCTTATGATTACGACATATTGGGAAAAAAAAAATTGGGAGGTGTTACAAATGGTATCAAAGTCCTAGTTTGAAAACTAGATAGTTTATGTGCTCACTCATAAATGTTATGCTATGACGAAATATTCTTTTATGATGTTAAAAGTATACTGACGTTGTGTTGTTGTACAGTGAGAAAATACTGGAAACAGAACCGTTGCAGAAATTATGTCTTCAAAGGATGAACTCTATGTTGATATGGGTGGTGAAGATAACATGCCAGATCCCAATGCTCCTTTGATGGCCATGTTGCATAGGATGCAATGGGATATGGCCCAACTAAGAAGCCAAAATGATAGGCTATCTTTAGCCAGTAAAGAGCAGGAAAAACTGATAAGAGAACTGACTTCTCGGAACAACCAAGAAGGTGAAGGTTCTGGAAGGAGAAGGAAAGGCAGGGTCAATCTCTCAGATTATTCTGAGGAATATGACACCACTGGACACCCGTCTAAATAGAAGAAAGAATTATAGGGTGAATTCCCGAAAATAAAACCTCCCTCCTATGATGGAAAGGAGGAAGATGTTGAGGCATGGCTGCTAAATATGATTAAGTATTTTCAGGTCTACGAGTATGAAAGCAATCTGAGGGCAAGATTAGCTATCTAACATTTGCAAGGGAAGGCTACCTTGTGCTGGGAGGAAACAAAAATGGTTCATGCCATTGATGAAAAAAAAAAAACTTGGGAAGATTTCCAAGTCAAGTTTAAAAACTAGTATTTTAACGAACGCTATTATGATGACAAAGCAAAAGAGTTTCACGAACTTAGATTGGGACAGCTCACCATAGATGATTTTGTCACCAAGTTCACAAATATGTTAAGATATGTTTCTTATATTCGTGAAGAGAAAGCAAAGGTGCAAAGGTTTTTGAACTATTTTTTTGCTCTGTATAAGGAGAAAATAGAGTTTGATAATCCAAAAATCATGGACGAAGTGGTGAGGAAAGCCATATTATGCTACCAGCAGTTTAAAGGAAAGAGTGAACAAGGAAAGAGATGGACAAACAAGGGTGAATTCAAAGGAAGGAAACAGAAACCGGCTTACTTGAAGAACTTTGGTAGGAATCACCAGCGAAAGAAATTTAACAAAACAAATGAAAGTCAAACTACTCAATCCCAAGTTGGCTCAAATCAAATAGATGGAAGTAAAAAAAAGGAAGGAATGCTTAAAATGCGGGAGCCTTTGAAGTGCGGGGGTTATGGAGAACCTCATATGTTGAGGGACTGTCCAGACCGAAATATTCAGATCATTCTAAGAGATAGATAAGCTACCATAGTGAATAACGTAGCAAGGAATATCCCCACTATCATTACAGCCTTGGAGAACCGACGAGCAGAACATCAGTCTACTATGGTCGAAATGGAAGGTAAAATTTCTAATCAATCTGTTACTATCTTAATTGATCTGGGCACTTCTTTGAGTTATATTAGTCCACAAGTTGTAGAAAAATGTAAACTTAGAACAGAAAAGTTTCAACAGCCTTGGTTGGTAAAGTTAGCTACCGAAACTAAATGCAAGGTAACTCACAAGCTACCTAAAACAAGTATTAAATTGAATGAATATCAGACAGAGGTAGATTTAAACATTTTTCCATTGGGTTCCTATGATTTATTGATAGGAATGGACTGGTTAGAAAAGAAAAATACCATGCTGAATTGTTGGGACAAAACTTTGCACTACATAGATGATGAAGGAAAACCAGTTATACTAAAAGGGAAACCGAAACCTATTTCTGTAAGGAAAATCTCAGCCCTTCAGCTAAAAAGAACAACTAGGAAGGGATATCAAGTATATGTTGTACATGTTTAAGCATTAGGACAACAACCTGAAGAAAACTTGTTAGACACCTTACCAGTGATAAGAGAATTTAGGGAAGTTTTCCCGGATCAGATTCCTCATTTCCCCCCTAAGAGAGATCGATTTTTCGGTCGATTTGGTGCCAGGAGCAACACTAGTTTCTAGATCCCCTTACCGGATGAGCCCCCCTGAACTCATGGAGTTAAAAATGCAATTACCAGAATTGTTGGATAAAGGTTACGTCAGACCGAGTGTATCTCCTTGGGGAGCCCCAGTGCTATTCATGAAAAAGAAGGATGGAACCTTCAGAATGTGCATTGACTATCATCAATTGAATAAGTTGACAATCAAAAATAGGTATCCATTTCCTAGAATAGATGACCTTTTTGATCAGGTGAGAGGAGCTTCAGTATTCTCTAAGATTGACTTAAGGACTATTTATCACCAGCTCAGAATTAAGGAGGAGGATATCATTAAAACAACCTTTCAAACCAGGTATGGTCACTACGAATTTGTAGTCCAACCTTTCGGTTTGACCAATGCCCCTGCCACTTTTATGTGCTTAATGAATAGTGTTCTGAATAAATACTTAGACAAATTTGTACTAGTATTTATAGACGATATTCTAATATATTAAAAAAGTGAGGCATAACATAAAGAACAGCTTAGAATTGTGTTACAGACTCTCAAGGGGAATCAGTTGTATGCCAAGTTTAACAAATATGAATTCTATAAGGATAAAATTCAATATTTGGGGCATATAATTCTGAAAAAGGATTTGCTGTTGACCCTGAGAAGATAAAAGCCATTAGAGAGTAGCCGGTGCCGACTCATGTCTCAGCGATAAGATCATTTATGGGGATTGCAGGATATTACTGACGGTTTGTAGAAAGATTTTTTGCAATACCATATCCCATAAATTCACTACAGAGGAAAGGCACCAAATTTGAGTCAACTGAAAAATGCCAAAATAGCTTCGAACAACTGAAATTAAAACTTACTACAACACCTATACTGAATATTGCAGATCCTGATAAAGAGTTTGTCGTGTGTATGGATGTGTGTAGAGAGGGATTGGGAGGAGTTCTGTTGCAAGAGAATTTTGTTATTGAATATGAATCTAGAAAACTTAAGAAACATGAATAGAATTACAGTGTATATGATCTTGAGTTAGCTGTTGTAATTCATGCCTTGAAGATATGGCGACACTATCTTCTCGAAAATAATTTTACATTGATGACAGATCATATTAGTCTCAAGAAATTTTTCACTCAAAGAGATTTGAATGCTCGACAAGCCAGATGGCTGTCTTTTCTGAGTGAATTTGATATGGACATAAAACATATCAAAGGGGAAGAAAACAAAATTTCTGATGCTCTAAGAAGAAATGCTTGCCAAAACATAAGTAACATTGGGAGTAATGCCAGTTTTGACTTAGAAGGATTAGTAAAAAATGTAGCAGATCAAGATCCCAACTATGAGAAACTGCAAGCGCAAATTCTCAAAAAGGAAATGGCTGGATACACCCAAAATCAGAAAAGGTTGTTCTGTTATAGAAACAGATTGTATATCCCCAATGTAGACTCTTTGAAAAAAGAAATCCTAGATGAATATCATAAATAGCCATATTCAAGACATCCTAGATATCAGAAAATGCTTACAGCCTTGAAAAAGAAATTATTTTTGCCAGGAATGAAAAAATACGTGGCCAATTACTTAGCCAGATGCACGGAATTTCAACTAGTCAAAGCTGAACATCAGCATCCAGCTGGCCTTATAAATCCCTTACCAATTGCTGAATGGAAATGGGACACTGTTTCTATAGACTTTATCACCGGGTTACCCAGAAAAAAGTACCAGCATGAATCAGTGATGGTAGTGGTATATACTTTAACAAAGGCTGCACATTTCATACCCATGAAATCTATTTTTGGGACAGCCCAAGTAGCAAATGTGTTCATGAAGGAAATTGTAAGGTTACACAGGGTTCCTAAAGTGATTATTTCAGATAGAGACACCAAGTTCACAACAGCCTTCTGGAAGAGTCTCCTTGGAGGCATGGACACTAAATTAAACTTTAGTACTACTTATCACCCTCAGATGGATGGTCAAACTGGGAGAAAAAATCAAATTTTGGAGGATATGCTTTGAATATATGTGATGGATAGCGAAACTAAATGGGAAGACTATTTACATTTAGTCAAATTTTCTTATAAAAACAGCTACCAATCTTCCATCAAAATGAGTCCATTTGAGGCACTCTATGAAAGAAAGTGCCATACTCCTTTAAGCTGGAGCCAGCCTGAAGATAAGCTAGTACCTGGGCCAGATGCTCTACAAGAAATGGAAAGGATTGTCAAACAAATACAGAGAAACATCAAGACAACCCAAGATCGACAAAAAAGTTATGCCCACAAGAAGAGAGTGCACCGAGTGTACAAAGTGGGTGACCATGTGTATCTACAGATTAAACCCAAAAGGAGCACCCTTTATGCTGGGAGCTATGAAAAATTGGCTCCTAGATATTGTGGGCCTTTCGAGGTCTTAGAAAGGGTGGGACCGGTGGCTTATAGACTGGAATTACCCCCCACTGTTAAAGTTCATGATGTGTTTCATGTTTCTTTATTAAAAAGAAATGTACATGATGCTTCTCATGTTGTTGATTGGAATGTGATATAGGTGGAACTAGAAGGGGAGTTCCTTCTAGAGCCACTTTAGATATTGGAGTGGGAAGAAATTGAAATGAGAAATAGAACAGTAGCTAGCGTAAAAGTGCAGTGGAAAAACTTTACTACTGAAGAGGCTACATGGAAAAGATAAGTTGAGATGATGAAAAATATCCATCTTTATTTTCATAATGAACTATAGTAGATAGTCTGTTAACACCAAGCACGGTGTTCGTTTTCAGAGGGGGAATGTGTAACACCCCTAGTTTCTATGCTTTTTAAGTTAGACATTTGAACAAAAATCCAAAGGAGAGTGGACCCCAATGGATAATTATTGTGTGGATTGTATTTAAATATTTATTAATGAAAATAAATAGAATATTTATGTGTGCACTATGACCAGATGAGATTGGAGATCATAAGCTTGATCCATGAGGATATGGATAAGGCTAAGACTTTCCCAAAACCTTTCAAAAAGACTTAAAAGGAAAAATGCTAATTTATATTGAAGAGGAAAAATCTAAATTCCCCAATGAAGAGGAAAGTAGTTAGGAAGAGGTAAAAACCTAGAAAAGCAGAAAGCAGCTTTAAAGTCCCACATTAAGGGAAGCCTAGGCAGACAGGAAGAAAAGCATCTTGAAATTCTGGATGCAGAATTAGAAATAGGCTTGGGGGAGAGCATGGATTAAGTCAGCTTCTCTAGAACAGATTGAGGTCGGTCTGTTCTTGGGAGGATCTCATCTCAGGGGTGAATTATGGAGATGGAAGAATTCTATCGTTGGGAGGATTGGTCATAGGAAAAAGTGGTATGCACTCATCATTAAGCTAGTGTATCATTACCTGAAAGCACTACTGATCTGTTATAGTATTGTTTTATGGTACGCATACATTTAACATATATAAATGAAGTAGAGATACTTCATATCTGTATAGTTGTATGGGAGTAGATCTGATGAGATCCATCTACCAGAATGTGTAAACCAACTAATGGTTTAAATTTGGAGATTAATATCTCTCAGAAAAATTATACTACTTATGTGATGTCCTAGACTAATATGATTTATGTATTAGAGAATTAAATGTACTCAGGAGAAACTACATTTATATAGAGAATAGAAGAATTTAACCATACAACAAGGATAAATTATTTTACTTATTTTACTGTTATGAAAATGACTATAGAAAAATACAAGATCTATAAAGTTAAATTTAAACAAGTAACTTTCCTACAGTAGACAAAATCTGTGACATAATACAGAAATAATATAATGTAGTATTAACATGTATCAATTAGATATGCATGTTGATAGAAAAGCATAAGTATTGAAGCAGATAAATATTCTATATTATTCCTTCATAAATTTCAGAGTTATATTCTATTGTAAATTACAGTGCTGATATAATATAGATTTGTTCTTCAGTACTAGATTGATATACAAAAATAATTGAAACAAAATTTGAAGAAACTGATAGTGTGATGTATAAAAATTTAATAATGAAATACCTATTATCATTAATAATAAACCTTAATGTTAATTTTGTGAAATTAACTCTATATTTTCCTTTAACTCAAATAAATAGAAGGAAAGATATTAAATAATGGGTATACAATTTCAGCTTAAAAGTATATCAATTTTTCCAATAAATCGTCAAAGAGAGCTGTCAAAAAAAACATACTATGTATTAATACAGTATATTAGCACTGAACAGTTGATATGAAACCCTAACAGGGTTATATATATACAAGAAGTGAAAAAGGCGAATATAAATATATATTCCATAGACATAAATAAAATAAGATGATATTATTTCGTATATAGTCTAACAAAATAAAAATAGACAACCATATAACAATATTTAGAAAAATATAATACACAGATGGTAGCATATAAATTTAATTGAGATGCTAAAATAGTTTATGATTTACTCCACAGGTATTTAATCTGAATTCAAGTCATTAAATAATTTACAGTCCCTTCGGGAGAATTATTTGTAAACCAGTGGAAAGTTAGGTTATTACAATCTAGAAGAAGAAATTAATTAAAATACAGAAGTCTAAATATATATAAATATTGGAAACTGATATAACACATTGTCCTTGAAGACTGAAGGCAGCTATGGAAATCTGGTTACCGACCTGTAAATATGGATATAGGAGTAGACTAGAAGTTAGACTCTAGGTTGTACTTTAAAATATCAACTGGAAGATTTTCATTAACCAATAAGAAGGTTACTTGCAGTCAGAAAATTGTATGTTAGAAAAGAAACAGTTTGAGAATGATAATAACTTAAATAAAAACTTCGATATCTGAAATAATTACCATAAAAATATTGGCTCAAATATATTCAACTGATAGACCAAAGTTCAATACAAAAACAAAAAAGGTCAATACAGTGGATAAATTGTAAGAAAAGTAAAGGTGAGAATGGAATATTAATGAAAACAGTAATACTAACCATTACATAGATGACTCAAAGAGCTTCTTCTGTCGTTCGATTCATAAGGCTGATGGAATTAACACAGAGTTCATAAAAATGAATGCATAGAAATCTATTTAATTCACAGAGGGAGAAATAAAAATTTTCACAGAACTAGGAGAGAAGCCATTGGATGAAAATCGAATGGCTCTTCCCAACTCTATCATATTCATGAGAAAACCATCCTCGTAATAAAAAAAAATGAAAATTAGACACCATGCGAATGATAAAACCCACCTTTAAAATCGATGCCAATTGCAATTATATCACTGAAAAGAAAAATATATAGAAAAAATAAAAATCCCATATCTGTTCTGGTTCATATGATAGCGAATCAATCTCAAGCATGAGGTTAGAAATCAAACCAAATAACACAAAAAAAAATAGAAACAAGGTTGCGCCAAGGATGCGAACCCAACATCATTTAAAAATTAAATGAAGAACGTTTTCAGAGAGGGCCGAAGAATTTTAAAACCCTATTCAAAATAGTAAATCGATTTCAAAAATAAACTAGAAACAAACATTTGTGGAGCGAACATATGCTTACCATAACCACGGTGAAAGAACGCGTACAATGAAAACCAATGATATTTGCAAAGTCACTCTCTCACAGGCATTAGATAGAACCAGAGATAAAAACCCTTTGTAGAGAAATGAATCGAGAAATGCCAAATGAAAGAGTGACGGATTGAAATAGAAAATAAAAGGAGAAACCCTAATATCATCCAGCCATCCACGTGGTAGTCATCTACCTATGTTCTCTCAAATCGAAAATTCATTTTGGGAATTTTCCAAATCACTGTTAATACATCAATGCGAATTGTACAAATGCAGTTGAAGAATTTAAATAGAGGTTCTTATCTGTAATCAGAGTAATAAACAAATCTTGTTTATGTGGCTCGAGTATGAATCGAATCAGATCCGTATCACTTGGGACTAACGTGCAAGGCAGGAGGAGATCCTCATTTATAGTTGGACAATTGACATAATACTTTTCAATAAATAGAGTTCAAAGTTAAATGTACAATGAAATCAAATGACGTCAAAATTACTCTGTTGTGAATATTACTCTGGAGTTAAATAGAATCAAATTATGTCATACGAAACTCAATTACATTGGAGTTAAAAGTAAAAGCTAATTTACATTCAAATCATATGGAATTCAATTACGCTGAAATTATATAGAACTCAACTTATTAATGGTATCGAATTCAAAGAATAATATAAAGCATGAAAGCACTATGTTAATTTGATAAGTCGACATACCATGAGATACAAAGGTACGAATATAATGAATATATATATGAAGAGTATGTGAGGTAGGTATAAAATAATTATAATTCTAATTCAATTAACGATAAGTCTTAGGGATAAGTGTATAAAATAAAATGTATAAATTTATATTTAATATTGGTTTATTAAATATAAATTAGAGGTTTTCTTAAAGAACTATTAAGTATTTGAATGAAAATAATTTATTATTATATGGAATGAAAAACAATAACTTTAAAATGAAAAGATAGTCTAGTCTTATGATTACGACATACTGGAAAAAAATAAAAAATTGTAAGGTGTTACAAATGGTATCAAAGCCCTAGTTTAAAAACTGGACAGTTTATGTGCTCACTCAGAAATGTTATGCTGTGACGAAAAAATTATTTTATGATGTTAAAAGTATACTGAAGTTGTGTTGTTGTACAGTGAGGAAATATTGGAAAAAGAACCGCTGCAGAAATTATGTCTGCAGAGGATGAACTCTATGTTGATCTGGGTGGTGGAGATAACACGCCATATCCCAATTCTCCTCTAATGGCCATGATGCACAAGATGCAATTGGATATGGCCCAGCTAAGAAGCCAAAAATAATAAGAGAACTGAATTCTCGGAACAACCAAGAAGGTGAAGGTTTCGGAAGGAGAAGGAAAGGCAGGGTCAATCTCTCAGATTACTATGAGGAAGATGACACCACTAGACACCAGTCTAAATAGAATAAAGAATTACAGGGTGAATTCCGGAAAATAAAACCTCCCTCCTATGATGGAAAGAAGGAGGAAGATGCTAAGGCATGGTTGCTGAATATGATTAAGTATTTTCAGGTCTACGAGTATGAAAGCAATCTGAGGGCCAGATTAGCTATCTACCAGCTGCAAGGGAAGGCTACCTTGTGGTGGGAGGAAACAAAAATGGTTCATGCCATTGATGAAAAAACAGTGACTTGGGAAGATTTCCAAGTCAAGTTTAAAAACTGGTATTTGAACGAATGCTATTATGATGACAAAGCAAAAAAGTTTCATGAACTCACATTGGGACAACTCACCATAGATGATTTTTTCACTAAGTTCACAAATCTGTTAAGATATGTTCCTTATATTCGTGAAGAGAAAGCAAAGGTGAAAAGGTTTTTGAACTATTTGCCTACTGTGTATAAGGAGAAAATAGAGTTTGATAATCCAAAAACCATGGACGAAGTGGTGAGGAAAGCCATATTATGCTACCAACAGTTTAAAGGAAAGAGTGAACAAGGGAAGAGCTAGACAAACAAGGGTGAATTCAAAGGAAGGAAACATAAACCAACTTACTTGAAGAACTTTGGTAGGAATCATCAGTGAAAGAAATTTAACAAAACAAATGAAATTCAAACTTCTCGATCCCAAGTTCGTTCAAAGAAAATAGATGGAAGTAAAAAAAGGGAAGGAACGGTTAAAATGCGGGAGCCTTTGAAACGCAGGGGTTGTGGAGAACCTCATCTGTTGAGGGACTGTCCACAACAACATATTCAAATGGTTGTGAGAGATAGAGAAGCTACCATAGTTAATGATGTAGCAAGGAATATCCCCACTATCAGTGCAGTCTTGGAGAACTGACAAGCGGAACATCAGTCTACCACGGTCAAAATGGAAGGTAAAATTTCTGATCAATCTGTTACTATCTTAATTGATCTGTGTGCTTATTTGAGTTATATTAGTCCACAAGTTATAGAAAAATGTAGACTCAGAACATAAATGTTTCAACTACCTTGGTTGGTACAGTTAGTTACCAAAACTAAATGCAAGGTAACTCACAATCTACCTAAAAGAGCTATTAAATGGAATGAATATCAGACAGAGGTAGATTTAAAAATTTTGCCATTGAGTTCCTATGATTTATTGATAGGAAGGGACTGGTTAGAAAAGAAAAAGACCATGCTGAATTGTTGGGACAAAACTCTGCACTACATAGATGATGAAGGAAAACCTTTCATACTAAAAGGGAAACCGAAACCTATTTCTGTAAGGCATATCTCAGCCCTTCAGTTAAAAAGAACAACTAGGAAGGGATATCAAGTATATGTTGTAGATGTTGAATAATTAGGATAGAAACCTGAAGAAAACTTGTTAGAAACCTTACCAGTGATAAGAGAATTTAAGGAAGTTTTCCTAGATGAGATTCCTCATCTTCCCCCCAAGAGAGAGATTGATTTTTCAACCGATTTGGTGCCAGGGGAAACACCAGTTTCTAGAACCCCTTACCAAGTGTGCCCCCCTTAACACATGTAGTTAAAAATGTAATTACAAGAATTGTTGGATAAAGGTTACATCAGACCAAGTGTATCTCCTTGGGGTGCCCTGGTACTGTTCGTGATAAAGAAGGATGGAACCTTCAGAATGTGCATTGACTATCATCAATTGAATAGGTTGACAATCAAAAACAGGTATCCATTGCCCAAAATAGATAACCTTTTTGATCAGGTGAGAGGAGCTTCAATATTCTCTAAGATTGACTCAAGGACTAGTTATCACCAGCTCATAATTAAGGAGGAGGATATCAGTAAAACAAACTTTCGAACCAGGTATGTTCACTACTAATTTGTAGTCCTACCTTTCGGTTTGACCAATCCCCCTGCCACTTTTATGTGCTTAATGAATAGTGTTTTGAATAAATACTTAGACAAATTCGTACTAGTATTTATATAATATATTCTAATCTATTCAAAAAGTGAGGCAGAACATAAAGAACACCTTAGAATTGTGTTGCAAACTCTTAAGGAGAATCAGTTGTATGCCAAGTTTAGCAAATCTGAATTTTATAAGGATAAAATTCAATATTTGGGGCATATAATTTTTGACCAAGGATTGGCTGTTGACCCTAAGAAAATAAAGGCCATTAGAGAGTGGCTGGTGCCGACTGATGTCTCAGCGGTAAGATCATTTATGGGGATTGTAGGATATTACCAACAGTTTATAGAAAGATTTTCTGCAATAGCATATCCCATAGCTTCACTACAGAGGAAAGGCACCAAATTTGAGTGGACTAAAAAATTCCAAAATAGCTTTGAACAATTAAAATTAAAACTTACTGCAACACCTATACTAAAGATTGCAAATCTTGATAAAGAGTTTGTCGTGTGTACGGATGTGTGTAGAGAGGGATTGGGAGGAGTTTTTTTGCAATAGAATTCTGTTATTGCATATGAATCTATAAAACTTAAGAAACATGAATAGAATTACAGTGTATGTGATCTTAAGTTAGCTGTTGTAATTCATGTCTTGAAGATGTGGCGACACTATCTTCTCGGAAAAAAAATTACATTGATGACAGGTCATATCAGTCTCAAGTATTTTTTCACTCAAACATATTTTAATGCTCAACAAGCGAGATGGCTATCTTTTCTCAGTGGATTTGATATGGACATAAAACATATCAAAGGGAAATAAAACAAAATTCCTGATGCTCTAAGCATAAATGCTCGCCAAAACATAAGTAACATTGGGAGTAGTGCGAGTTTTGGCTTAAAAGGATTAGTAAAAAAGGTAGCAGATCAAGATCCCAACTATGAGAAACTACAAGTGCAAATGCTGAAAAAAAAAATGGTTGGATACACCCAAAAGCATAAAGGGCTAATCTATTATAGAAAGAGATTGTATATCCCCAATGTAGACTCTTTGAAAAAAGAAATCCTAGATGAATATCATAAATAGCAATATTCAAGACATCTTGGATATCAGAAAATGCTTACAGCCTTGAAAAAGAAATTATTTTGTCCATGAATGAAAAAATATGTGGCCAATTACTTCACCAGATGCATGGAATGTCAACTAGTCAAAGCTGAACATCAGCATCCAGTTGGCCTTCTAAATCCCTTACCAATTGCTGAATGGAAATGGGACACTGTTTTTATAGAATTTATAATCGGGTTACCTAGAACAATGTACCAGCATGACTCAGTGATGATAGTGGTAGATACTTTAACAAAGGCTGCACATTTCATACCTGTAAAATCTACTTTTGGGACAGCCTAAGTAGTAAATGTGTTCATGAAGGAAATTGTAAGGCTACACGGGGTTCCTAAATTGATTATTTCAGATAGAGATGCCAAGTTCACATCAGCCTTCTGGAAGAGTTTGTTTGGAGGCATGGGCACTAACTTAAATTTTAGTACTACTTATCACCCTCAGACGGATGGTCAAATTGAGAGAACAAATCAAATTTTGGAGGATATGCTCCGAATGTATGTGATGGATAGGCCAACTAACTGGGAATACTATTTACATTTAGTCGAATTTTCTTATAATAACAGCTACCAATATTCCATCAAAATGAGTCCATTTGAGGCACTCTATGGAAGAAAGTGCCATACTCCTTTAAGCTAGAGCCAGCCTGAAGATAAGCTAGTACTTGGGCCAGATGCTCTACAAGAAATGGAAAGGATTGTCAAACAAATATAGAGAAATATCAAGACAGCCCAAGATTGACATAAAAGTTATGCTGAAAAGAAGAGAGTGCTCCGAGAGTACAAAGTGGGTGACCATGTGTATCTGCAGATTAAACCCAAAAAGAGCACTCTTTATGCTGGGAGCTGTGCAAAATTGGCTCCTAGATACTTTGGGCCTTTTGAGGTCTTAGAAAGGGTGGGACCGGTGGCTTATAGACTAGCCTTACCCCCCCATGTTAAAGTTCATGATGTGTTTCATGTTTCGTTATTAAAATTATATGTACATGATGCTTCCCATGTTGTTGATTGGAATTTAATACAGTTGGAACCAGAAGGGGAGCTCCTTCTAGAGCCACTTCAAATATTGGAGTGGGAAGAAATTGAATTGAGAAATAGAACAGTAGCCAGAGTAAAAGTGCAGTGGAAACACTTTACTACTGAAGAGGCTACATGGGAACGAGAAGTTGAGATGATGGAAAAATATCCATCTTTACTTTCATAATGAACTATAGTAGATAGTCTATTAACACCGAGGATGGTGTTTGTTTTCAGAGGGGGAATGTGTAACACCCCTAGTTTTTATGCTTTTTAAGTTAGACATTTGAAAAAAAATCCAAAGGGGAGTGGACCCCAATGGATAATTGTTGTGTGGATTTTATTTAAATATTTATTAATGAAAATAAACGGAATATTTATGTGTGCACTGTGACCAGATGATATTGGAGATCATAAGCTTGATCCATGAGGATATGGATAATGCTAAGAGTTTCCCAAAACCTTTCAAAAAGCCTTGAAAGGAAAAATGCTAATTTAGATTGAAGAGGGAAAATATAAATTCCCCAATGAAGAGAAAAGTAGTTGGGAAGAGGTAAAAAGCTGAAAAAGCAGAAAACAGATTTAAAGTCCCTCATTAAGGGAAGCCTAGGAAGACAGGAAGAAAATCCTCCTAAAATTCTAGATGCGGAATTAGAAATAGACTTGGGGGGAAGCATAGCTTAAGTAAGCTACTCTAAAACAGATTGAGTTTGGTCTGTTCTTGGGAGGATCTCTGCTCGAGGGTGAATTCTGGAGATAGAAGAATTCTATGGTTGGGAGGGTTGGTCATAGGAAAAAGTGGTATGCACTCATCATTAAGCTAGTTTATCATTACCTAAAAGCACTACTGATTTGTTATGGTATTGTTTTAATGAGTAATTTAAAAGTTTACTTTGTTGAAGAATTTATGGTACCCATACATTTAAGAGATATAAATGAAGTAGAGATACTTCAGATATGTATAGTTGTATGGGAGTAGATCTCATGAGATCCATCTACCAGAATGTCTAAACCTATTAATGGTTTAAATCTGGAGATTAATATCTCTCAGAAAAATTATACTACTTAGTGATGTCCTAGACTAAAATGATTTATGTATTAGAGAATTAAATGTATTCAGGAGAAACTACATTTATATACATAATAGAAGACTTTAACCATACAACAAGGATAAATTTTTTCACTTATTTTGCTGTTATGAAAATGACTATACAAAAATACAAGATCTAGAAAGTTAAATTAAACCAAGTAACTTTCCTATAGTAGACAAAATCTGTGACATAATACATAAATAATATAATGTAGTATTAACATGTATCAATTAGATATGCATGCTGATAGAAAAGCATAAGTATTGAAGCAGATAAATATTCTATATTATTCCTTCGTAAATTTCAGAGTTATATTCTATTCTAAATTACAGTGTTGATGTAATATAAATCTGTTCTTAAGTACTAGATTGATATACAAAAATAAATTGAAACAAAATTTGAAGAAAATGGTGGTGTGATGTACAAAAATTCAATAATGAAAGACCTATTATCATTAATAATAAACTTTAATGTTAATTCTGTGAAATTAACCTTATATTTGCCTTTAACTGAAATAAATAGAAGGAAAGATATTAAATAATGGGTATACAATTTCAGCTTAAAAGTATAGCAATTTTTCTAATAAATCCTGAAAGAGAGATGTAAAAAAAAACATACGGTGTATTAATACAGTATATTAACACTAAACAGTTGATATGAAACCCTAATAGGGTTATATATATGCAAGAAGTGAAAAACCCAAATATAAATATATATTCCCTAGACAGAAATAAAATAAGATGATATTATTTCTTATATAGTCTAACAAAATAAAAATAGACAACCATATAAAAATATTGAGAAAAATATAATACACAGATGGTAGCATATAAAATTTAATTGAGATGCTAAAATAGTTTATGATTTACTCCATAGGTATTTAACCTGAAGTCAAGTGATTAAATATTTTATAGTCCCTTTGGGAGAATTATTGATAAACCAGTGGAAAGTTAGGTTATTACAATCTGGAAGAAGAAATTAATTAAAATACAGAAGTCTAAATGTATATAAATCTTGGAAACTGATATAACACATTGTCCTTGAAGACTGAAGACAGTTGCGGAAATTTTGTTACCGACCTGTAAATATGGATATAGGAGTAGACGAGAAGTTAGACCTCAGGTTGTACTTTAAAATAGCAACTAGAAGATTTTCATTAACCAATAAGAAGGTTACCTGCAATCAGAATATTGTATGTTAGAAAAGAAACGGTTTGAGAATGATAATAATTTAAATTAAAACTTCGATATTTTAAATAATTACCTTAAAAATATCGGCTCGCATATATCCATCTGATAGACAAAAGTTCAATACAAAAATGAAAAAGGTAAATACAATGGATAAATTGTAAGAGAAGTGAAGGTGGGAATGGAATATTTATGAAAAAAATAATACTAACCATTACATAGCCGACTTGAAGCGCTTCTTCTGTCGTTCAATTCATAAGGCCGATGGAATTAATGGAGAGTTCATAACAATGAATGCATAGAAATCCATTTAATTCACAGAGAGAGAAATAAAAAATTTCACAGAACTAGGAGAGAAGCCATGAGACGAAAATCGAATGGCTCTTACCAACTCGGTCAGATTCATGAGAAAACCATCCTTGTAATAAAGAAAAACGAAAACTAGACACCATGCAAATGATAAAAACCCAGCTTTAAAATCGATGCCAATTGAAATTATATTAGTGAAAAGAAATATATATAGAAAATGTAAAAATCCCATATCTATTCTGGTTCAAATGACAGCGAATCAATCTCAGGCATGAGGTAAGAAATTTAACCAAATAATACAAACAAAAATAGAAACAGGGCCGCGCCAAGGATGCGAACCCAACATCATTTAAAAATTAAATGAATAACGTTTTCAAAGAGGGTCGAAGAATTTTAAAACCCTATTCAAAATAGTAAATCAATTTCACAAATAAACTGGAAACAAACATTTGTGGAGCGAACATATGCTTACCATAACTTCTGGTGAAAGAATGAGTACAATGAAAACCGGTGATATTTGCAAAGTCTCTCTCGCACAGGCATTAGATAGAACCAGAGATAAAAATCCTTCGCAGAGAAATGAACCGAGAAATGGCAAATGAAACAGTGACATATTGAAATAGAAAATAAAAGGAGAAACCCTAATATCATCCAATCGTCCATGTGGTAGTTATCCACCGATGTTCCCTCAAATCGAAAACTCATTTTGGGAATTTGCCAAATTTTTGTTAATCCATCAATGTGAATGGTACAAATGCAATTGAAGAATTTAAACAGAGGTTCTTATCCGTAACCGGAGTAATAAACAAATATTGTTTATGTGGCTCGAGTATGAATCAAATCGGATCCGTATCATTTAGGACTAATGTGCAAGACGGGAGGAGATCCGCATTTATAGTTGGACAGTTGACATAATACTTTGCAATAAATAGAGTTCAAAGTTAAATGTACAATGAAATAAAACGATGTCAAAAGTACTCTGATGTGAAGATATCTCAGGAAAATCATATATTTAGGTTTTGTTGCAGTTAAATAGAATCCAATTACGTCATACGAAACTCAATTACATTGGATTTAAAAAGAAAAACCAATTTACGCTGAAATCATATGGAATTCAATTACGTTGAAATTATATAGAACTGAACGTATTAATGGTATTTAATTCAAAGGATAATATAAAGCATGAAAGCACTATATTAATTTGATAAGTCGGCATACCATAAGATACAAAGGTATGAGTATAATGAATATATATATGAAGAGTATGTGAGGTAGGTATATAAAATACTTTTAATTCTAATTCAATTAACGATAAGTCTTAGGGATAAGTGTATAAAATAAAATGTATAAAGTTATATTTAATATAAGTATATTAAATATAAATTAGAGGTTTTCTTAAAGAACTATTAAGTAGTTGAATGAAAAGAAATTATTATTATATGGAATGAGAAACGATAACCTTAAAATGAAAAGATAGTCTAGTCTTATGATTACGACATACTAGAAAAAAAAATTGGGAGGTGTTACACTTTCATCATCAACACTAACATATTGAGGATCTCTAACTCATGGAGGAACATGGTAGTCATTTCAATGCAATTTATTAGAATACATGCCATGTCCACAATTTTTTTACATTTAATATCTGCATCCAATGTGGCAATTTCTTATTATGATATTTACCACATCCAAAAATGGCATCATTCACATAATTTTGAAGTATACAAAGGTCATCATAGTTTTTTTCACATATGATAGTGAAACCTGGCCTTATTTAGGGCTACTCATTCATATAGGGTTCAATGTGCAATTGGTTAACTAGATAATGAATTGTCTTTCCTAAATATATGTACAATTCTAATTAATGGCTCAGCCTATTCTTCTATCATGCCTACAAGAAACCATCTGTAGGTGTGACTAATATCTCCTCTGTCATTTTTTACTATAGAATAGGTGGTCTCAATAGAGTTATAATAGAATAAAAAAGAACTATAATCTTGACAACTATACAAATAGGATTTGCCCTAAACTTGACATATTTACTCTTTTTTTATTATGCTTTTCTTTTGGTTGATATGACCAAGGTAGATGAAATTATACTGAAGTACCCCACCCTTGAAGAACTAAAATTTCTACCTTAAAAACTACCAACAACTGAATATCTACAAGAATCAAAACCATCTTTCATTTGAACCTAAATAGTCCTATTATCTCCTAGTATTTCCCTAATCACAATGACTATTACATTCTCCTCATAGATTATTTCTCTCATTCTATTTATTAGTAAAATCCACAAAATGTATCCCTAAATTTGAATCTTTGGAAAAAACATATAATTGTTATCATTTAAATTATCCATATCTCTTGGAGCCCAAAAATCCATTTGATTTGGATAAGCTTTATTTATAACCCCAAAAGAAACATTATTATAAGTTGAAGCAACACTGTTTCCTCTTGAGTCTTGAAAAATTATGATGGAATGAAATTGGGTGAGGACCAGATCCAAATTTACCATGTTAGAACCTACGTTCATTGAGATGACGACCTTGGTTTGATGATATCCACCATACAAATTAGGACCACCCATACTTATCGTTGCCATCTCTCTTTCATCATCAAGATTAATATACTGAGGACTTATAACTCGTGCAGGCCCATGGTAGTCATTGCAATGAAATTTATTAGAATATATGCCACTTCTTATTATGAGATTTACCACATCTGAAAATGGCATCATTAACATCATTTTGAAGAAGTCTACAAATTAGTTCAACATAATTTTTTTCACATTTACAACTTCCCTCACATTTTTTGGTTCTCAAATCTCAACCACTTTCACAACAAAAATAGGAAAATTAAAACAACAAAAATGGTCCACTCTCCTTTCATTTTCTAATATTATAATGAAGTTTTATTAGAGACATTGTTTGTTTGTTTGTTTTGGTTAGAGAACGGTTTTTTCTTGGTTTTATGCGACTTTCAATTTATCATATGTTGCATGTTGAGAAATGGGAAAAAATAATGTGTGACATTTATTTTGCAAAAATTGATGCTAAATGAAAAGATACATGTTTATTCAAGATAAAATTCACTTTGGTAAAAGTAGAGGAACATCTTAAAAAACAACTTAAGTATACACCATATACAAAGTTTTACCATAAGCAATATATGCATTTTTCTTTTGTAGATATGTTCCTTTTTCTACCCAAGATATCACAACAATAAAATATTAATATTGTAGGAATCGTTTGAGGACGTCATTGAGGTCAATTTTTCTGATGTCCTATTTGATTGATACTTTTTCATATGTCATGAAGGCTTTAAATATGAATTAATATGTTCATGAAACAAATCAGATTCAAATTTTATAGATATAAAAGATAAAAACAAATGTCTACATATTTGTTTGATTTTCACTTGACTCTGTTGTGGGCAGGTTACAGGAAATGTGATTGGAAAACGTATGGGGAGATAATGCATATCACATCTTAGATATGGTTCATTCGTTGTTAGAGATCGCTTAAACACCTAAGCCATAAAATTTGGAAATGTTTCTAGTAGGAATTCCTATGGTTTTTAATGTTTTGATTATTTCACCTCATGGTTATTATTTTGGGCAAGAAAAGTCTTTAGGAATGCAAAACACGACATCAGTGGAGAGGTAAAAAGAAAATTTACAAT